>OX439003.1:14913333-15513333 GCA_949316495.1 Amphiduros pacificus | reverse complement strand
CAATAAATCTTACTGTTTGATTGTGAGTTGATTGTAATAAAAAAAGTCTCATTGATTCTCTGTAAATTGCAATATTTTTATACCAAATAAATAATTTAGAAAGATGAAACAATCAAATTTACAAAAATATTGAGATTCACCCTCAAATAATATGAAAAGTATATACTGATGTTTAGGACAATCATTCATCTGACCTGTTTGGTTAAATTTGGTCACTTATAAATGTAAACTAGCGTTATAATAACATGTATCATACTGTACGATTCCAGTCATATACTTAGTATCACAGGCTTTTTATTTCATATATTACAAGTATATAGTGAGATTTGAATTCAGAATGAATGGAACTTTGGTCCCCCTGCTCAGTACACCAGAATGGCCAGGGTTAAATACTACTATACATGTATTCAGCATTGTTCCATTCCTGGTCAGTGGTCATTTGGGTGGGTTTTACAGAAAGCTTCATTACCATATATATCTCAATGGTAAAGATGTTCAACAGGACTTGAAGCAATGTAACATGACTTGAAATAAATACACAACCTTCACTTACAATCATTATATCAGATAATATCAAGTTTAGATTTATAAAACCTATGATTTTTCAACAAAACAATCAAGCATTATTGTTGCCTATGTTAATTTGTTATATACAAAACTAAGGGCCTTAGTAAATTCAATTTATATAAATAAATATTTGTACATGATGTGAAAAAAAGTTTGACTGAATTAAAATGTATGACAATGATTTTGGTATACACAGTGTGCATCCAGCCTTCATTGCACACTCATTGCTTGTATACAATATATTTTTCTTCATGTAAATTTGCCAATATAACTGCTACACTATGCTGAATCAGTTGGTATAAATTCCTGAACCTTGAGCCAAGCGGTAAAAGTATTTCAGTTCAACTACTAAAATGGTCAAAACGTTTGAAGAAAGAACATCACAAACTCATACCTTACATGCTATAATATGTTTTTTTTTCATTCTTTTATAAATATCAAAGAAAAAAGGTAGACCCTGTTTTAACCATATATTGAGAGTGAAATCTTCCAATGAGACAATATCAGGTTCACTCTGGTATGGATCTATAAATGTGATGTGTCTCTCTACTGATTGAATTCACTATATTTATTGCATTATCAGTTATTCTTTTCTTCTCGTTTTAATTAAATAAATATCCTGACTTGCATGAGTATTAATGGGATCAAAATTGATCAAGACATGAGATAAATGCTGACAGAAAATCTATATAAATGCTGTTTTAAGAACACAAACACCTAGCTGCACAGAAAAATAGAGCCTTTTCCAAGATATATTTACTTTGGCTTTATAAAAAAAGTGCCATCAACTCCCACTGTGGCATTCAGTCAAGTCCACAATAAACAGTCCATACGTTACTCAAATGTTTCCTCAGGGCATGGAATGTTATATAAACGTGTGAGGTGGCGGTATGTTTATGGGTGTAAGGTGGAGAGCCCAGTATTCCACTATTCACTGTCTACAAAGCTTTGGCTTACTACACTTCAACCATTACGCCTGTATGATATCCGAGTCTCCACTTATGGTGCGTGTGAAATTTGGGCTGCCCAGCAGAGGGCTTAAGTCTGTCATATCATCCTCATCTAGCTCAGCCTCTTCTTCCCCTGTGTTTGGAAGCGTTTCCATGGCAACAGATGAGTTATTGTTGTCAACTAAATGAGTGTGCAGCGTGTTGTCGGCATGCAAACTAGGGTGTCCTTGAGCCATGTCATCCACCTCAAAACAAAACAAAAGATCAAGCTAGTCTATCTAAACATAAAATATAACGCTTTTTATAAATTATCAATTTCTTGCATTATCCAGCAGGCGGCAGTGTAAGTTCAAAATTCTGCCACCTACAGGATAATGTTTGAAATTGTAATCAGCAATACTAAGATTTTGGCTAAAAGTAATCTACATACATGCAAAGGCCAATCTTTTCATATATTTCATTTGAAAATAAAATATATCATGCTTTTTTTTCATACAAATTTAGACCATACAGGCTCATGCAGAACCAACATTTAATTCATGTGTTCATGCTGTATTACTGGGCCCAATATCTTTAAACATAGTTCAGAGCCAGGTTCAAAGCAGCCAGTTAGGGCAGTGAGTAGTAACTCTACGATGCCTGCACCCAAATGATGAGTCATCTAACAGAGACTTTGTTGTCAATAAAATATAAATCACTGTTATTGCCACAGTGTTGACTATTTTACTGTATGAATTGGGCCAAAAAAATAATAACCTTGTTTCCGATAACATGCCCTGAAAAATTAGGACAAGGGGATGATTTTGATTTTGATTTGATTTTTATCTTTTTGTATATAAATGAAATTATAACTGAAATTTTCAATTTTTTCACTGAGAAAGTCCAAAAAACTTGCTGATTTGAACTAGGTTAGGTAGAGAAATCAGAAACAAGTTTCTATTTTTTCAGGCCTTGACCAACTTGGCCATCATTCATTTGAATGATTTGTTTGATAGGTTCAAAGGAAATTGTCAGTCCAAACTCTTTATACACGTTTTACTAGTCATATCAGTATCTTTCTCTCACATAGGTTTAACTTGTTACATGGCTATTTCATTTGACATGATTAATATCATATCATGCAAGTGAATACATCGCACAACATTGCTTTGACACACATCAAGCATTGGTGTACATCTCTGCAGTCTAATAAAAAAAAACACCACTCAAATTGTATTTAAAAAGGGAGGGAAAAAACAGTGATGATTCTATGTTTGCTAATGAGCTAAAACACATATCAAGGACCAAAGGCTTTGCTGATGTAAGGTTATTGGTTGAAATTTTTTTTCAAGATTTTGAAGTAGTCTCATATACTTTTTTCCTTTTAAGTTATGTAGTCTAAGATTGCTGTGATTTGAATCAACATCACAGAATTTAAATCTAGCAATAAAAAATACCCAGTCATGTTCAACTTGTGAAAGCTGTGATACCTTTATTTACATGCCTTTTAAAATAATGTAAGACCACACAAATTGTTATTTGGGGATGCATGTTATCTTTGGTGAGTGTGTGAGAACTCAACATTTTTATCATATCGCAGCCTTAATAATTAGTCACCAAAGCCTTTGGTTCTAAATACTTGCAGAAAAATGGATGGTTATCTACTGTCAGAATCTTGTATCCTGGAGCTGTAGCAAACATATATAACACGTGTCGTGTAACTCCTAAGTTATTCTGACATAGGTCGAAATCTCGAAATCGAATATGATTTGAAATTATGGGCATTAGCATGTCTTACAAATTTTTAAAACATTCTACTGCTGTAAATGCAAATGTTTACAAAAACATGGTAAACATATGATTGTTCTGCACTTGATATCATATTTTAACAAAATCCGTGTCAACTTATATATTAAGTTGCCAACTGAAGGCCAAACTCTCTGGAAAAATGAACATTACTTTTGAAGACAAACGGGAAATAAAAACTGAACTTTTAATGTCATACTGAAGGTTGACTGTTTGTCAAGGCAATAAGACAAATATTAAACTGCAAGTAAAAAGCTTATATCATGTCCTGTGCTCTTTCAAAAAAAAAAATGCATGAAAATCTTATGTAAATTTTTTCCCCTTTCCATTTTAATCTGGGACAAATATACCTTTCTTGAATTGTTTTGCCCTCAAATCTATCTTCACAAAATGAGCAATCTGAGAGGAGCATCAGCTCACTTCTACCGGAACCTTCCCCAACAAGTCGTGCACACTGAAGACAACCAGTTTTTTTTTTAACAAACAGCACAGATAGAGGTCTCAATATTCACCATTCTCATATTCAACACATTTTCTCATTCTCTGCAGACAGGCAGTTTGTGACATATCCTATCCCTTATGCACACGCCATCACTTCAAAGGCACAATCAGAGATTGCTGTACAGTATGGCTTCCTCACTGCCAACGTATCAATACACTCGAAACATTCCAGCTCATATTGCAATTCATTTATTGGCAGATATGCAAATACCATGTTTGAAACATTTAAATTAACTATCCCTTGATACTGTCGTCAAGGTTATCCATCTTCATCATCTTAACTTATATGTGAGAGACCAATTATGCAACTTAATTAAATTTTGACATACCGTATTTACTCGTGTATAAGTCGACTCGTGTATAAGTCGACCCCCCAAAATTGAGGTTATTTTTCTTGAAAAAAAAACAATTTCCGAATATAATTCGAGTTGGTTTTTCTTGACATATCGGCTCTGCTACCATTCAAGCTTAAGCTGAAGCTTGGCGGTCATTTTAAAAGTGAAACGTAAATATGCTTAAAATATAAGATATTAGACGTCTTATACACGAGTAATTACGGTAAAAAGTAAATACGATGTTCAAATTTTCGAAATAACGAATATCAAATGTAGCTGATCGATTTTAATTGCGTTTTAAATGATAAATAAAGGTATTTACCCAATATTATCACAATTGTTCGAGAACAGAACAAAACCATCAATCCATCTTAAAACGCAATTAAAATCGATCCACGTGTGAAAGCATTTCTGTCAACAAGGAAGACACGACCAAAGCAGTGGAAACAAAGACGAAATGCAAAACTGTGAACGCTGATAATTGGAATCAGTGAGAACAAAGTCAAAACAAAGCGTTTCGAAATAATATTGGGTAAATAACTTTAAATGATAAATAATTTTAATAGACATAGAAGTAAAAGTAAAACGTAAATACGATGTCCGTGAAGTAGCGGATCGATTGACCACGTGACTCACAAGTCATGTGATCATTGACTTTGCAGATTTGGCAGAATTGCATTTTAAATGATAAATAAAAGTATATACCCAATATAAACACAAAATACGCTTTGCAGGTCGAGAACAGAACAAAACCATTCATCCATTTAACATGCATTACGCAATACGAGGTCGTCATTTAAACATAGGCATCAGAGATGCATCAACCCTCAGCCCTGGTAACTCATTGCACAACATTCGCTCCACACAATATTTGTGAACAAAACGTCACTGCACCAAGGCAAATTGATGCAGGGGTAAAAAACCCATAAAATCTACTTCCTTTGATAGCTTAGGTGTGTCAAGTATCATGAAACTGTCATCATTTACTCTAGAATTATTGATATGGGCCTGTGACCTTGAAAAGCAGGTTAAGGTCACCGTCCATCAAACTCATCTGGAGTCTTCCCAGATTCTTATGTGTGTCAATTTTCATGAAGCTGCCATCATTTGTTCTTAAGTTATCACGATGACAAGGATGATTTCACATAATTGTCCCTGTGACCTTGAAATCAGGTGAAGGTCATGTTCCATCAAGAGAAGTCTGAGGTCTTCACCAGATGCTTGTGTGTCAAATCTCATAAAGCTGCCATCATTCGTTCTTGAGTTATTGCGATTCTTTGGATTTCACATAATTGTCCCTGTGACCTTGAAAAATAGGTCAAGGTCGCCGTCCACCGAACTAGTCCGAGGTTTTCACCAGATGCTCATGCGTGTAAAGTTTCATGAAGCTGCCATCATTTGTTCTTGAGTTATCACGATGACAAGGATGATTTCACATAATTATCCCTGTGACCTTGAAAAGTAGGTGAAGGTCATGTTTCAAAGAAAAAATTCTGAGGTATTCACCAGATGCTTGTGTGTGTTAAATCTCATAAAGCTGCCATCATTCGTTCTTGAGTTATTGCGATTCTTGGGATTTCACGTAATTGTCCCTGTAACCTTGAAAAATAGGTCAAGGTCGCTGTCCACCGAACTAGTCCGAGGTTTTCACCAGATGCTCATGCGTGTAAAGTTTCATGAAGCTGCCATCATTTGTTCTTAAGTTATCACGATGACAAGGATGATTTCACATAATTGTCCCTGTGACCTTGAAATCAGGTGAAGGTCATGTTCCATCAAGAGAAGTCTGAGGTCTTCACCAGATGCTTGTGTGTGTCAAATCTCATAAAGCTGCCATCATTCGTTCTTGAGATATTGCGATTCTTGGGATTTCACATAATTGTCCCTGTGACCTTGAAAAATAGGTCAAGGTCGCAGTCCACCGAACTAGTCCGAGGTTTTCACCAGATGCTTATGCGTGTAAAGTTTCATGAAGCTGCCATAATTTGTTCTTGAGTTATCACGATGACAAGATGATTTCACATAATTGTCCCTGTGACCTTGAAAAGTAGGTGAAGGTCATGTTTCATAGAAAAAATTCTGAGGTCTTCACCAGATACTTATGTGTGTCAAATCTAATAAAGCTACCATTATTCGTTCTTGAGTTATTGTGATTCTTGGGATTTCACATAATTGTCCCTGTGACCTTGAAAAATAGGTCAAGGTCGCCGTCCATCGAACTCGTCCGAGGTTTTCACCAGATGCATATGTGTGTCAAGTTTCATGAAGCTGCCATCATTTGTTCTCGAGTTATTGCGATGACAAGATGATTTCACATAATTGTCCCTGTGACCTTGAAAAGTAGGTGAAGGTCATGTTTCATAGAAAAAATTCTGAGGTCTTCACCAGATACTTATGTGTGTCAAATCTCATAAAGCTACCATTATTCGTTCTTGAGTTATTGTGATTCTTGGGATTTCACATAATTGGTCCTGTGACCTTGAAAAATAGGTCAAGGTCGCCGTCCATCGAACTCGTCCGAGGTTTTCACCAGATGCATATGTGTGTCAAGTTTCATGAAGCTGCCATCATTTGTTCTTGAGTTATCGCGATGACAAGGATGTTCGCTACAGACATACATACATACATACAGACATACCCACGCCAGGAGTACTGCAATACCCTCAGCCTGATTACATCAGGGGCTGAGGGTAAAAAGCAGGAGTGACGGGGACAAGCTCTTATTTTTGGCGTGAAAACGATCAGAGCCTACTAAACACGCATTGAAATATTAATATATTGTGCAATGATGGATCCCTGGCTTCTCCTCGTGTTGCGGATAATATTGGGTGAATACCTTTATTTATCATTTAAAACACAATTAAAATCGATCCACGTGTGAAGGCATTTCTGTCAAGAAGGGAAGACACGACTCAACGCAACACGTGGTCGCAATTTTGAAAGGCGGAAGTGACGGGAAGAGGCTCTTGTTTTTAGCGCGAAAACGATTGTTAATATATTGCGCAATAATGTATGGTTTTGTTCTGTTCTTGACCTGCAAAGCGAATTTGTGATAATATTGGGTAAATACCTTTATATATCAACACGTGGGAGAATATGCATTACGCAATACTAGCGTGAAAGCAAATATCGGACAGGCGGACTACACGTGGTTGAATATTTCTTTGTGTATTAACACGCTTTGTTTTGATGCTAAGATCGATATAAACAATAATAATTAAAAGCGATATAATGAATATCATTGGCTTTATAATACACAAAGAAATGTTCTCCCACGTGTTGGTTGTGAGGCTAAGATTAAGGACGTCACTGCTTTGAGTCGTGTCTTCCCTTGTTGACAGAAATGCTTTCACACGTGGATCGATTTTAATTGCGTTTTAAATGGATTGATGGTTTTGTTCTGTTCTCGAACAATATGTGATAATATTGGGTAAATACCTTTATTTATCATTTAAAACGCAATTAAAATCGATCCACGTGTGAAAGCATTTCTGTCAACAGGGAAGACACGACTCAAAGCAGTGGAAACAAAGACGAAATGCAAAACTGTGAACGCTGATAATTGAAATCAATGAGAACAAAGTAAAAAAAAAGCATTTCGAAATAATATGTTTTAAATGATATATAAAGGTATTTACGAAATATTATCACAATCGAGAATTTATCCATGAAGTAAAACGTAAATATCATGTAAATTGCGACCACGTGTTGCGTTGAGTCGTGTCTTCCTTGTTGACAGAAATGCTTTCACAAGCGGATCGATTTTAATTGCATTTCAAATGATAAATAATGAAAACGCTTTGTTTTGAGGCTAAAATCAATGATGTGGAGACATTCTCGACGTAATTGTGATAATATTAAGTACATACCTTTATTTATCATTTAAAACGCAATTAAAATCGATCAGCTACGGATATGAAAGTTCAATTTGACATGTTGGCCGCTCCACTTTTGTCTCGTGGGCACCCAGACGCTAAGATAAAGGACGTCACGTACATCGTATTACGTTTTGTGATAATATTGGGTAAATACCTTTATTTATCATTTAAAACGCAATTAAAATCAATCTGCTACGTCTGATATTCGTTATTTCGAAAATATGAACATCATATTTACGTTTTACCGTATTTACGTTTTACCGTAAATACTCGAGTATAAGACTGCTCTCGTGTATAAGACGACCCCCTAAACATCAACTAAGAGTTTTTGGAAAAAAACCTCGACTTATACACGAGTAAATACGGTATGTATGTGACCAATTATGCAAGTTGGTTAAATTTTGGCACGTGAAAATGACTTAATATTGCATGAACGTGGAACACCATTCAGGAAATTCTCAACTATGCCTTTCTATGAGGAGGGCATAATTACTTGCACTTAAATATGTGACTTCACTTTATAAATATCTAGAAAGCACTGCAAGAGTCTTCACTAAAATACATACTGTTTTAAAGGAAGTCATATCCTGCAAAAAGGAAGTTCTTTTTATAAATTTGTTTATTTCTTGAGACTGTACGATGTTATCATGTATGCTTCAATTTGATCTCCCTGTGTCGGTTATATTATCATCTTGCATAGTTACTCTTTCCAAGTATTCACTCAAATTCATCTTTCAACACCACAGAAAACAAAAAAATAAAAAAGACAGCAGTTGGACATGTAAAAAAAACCACATGTTCCTTTTCTTCAAAACATACAGCAGAACTTCCAAACACACAAAACTTGCCAAGACATTTCTTTACTGTGTTATATGTAGTCACCAAAATGTGAGGAATTCACATCAACATAATCATAAAATAACCTGTTTCCAGGGAATCTATAGAAAACGGTTCACAAGATATCTATCTCCACAAGGTAAATCATTTGTGCTGGACTCAGCGGCATACCCTCCATAATGTTAGCAAAATATATTTTTTTTAAACTTTTCTTCTTTTTTTTTCTTTTCTGAGGGGTTGGATATGCAGCTGGTCAGAAAACAAGTGACACGAGGTGATATGAGAGCAGATGAGATAGAGTTATATGCTTACCTGTGCTGAGGCTTGTGACGAGGCTACTCTGCCCTGCTCGGGGTCCACGTTGTTATGCTCCCCGTGACCGTAAGACAACTCATTCTCATCTATTATGAGATCAGTATCAGAATCTTCAAACTGACGGTGACCACCTGCCCCATTCTAAAATAAAAAGATGATTTTAATTTTTGGAACAATTAGTTCACATGTTCTTGAAACTAACACTTCGTAGCACAATTTAAATTGTGGTATTTAATTACTGTCAGACAATCAGACAATACTGACACAACTCAGCAATTAGTAATCTGTAACTAATTGGTCCAATTCAGATGGTAAATTTGATATATATAAGATATTGGTGGGTACTCACTGTTTGTGTAAGTTGTTGTTCTGTGGTGAGTATCTTTGCGAGGGGCAGACAACACTGTGGTAATGTTTCTGTGAGAGGTGGCCTTGCATGCGTCAAGAAAGGCTTCACATATCTACAATCTGTTAAGGATTCAAAAAGTGAAGAACGCTAATCTCTATTTATCACAGGAAACTAGATACTTTCTCACAATTATTATTTCCTGAACTTTTACTGTAATAATGCTTTTTATTTTTACTTTACATGGTTATACTATTTGTAAATATGCTGACAGATAGCTGGCAGAAATGTCTGTGTGTCATGTTATGCTTGACTGAAATTGGGTGTGCTAAAACGGACATAGTTCACTTATTTCACACTATGCATCTAAACACAATTTCTTACACAAACTTCACACATCATGAAGTAATAATATAATTGTGATCATTAAAGGATACTTTGCATCGACGTTGTACCATTTGAGTACAAGCCAGGCCTTCTCATAGAGCCTGGATGATGCTGAAGGTGGCTGCTCTGCTGGCGGAGGCTCACTCGGACTCTGAAAATACACAGCCATTTATTTACTAGGTCATCAATGTGGCATCAACATGTTACAATATTACTGACTTCACAACATTTATGTCTTTGCTTTAAAAATTTACATAAGTTTAATTTTTCTTTTCTGAATATATTTAAACACCAAAGATATTTTTAAATTATGCTAATGTTTGCAGAAGATGGAGTGTTATTTTATAAGGCACATATCAACAAAATGGAATATTTTCCGCCATCATGCATTCACTCAAATCAACCTTATATCCTTCAAAGATATACTAATTTCATTCTGCAAACTACATATTGTTAAAGGTAAAAGGGGGACGGAACATCAAAGACATGATGGACGATGCCCTGTTATATTGTGCCCATCTGAGTTCAAGCTGACAGAAATGAGATCCTGAGAAATGTTGATTCCTTGTACCATTCTCAAGAACACCAATATCAAGAACACCAATAGAAGGATTTATGAGATTAATAATTAGTTGAATATGGAGGATTCCTGAGGTGGTCAAAAACGTCAATTGTCAACCATGTGTCACAGTAACATATATGATTGTTTTCAGTAGATCCACAGGCCTTAGCAAAGACATTAGATAGTCATTGATAACTAGCTGTAAGCTAATGTTTCTTGTTCAAATAATAGATGGAAAAAAAATCTTTATTTTTATCTTTATTGAGATCATTGTATATGATCTAAATTTCTTCATAACTCTATGGCTGGACATATACAGTCAGTTTCTGACTAAACAATCTCTACTAAGTTAGTGTTCAGTTTTCTAATAATCCAAACTGGAACTATTTTTCAGAAGTATTTCTGTTATAATTTACCCCAATTTTACATCCCATCTGTCATACAATTTTTCCAGTCCAAGGTCAGTCAGTGATCTATTGCATTCTGTAAGGTTTGTCTAATACACCAGTATTGATCATGTACATCAAGGCCCTTTTTGTCCGTGTCAGATATCCGTCAATATTCATGAAGTCAGCCAGATATCATAGAGTGCCTGAAAATAAACCCTCCACCCATCTTGCTTATGGGAATACTCCCTGGTGCCTGGTGCAAAACTCTTGGATACATGCATGCACTAGCTAGTACTACTTGTGTAAAAACTACACAGCTTGGATATGTGTACATTAAGACATTCGGCCAAACCACCAATTCTTTATTTACATAAAGAATATGATAAATTAAAAATGAAAGTTAAAATATGGAAGAAAACAAGATGCGCACTTTTTAAAATAAAAAATCAAACCTTTGTTATATATAAGTGTTGACACTGATAAAAACTTTGTTGCAATCTCACAATTTTATTTATTTTTATTCGAAGCGGCTGTATCAATAGTGTATACAATCAAATATTAAAGAGCTGGACGTATCCTGCCTAATAGGTGCACCACATTGTGAATTTGCTTTCAGTTTGTGTTAACAACTACAGAAATCTGGATATATCAGATTTAGACAGAAAAGCCATCTTCATGCAGATACAATGCCAATATTTTCCTTTAAACATTTTCTTTTAGGAATTATAATAAAGATAATATTACATTCTCATTTAAGATATCTCATTCAAAAAGAAATAACTTTAAAGAATAGAACTTAGGCCAATGACCATGGAGCTATGCTGATTATTGCTTTTTTTGTACTCTGTGAACATTTCTGGGAAATTGCTTCATAAATGATCATATAATCCTTTCCCAGAGTAGACTTGAGCAGTAAATTTTGACCAATCAAAATGCATGTTACTTATTGAATTTGGTCCCAACTTGTTACCTTGATTCTCATTGTCTAATCGTTGTCATGGTATTCAAAATGGCAGCCTTCCTGACAACTCTGTGATAGCTATTAGATTTTTGAAAAAAAATCATAACAAAATGGGAAAGATCCCGAGCCTTGTGGAAAATAGATAGCATTGGTTCCATGGAAATACAATATCTTCCATGCTTCTCGATTAAATTTCTGACCAGCAGTTTCAAAGGAGAAGATTGACGGAATGACAGAAAAATTCCCCCAATCTTTGCAGAAGCTATGCTATGCACAGCTTAAAATATTTCATAAAATAAGGTAATACATGTACACTTAATTTTTAAAAAATAACAAAAAATTTAAAAAAATCACAAATCTATATAAGATGGCAGTATATCTGAATGAAATATGATACAACAGGGATGTTACACAGAAATGGTGAGATATTAACAAATTAGCCAGCCAGATTACTATCAAGATTCAAACCAAAGGTCCATGTTAAATGGCAACCTAAATGAATCAACAGACTTATAGGAGGCTCAACAGGATTAGTGAGAAGGAGACGAACCACCATGTCACTTGGGGTTCCGTTATTATTGGAACCCGCACCCCCAGACTCCATTGTCTGGTAACTCTTCTGACGTCCCATAGCCTGCCGCAAAATTCATATAATGCCACATTAAATTTAATTCTTTCAACATTAGGTGAAATGTAAGCAGCAAAATGTCAGTGAAAAAAACCCCTACACAATGCTTATTATGGTCAAATTGCATTTAAAAACACAAAAAACCATGTGTATTATTTGAAAGTATTAACTGCACTATAAGCTTAAATTGCAACGATAATTTTGTTATTATATATGTATTTATTTAGTATTTCATCAAAAGCACCCTCAGAAATTAATAAATATCTTGAATATTACAACAAATACAGACACTCACAAAATGCATCTAGATATAGCCAGTATTAAGTGGAATTAAAGACTGTCCTATTAATTGTATTCGCAAAACAATCAGTATAGTATACACTAAGGATTTCAGATTTGCAAATGCTATTTTAATCTTAAAATACCATAGCTACTCATCTGTTTTCATACTTGTTGAAAACGAGCAGACTACCTTTATTGAATTTTGTAATAGAAAAACACTGATACTTTATTAATCAATCTTAAATACACCTTGTTTATGAAAGTCTTAAATATCTCTTTCTGAATGCATTATTTTTCAGATAAGAATTGTTTAGGAATTTTATATATGATAAGAAATGTTACCATTCATTACCCAGAGTTTGATTTTTTAATTGTGCACCACAAATAAAACATGTTAAACACATATAAATCACAAGAAGTCTGATTTATACAGTAGAGATAAAGAATTAAACTCAATGGTGGGAGGGGTTTACGAAACAGAATAATTGATAGCTCTAAAACAAACACTCAATAAGAGTGCCAAAATATAACAAGTTAAAATAGAAAACATCTTGGTAAATTAGGATTGTTAAATTATCAACATTTTTGGGACTTGTTATTCAAATAGCCTGTGTCATTATTTTACAGTATTTCATTTTCTAACACCAAAATAAAGGACATATTGAAAAGAAGTAAATTATTATAAAATGTGCCACTACTAGGACTCTGCTATATGTGACATGACATATGTGCAAAATTACATATAAAAAAAGCCAAACTAACCAATATCTTAGGTGTATCAACTGTCATCATCTTCATGTGAGAATCGACTTTTAATCTGGCTAAGTGTGGAATATGTTTTGAGATATTTCACTTACCGTTCTAACTGCTTCAAAGTTTTGTAATTCCCTATCCTGTTCTTCTTCTACTCCAACCCTAGAATTAAAGCATTTATTTATGACTGGTATACAAACTGCTTTAAATGTACTTCTTTCTTGATAAAATGCATGTAGTCCTTCCTTTGTAACAAGTGGAGAGTTTAAAATGTGCATGTAAATAAAGATTGCAATATTAAGGTCAACTAATTCAAAGTTCTCTAATAAAAACAGTATTTTTTCTGAGTTAGTGGCTTATCATCCAAATTTGAATTATCCAAGTTTCATTCATCCTGTGCATCCTCTTTTTTTTAGATATGACAATTATTTCCAAAGAACTGAATGTAGAAAACTAAGACTCCTACATTCTTCTATTAGGCACTGCCATTGCTCAATCAGCCCCAAGAGGATGATCGGATCTATCTTACACTAAGGAGCCCATTCCATGTGAATATCCCAACAACCACCTTATTACACTTTAAGCACAAAACTTAAAATTAAAAAATATACACACTGCTTATAATGTTTTTCTGATGTGCAAAGGAGAGCTCATAGAGCGTGGGAATGATGCCCTCCTCTCAAAGTCTCTTGGTTCTGGTATCAATAGCTCAAAAGATATTGTATTGATAACGTTCTTCAAGGACACAGCATAAAGTAAATTGCTGTATACCTTACTCGAGGAGGGCATAAGTTTTAAGAGAATAAGCACAAATAAAACTCTTATCACTAAATTTGGGTTTACTTCTGACTTCATTGCAAAGAACATTTTTTTGTATTCAGCATCCTTAGAGTAGGTCTACTATTGAGAAAAATATAAAGCATGGATCAAATGGATAAGTATTTCCAAAGATGTAGCTCTCATTATGTAATCTAGATTTTGTGTGATGTTGGTGAAGCAGGGACTTCATGCAATATTTCAAAAACTTAAAACACCTGCATTTAAAACATGAAATTGACATTTATTTTCACACTAGCGATGAGAAATAAAATATCTTTTAAAATAAATTTATTGAAAGAAAAGGACATTTTTACAATACAATGAAAACCCCAAAATATTCTGTAAAACTGGAAAATAACCTGGAATTGCTTCGAGAAAACCTAAAAAGTAAATTTTATCAAATCAATTTCCAACTGTGCAGAGCAGCTTGAACAAATAATACTGAGCATTTAACTTCTAGTTACGCCAGTGAAGAAAGGGTAGACCATATCTTTTAATGACTCTAACGAGGGCAGACCAGATCTTTTAATGACTTCTGATGAGGGCAGACCAGATCTTTTAATGACTCTGATGAGGGCAGACCATATCTTTTAATGACTTCTGATGAGGGCAGATCAGATCTTTTAATGACTTCTGATGGGGGCAGACCAGATCTTTTAATGACTCTTGACGAGGGCAGATCAGATCTTTTAATGACTTCTGATGAGGGCAGACCAGATCTTTTAATGACTCTGACGAGGGCAGACCAGATCTTTTAATGACTCTGATGAGGGCAGACCATATCTTTTAATGACTCTGATGAGGGCAGACCATATCTTTTTATGACTTCTGATGAGGGCAGACCAGATCTTTTAATGACTTCTGATGAGGGCAGACCAGATCTTTTTATGACTTCTGATGAGGGCAGACCAGATCTTTTTATGACTTCTGATGAGGGCAGACCAGATCTTTTAATGACTTCTAATGAGGGCAGACCAGATCTTTTTATGACTTCTGATGAGGGCAGACCAGAACTTTTAATGACTCTGATGAGGGCAGACCATATCTTTTTATGACTTCTGATGAGGGCAGACCAGATCTTTTTATGACTTCTGATGAGGGCAGACCAGATCTTTTTATGACTTCTGATGAGGGCAGACCAGATCTTTTAATGACTTCTAATGAGGGCAGACCAGATCTTTTTATGACTTCTGATGAGGGCAGACCAGAACTTTTAATGACTCTGATGAGGGCAGACCAGATCTTTTAATGACTTCTGATGAGGGCAGACCAGATCTTTTTATAACTTCTGATGAGGGCAGACCAGATCTTTTTATGACTTCTGATGAGGGCAGACCAGATCTTTTAATGACTTCTGATGGGGGCAGACCAGATCTTTTAATGACTCTTGACGAGGGCAGATCAGATCTTTTAATGACTTCTGATGAGGGCAGACCAGATCTTTTAATGACTCTGACGAGGGCAGACCAGATCTTTTAATGACTTCTGATGGGGGCAGACCAGATCTTTTAATGACTCTGACGAGGGCACACCAGATCTTTTAATGACTTCTGATGAGGGCAGACCAGATCTGGACATACCATATTTACTGGCTTGTGACAAGTGAGTAGAGAGGACATAACATATATACTGGCTTGTAATGAAACAAGGGATCAA
This sequence comes from Amphiduros pacificus, assembly GCA_949316495.1. NCBI lineage: Eukaryota > Metazoa > Annelida > Polychaeta > Phyllodocida > Hesionidae > Amphiduros > Amphiduros pacificus. The sequence goes on along the minus strand of OX439003.1, from coordinate 15,497,382 downwards.
GGAGAAATTCCTATTTCATTCAGGCTTTTCATGAGGACACAGGGTGTTCATACCATATTTTACTGGTTTATGATGATTGAGCAGTTCATACCATATTTTACTGGTTTATGATGATTGAGCAGTTCATACCATGTTTTACTGGTTTATGATGATTGAGCAGTTCATATCCTATTTTTCTGGTTTGTAATGAGGGAGCAGGGAGTTCATACTATTTTACATTGGCTTGTGGTGAGGTAGCAGGGTATATATACTAGTTTGTAATGAGGAGGTCGGGAGTACACACCCTATAGCTCTGGCATATGCTTAGGGAGTAAGGGGCTATATATATATATATATATATATATATATATATATATATATATATATATATATATATATATATATATATATATATATATATATATATATATATATATATATATATATATATATATATATATATATATATAACCTATAGTTTACCAGTTTGTGATGAGGATGCAGGAGGTACATACCGTATTTTGAGCAAAGTGAGCATCTGTGTGGTGAATCCTCCACAAAGTATGACTGTGGAGATGACTATGATGAGAGTTGTGGAGAACATGAGGTCTCGCTGATCACTACTTGTGTTGCGGATTGCCAATGCAAATGCTATCGCTCCTCGTAAACCTGCAAACACACAGCCCACCATCAGAACCTGACAGCTCAATATGAGACCTCCCTATTAAACACTACAACTTGAGCAACCAAAATTTAAAAAAATGGATATGACATGTAATTTTCTTATCATGCTAGACTTTTGCAAAATAGTATGAGAATCTTTGGTTGTTCACATACAAATTAAATGACTATGCAAGTAAAAAGATAATATATATTTGTATATTTTAATGTGTATAATTATTATTTACTTTCACTATGAACAAAAATATGCATAGTTAAAAAACTGGCCAAAAATGACTGGGTAAAGTTACCTGAGAACATCATCATGTGCTGGAAATTGTATCTGATCTTATTAGAGCGTCCCAGGTTGAGGAGGAAGGACAGGGGATAAACGTTACATGCTCGTGCAATTATCACAGCGGCCTACGATCATTGTCAAGGATAACCTTATAATATTTCATATAATTATATTCTGTGGCTTCTCATTACATTTCCAGCTCATTACATATCCGGGTCAGCATCAATTAATCAGGTGCAATCACTGGAGTTTTATTCAGAAATCGATTCAGTTTTATATTTAGGACCTGATTTTAAGGAGTTGTTTATTAAATTTTTTTTTTTTGAAATTTGGAGAAAAAAAAACTGCAAATGAGAGAAAAGGAATTTGATCATATATTTTTCAACATCAAGTTATGTAGGACAATAGTATTGGTGTTTTGTTTGTTTTACAAGATAAATACAAGGATACGATAGCACCAAATATAAAGCCTGCATTCCAGTTGTGCCGCTGGAAGGTGAAAGTGGAGACTCCTATGTATGTGAATACAAAGTTCTCCATCAGGAAATTCAGCAGCTCAAATAACTGCAAAACATAGCAATAAAAGATCTAGTTAGGTTTACCTTTAAATATATTAACTCTTAAATCAATTTTACAATGGAACTTAAAAAGAATTTAACTTACTGGAGGAGTATTGTCATTGCCTATCATTAAAGATACCAGAAAATCATCTTTGAACTCTATTTGAAAATTTGTGGACACTGCTATGGTAATAATTTCTTTTAATGAGAAATTCTTTTTTTAAAATGTTTTAATGAGCAGATTTACAGTAATACTTATGGATAAGTATGATAGAGAATGTCTGAAATGATGAGCCATGTCTATACAAACCTGTTTAGTTCTCGCTTTAGAATCTGCAGATAGGTTGTTGTATGTGTAATGTGCCTGGCATATTCCACAGAATAACACCGCAACAATACCTGTTTAAACATAAAATAACATCCTGTTAAACAGGAGAAATACAACAAAATATGCTCCAATCACTTTGGCCTAAACAAATTGAATCTTGTTTCTAATGTTCCTCCCAACCCGAATTCATAGTTTCAGTTATATAATAGTTATAATAAAAAAGACATAGTTTTGGTAATAATGTCATTTAAATACACCCAATCTCAACATATTTCCACAGTTTTAACCCCCAAAAAAGTAAAAATAATAATCTAACTCCTCTCCTATTTTATCAGGGCACCTTATCAGAAACATTTTTTTTGGGGGGGGGGGGGGGGGGGGGGCAATTCATACAATAAAACTGGTCAACACTGTGTCTATACCAATGATTTGTATTGTATTGTATTTACTTACCAGTCATAGCAGCTGCCTCAGCAGCCAGGAAAGTGCTGTAGGACATGAGGACAAAGAGTGATGTCTCCAACAGAGGGTAGTCTCGTATGTGAGTGTATTTAGTTAGCTGGTCAAATGGTCAAAGAAACTATCACAGATCAAATATCACACTCCACTTGGTCTTTAAATTCACAATTTATTCAATGCCATAAAATCTTTTGATGTGAAATGTGTATATATTTGCACCAATATATTTACACAAAATCTAAATAGGTGAAATTTTGGAAACAGAGAACTTCCAAATTCATCTTGCAGCCCCAGCAAATATGACTACCGTATTTATGTTGCAGTCAGATCCAGAATATCAAAAAACAGCATTGTGGGACATAATGTGTATGTGTAAACTGAAGCTGTAATTATCCTCAACTTCCATTTATGCCAAACCTCTGGTAAGATTGGCCAATTAACATTGTTTGGGAGAAAAAAAACTCACATATTTCATGATTTTTTTTCATATATGTAACAAGTTATTTGAAGTGTGCAACACAGTTTTTGGCACCCAAAAGCCATAAAATTGATATTAAACCACAATTATACTCTTTAGTAAATTAGATATGAAAAAAGCTTACTTTATATTCCATAATAACATAATTCTATCTGTTAACAATGTGCATTATAGAAATATCACCTCTGCCTTAAAGAGCTGCAGTTACTGCTCTCCAAATTACCAAAGTCTTTTTATATAAAACCATATTACAGGAGTAAAATATCTCTTTAATAAACTCTTTAAGAAGTAATCTCCTTAATTTCATTTCAGAATAAACATATTTTAGTTCATCATAATCTTAAAGATGATTGATGAACCAAACCAGATAGCAAAGGATACTAATGCTGTCGCACAACCCATGGCTGATCCTAGGGCAAATGCCCCAAAGAAAACACCAAAAAAGTTGCCAAGAGATTTGAGAACAGCTAAGCCATCAAATACCCCGGTGCCACTACTGATCTTCTCATAGTTTTCTATTGTACTGAAATGAGAAATGTTGTTTGAAAATTACCTGTAAGTTACAGATATGTGTATATGCATTTTTTATTTTTTCCTAGCTGTGATAATAATTCAGATTTTCAAGGTGGGAATTTTTTTAATGCATTATTTTATATTTCACAGAAAAAAAGCTGTAATAACAAAGGATTCTCTGAAATAATCTTGCATTCAGGAAGATATCTCTACCTTGACAGAACAATGGCCACTGCATCATTGAGAACACTCTCCCCAAATATGATTGCGTACAAGTCCACATCCACGTTGAGGTCATTGAAGATGGCCAGGACAGTGACTGGGTCAGTGGCAGAGATGATGGCGCCAAAGTATAGACACTCTGTGAAACCTACTGTCAGCCCTGTGATCAGCTGCACTATTGAATACAACACCCCTCTGAAAAAGATTAGGTTTAAATATTTAAATTTTTAATCCTCGTACACTAAAGTTATAATATATCATGGGTTGATTGTGTCTTGCTGATAAGTACCTTGTGGTGACGCAGTAAACTTTTAACCAAACCAGAGACTCATTTTTTTCTACTTCGTAAATAATCATTATATCTTTTTGCAGAATAGATCAAAAAGAGACCAGGAAACCATGCATTTCTGCAGATTCAATCATGAAATATTTCGAGGATTGGAAAAAGATGACAGAAGATGTTGTCTTTAAAACACTTACCCAACAACAAAACAAGATATTGCAGTTCCCAAAAATGCATATGTTACTATGGCTCCAAAATTCCGGAAAAAGTGCCGCTGAAAATTAGAGGATTATATCACATAAGATACCGTAATGTCAGAATTCAAAGACAAGATTACAAACTTATTTTTATCGGTAATTCTCACTAAATTTCAAGTATCTGATCACTATCTAAATGATTATGTGTATTCATGCAGTAGCATGAGCCTGAAGTCATTGGTTAGATTGATATATCAAATAAAGAAATTGAAATAAACTTACCCGTTTCATACTATAGCCAGCATAAAATATGATCGGAGGCAGGAGAACATTGAAAAATACCTCTGGGTCAAAAGTTGCCTGGAACAAAATGTTGAAAATTTTGTAAGTTTTGTCATTGTATATTCACCATTTATGCTGAATATTGTGGATAAATCAAAAGATAAATCAAAAGGCGATGCATTATTTTGTTGATGTGTTAAGAATAGATTCATAAGATATCATTTCCAAACATATACTCAAATAGTCTATCATGCCGTAATTTGCTCCACTGATGTTAAGACTTTTGTATAAAATTTGACTCAATGAAATATAAAGATTTGTTAGAAACCCAAAATTTAGTACTCATTAAAATAAGCATGAAAAAAAAGCTAATTTTCAAAGAAGCTTGGGTTGGTTAGTACTGTTCTGATAAGATGGGAGATACAGATGTACAAAACAATTGCTTCCTCAGAGATACTCATCGATCTATTTTGATATGAGCATTTATATAAAGACAAGATGGAGCCATGACAGGTGCTGCTTATATTTACTGGAAGAAATGATAATACCATAAAGCTATGAATCTAAATAAGCAATGCTATTGTGTGTTCAACAATAGGCTATTTCAAACCTATGTCATACATTATGTATGTGAATAAGACAGTGGCTATTTTCAACTTAAGAAAAACAATAATGTACAACAAGAAATTTCCATCATCTGAAAGTGAAAAATCCTGCCACCTACAACAATAAACCCATTTCCCCTTTCAAAATCAATTGTGGCCTGTTGCCCCAACACGCATTCTAGTGTTGTGGTTTAAGTCTATAGATATTACTATCAAGCATTGCACAATCACCATTACAAAAGACTCAAATGTGACATCGACATTTCTGCTGCTCTGGGCCTATGGGAGACCATCGCCTCTATCCTTCACAGGAGAGTGTGTCACTAATGTTTATCTTGGCAATGTGTACCTGTGATTTTTACCTTGCAAAGTATGCTCAAGCAGACCAGTCTTGACATATAAAACCCGAGCTATTCAGTATCTACACATACGTATATAATATACAAGTATGTACATGACACATTTGACATAAATGATCATAAATGGTCATAAATTTGATGATCAACATAAAGATGTTTGTAGTTATTTTATCTAATGGTTTTAAAAATGACCTATATCATCTTGGATAATTTTACTTGATATTTTCATATGTGCACAGTTAAAATATTAATCATCCACTAAACCATGTTAACCATACTGTGCTAATCTTAATTTGAATATGTACATATATTCTTTCACATCTTGACTGGTCTGCTGTACATTTGCACCATTATGTCTATTTTGTTCTAATCTTTCATCCCTTGGGTAAGATGGTGCATCAGTTAATGTGTGTGAAAAACTCTGTTAAGTTAACTGGGCCAGATATACAATAAGATACAATGCATAAAGATGAATTACCAAATAAATTATTACATTTATTGAAATGTTAGTTATTTGACATAAACTTTTCAAACAAAAGAAGGATCAGAGTTCTGACCTTAGCTAAGACCATGACAAGGTCAAAGAGAATAAAAACACAAAGTGGAGATAAGAAATTGTAATATGCAGCCTTTTAAGTTAGCAATTTCTTGGACCAAAATGAAATTTAGTTATTGAGATTGTTACTGAGGTTAACCCATCTATAGCTAGAATAAAATTACCCTTGTAATTAAGATGAAAATAAATATATAAACAGATTGTGTTACACATTTAGATACAATACAAAAATTATATACTTTATCAATCATAGGATGCTCCAATAAGTCCTAGAAAAGTAAATGTAAACAAAAAATTAACATATAAGGCAAAAACTATAAGTTATAAATTATATGAAATATTTTTAAATCTAAAAATTTGTTAAAATTTAGTATCAAAATTATTGTCTTTAGGAAATACAGTCAGAATTACCAAATCGAACAAGACATTATTAAAAGTGAGTGAAGAACTTTTTTGCCATAAAATAATCAAATCGCAGACAAAATGAATAAAGACTGCTAAGCAGATTGATAAAGATGCATAAGTAAATGGCTCTTGTTTGTAGGATATATGTCATATATGGCATTATTAACTACCATGCTTCATATGTCCTAGGAAAAGACTGATATTGTCTCTTTGTTCTTTGAATATACAAATATTTCGGTATTCATATTGGATAATATCTTTTTACCATTGTTATTTCACCAGTTGTACCTATCTGTCTCTCATACAATATTTTTCCAGATCAGTTAGAGCCAAAAATCTATTTGGTCACATTTTCAAGATATGCCTAATCATTCCACAACAGCTGCTGTGGGTGACCATGGCATGACCCTTTTTGGTCACATTCATGCATGACCAAACAGATATTCAGCTCCAACTACTGGCCAGAATTTGTATGTTACTGTCAAGCACATCTGCTCTTAGCACCAGCAGTTTCATTTGAAACATATTATTACATCATAACCAAAATGTAGCCTCAGGTACTAAACCACCAGTGTAATGCATGTATTACGCACACTTTATACGGCTGTGATGCTAATAATCTTGGCCATTGATGTTAGTGTGTGTCTTAATGGACTTGAGTAAATGCAGACTCTGTTGTCATTTAGCAGTGTGGGTGTTGTATGTAGGATAATTTGCTTTCATATCAAGCAATAAATAAACTAAAAAGAAGCTAACACCATCGTAGACCTATTTTTGAAACTCACCCACTCTCAACAGTGTTCGAAATTTCAGCTTGCCCTGTTGTCTAAAGCAAGCAACTTTTGGGCAGGGCCAACAACTTTTGAGTTTTTTTTCTACTATTTCCAATTATTTGACTGATAACAATAAACAGGCTAAGGGCAAGCAACATTTCAAGCCATATTTCAGACACTGCACTCTGAGATGCTTTAATATCATGCTACTTTTTGGTCTCAGTGAGAATTATTATCTGTACAGTACTGGTCTCAACCACATGCAGCCTGTACCAGCATATCTGTTATCATATATGTTATTTTAAATATCATCATATAACATCCATTTAACAGAACATGCTCCAAATCTGCAGCCAAAAGATCAATATAAACAACCATTCCACGGCTAGCAGCTTTTTTTTTTTTTTTTTTTTTTTTTACAAATATTACATGCATAACTTGTTTCAGGCTCTTAAAATCATATTATCTTTAGGATTTGTTTTTGGTGTTTCAATTTGCTGTAAATGTATATTTACAAAATTAGTTGTTGAAAATAGCGTTACTAATACAAGGAAAAAAAAATAAAAAAGAAAGATGTGTTCTTATTTTATTAAAAAAATCCACCCTATTATCTTGTATTTTATCAATGTTATTAATACAATGTTTGCCAGATTTGTGCACATGCTTCACACAGTATGCATACATACATTTACTTTCCATAAAATATAAACATTATCAATAAACCAAATAGATGTGACTGAAGATAAAACAATGCATGGTGCAATGTTATCAAAATATATATGGAAAAAACATCAATCGACTTTGGTTTAAAAACTATTTACAAAGAATAAAGAACATTTGAACAAGGCTTCAAGAAACCATTCAATTTCACTATGGAGTGACACTTTAGGTAAACAGTTTTGGTTCCACAGTTTTATTCATATTTTAATTCATATTTTTATTCAAATTAAATAATTACATTATTGTGCAATAATAAAAGTCAATCATGTAAATTAACACACAATCTGAGCAAAATGCAAATATCTTTTTTTCAAAGCAAACATGCCTCACAGAGCATGCTGCAGGTAAAGTCATACATACCTTCTCTTCAAGTTCTTGATCGCCGATAGTTTTAGGTTCAATGGGGTGTTGGTAGCCATAGGAGTAATGTTTAGCCACAGTTTGGTTAGGTCCCTCAAAGACCCGCAGGCGAAGGGTGTCGGGCAGGTTGGCCGCATCATAGGAGGAGTTGGTTGGCAGTTCTACATAAACGCTGGGCTTTTTTGACCCTGTGCTGGTATAACGGATAACAGCACCTACTATTAAACCTGGAAACAAAAATTAAGTCATATTAGCAAACTGGTAATGATCATATGCTGAAATATTGTAGTCCTCACTTATTCATATATATGTGTTTTAGCGATCATAAAAAGGTATTTGTTACCACATTAGGAACCCTCAGGAAATTTTGATATTTTCTTTCATAGCATAAGCTGTGACATAAAAGGATATTTAATATCAATGGACAGATTGTATCATTTGGCAATATAAAGTGTGGCCTTATGACTCTTTATCAGATAAAATAACATGAAGTCACAGTAAATTGAATTTGTATTCTGTTGATACAGGTGTACTCAATTGAGAAAGGTCTCCCATTTCTATTCTAAATGAATATATGAATGACGAGAGAATGAGTGTCACCAATCAATGACACATTTTACAATTTCAATATTTCTAGTTATCAATCTGTAATTTTGAAAAATTAAATTTTAAAAAAGATTCATATTTTGACAGTTTTTTTTTATCACTCATGAAAATTTTGCCAGAAATTCCCTCATTATGTTAAAAGAAACATCTGTTTGCCATTTTTTCAAATGCCTTGTCTTTGAAACAAATGATACCAACATTTTATGATTTAATTAACCAGATATATATCATCATGGCAATCCTTTATTGGAACTAATAAATGATATGCAGATCAACAAACGTGCAGTCTAACTGGGAATGTTGCTTAGGCTTAGTCAGCATTGTCAATAAATGTATATTAGAAAACTGTCAGGAATATTAAAACACAGATAAGTACTCAATTCCTTCTGAGGATGAAAACAATATGACAAATTTTATCCAAAAGAGAGATGAAAATAAAAGTATGTTTGCCCCTTTCCAATAGGACTTTGTTTGTTCCTATTATTTTTCGACATGCTCAGAAAAATGTTCTGCTTCAAATGGCACATATCTAAAATACAATATCTGACTTTGACATTAATATTTATTGTTCGGTCTTTTGCCACAGCTTCTAACCCAGCATATGAAAGCCTTAATTAAAAAGTACTGTTTCCTTCTTAGTGTGATCAAAAGTAACATTGGCAACAAATATCTTACCCTCCATAGCAGGACTTCTCAATCATATCAGTCCCTGCCACCAAAGCTTTAAATGTGTGCACTTAATTAAGCGCAAGTCATCAGTATTCAGAAAAATCTGGCTGTCAACTCATTGTTGAAAGAATATAAATATATTTGTTTTGAAAAGGTAGTTGTACTGATTGGTCAGTATATGTGCCAGGCGTCTGCTTACAGTTTAGGATCTAAGTCAATTCAGATTTGATATTTTTGTGAGCAAGACAAGTATTTATGACTCGGGGATTTCCAAACCTTGAATGAGATCAAAAACAGGGCAATGACTGCAGAGGTAATAATTGAATACTACCTGTGTAATTCAGAGTACAAATATCTGCTTGGGTGTCACAGTTTGCTTTCAATTATGAGTTCTGCAGATCATGCTGATATGAAACTGGGTTTTTTTTTTATTAAATCAATAGTTATCCTAAATCTATCTCTATCTCTCCAAAGTGAGCAAGAAAGCAACTAAAGATCTTTAAAATGTCACACCTCAGGATTCAAGTATTAAAGATAGGTTTAGAATTTGATCACTAAACAATAATATGTGAATTTATTTATTAAAAACATTAAAAAGTCTCATGCACATCTTCTCTGACTATTAATTTATTTTTGAGTTTCTCAATTTGTATAATGATTTCTTGTGAACTGTAAAAAGTAGTAAAAAAATCATTCATTCAATCATGCAATGCTCTGAAATTCAATACATGATAGATCATCATAGTAACCATGACAAAAGTAGTTCATTATTCAGGTTTTATAAGTTCTGGTTTAACATAGTGGTATTTTAGAAAAAGTCAAGTCTTGATTATTTTGAAAAGGCTGTTTGTTAATGTTGGACAAGGGATAAGTTCTTATTTTCAACCATTCACAGGTATTCTGTGCATTGATAGCCTGTCATGAATGCTGTATCATCAAACTGCATCAGCACAAGATTGAAATTGTTCAAGAACCAGCTTACTTAAATTTTTTTCAGGAAATTCAATGTCACATTATGGATTTAAAAATATAAAGCATAAGAAATGAAAATCCAAGCAGGCTTCAAAAATGTCATTGCATTCCTAATACATCCTTTTGTATGATTTCAATATGCCTGTTCCTGTTAAGCTTTTAATGATGGGGTAAGGTCTTAGTAACTGAAAGCAAAAGTATATTCAGGAAATGATATGGGGGCTGACTGCAAATCTGAATGTCATGAATATGTTATTTTATTTTTTATCACATCATCATGAAAAACTGTTCAGTAAAATATCCAGTTTAATATTTTGCAGGTTTAGATCTCTAAAATATACAAGGGAGATGTTTGAGAAGTAACAAGATAAATCTTATGGAGTCCCATGACTATGACTCACGCCACTGTCGCCAGTCATGTGCAAGATGCTGGTTGGTACAGTGAGCAGTCTGCAGGCTCAGACTGCCAGGTGGGCGGGTCTGAACCCACTCCCAGCTGTCAAATGCCTCTCAATTAAACACACAAATTCTCCACCAGCAAGCCTGCATTTACATGTATTTTAGCTTAAATTAATTCTTTAGTCTTTCGGTAACAAAACTTTTATGAATGTTTACTTGTGATTGAATGCTGAATAATGCTTACCGTAAATTATTGCGAGGCCCGTCTCGTGGACAAATCGCAAACGACGATGTTTGAAAAGCCATATTGTGATCAATGACAGAGTCAGTAACGATGTGAACATAAGAATATTAAGACTGTCAATTTCATGGTTTTTCTTTGCCTTTTCTTCTTGGCTTATTCCTAAACCTGTTTCTTCTATACTGTCGGCGTAAATCAGCGGAAAAATGACTAGAAACACAAGAAATCTGATCTTCATATCGGCGGCCATCGTTGATTCTTAATAAACTCTCATCCCGCACTGGATCCTGACGAGTTGTCTCGTTGCTCATTGGTTCAAATATCGTGCACCTGCACAAACAAATCGTGAATGTAAATTAATATCTAATGCAAGTTTTCAAAACTTTTTGCTTATCATTCTGTCAGAGTCAAATGGACTATAAAATCCTATAGTATGATCTTTTATTGAAGGAATTGATAATTCACTACCCCGCACTCAATTACTCCTTGGTCAAGTTGAGGACCATTTTTGGAATTCTTCCACAAAACTTTGTGATTTTGTGATCCAACTGAGTTATACTTAAAGGTTCGTCCTATGACTGGAAGGTATGTATTATAATGAAGTATTATGACGTATCACATATGCGTGGTTGCAATATTTGTTTGGTTGAAACACACTGTGAAGTTGAAAGCTTCAAGAAAGCTGTGCAGACAGTGCAGAATATCATGATCCTAAGAATCATAAGATGATCAGTTCATCACACTTGCCGTACACAGTCCAGCTGTAGGACAGCTGTTCTTTGCATCAGATTGCCAAGTTCTTGTATCAAACCTTGCATATGGGTGAGGAAGATCAAGTGGTTTTTAAGCTCGCTGCAGTTCATTATTTGAAGCTGATTCTGTATATTTTCTTGAGAACTAAAAATTAGATCAGTTTCAATGTGGCCAGTTTCTGTCTCTACAAATTACTGCTGATTACAGCAGCGAAACTGCAGAGATTCATTGTAGCTACTGCCAGTTACAGTCTACTCCATTGGAGGAAACTAGTAAAGTACGAGTATATGCACTTCTGAATTCATAGTTTTGTGCTTGCGTTAGACCAGTTTGTAAACACTCAGTTTTTCATTGATTACAGGGGCTAAGCTAGAAGCCCTATGCTACCAATTTACTTCATGGGCAGTAACTATTCACTCACGAGTGATGTATCAATGTAATCTAAATGATCAAATCAAAAATGTGTACTCACATTGGTTACATTATGTCACAGGTATGTATAATGTATCAGATCAGCAAAGTCAGTATGATTCCTATTACCATGAATTGCAGCAGCTAAACAGCATTATTGTTATTGTCACAGTATGTTTCATCACAAGACATTGGCTACCCAGGAGTTGTCAGAAATCTGTAGATGAAGAAACTCTTTTCTTTGGTTAATTACAGTTAAAATGATGTCATTTTATTTACATTAAAAAATTTCATACATATCGGCCTATATTTTATTTGATATTTTATTAATATAATGCTCATTTTAAAAATTGTGATGTCCACCACTGTATGACTGGAAAACAACCAAATTTGATTCAAAATGACCAGTAACTGGCAACAGAACAGATTTGTTGTTGTTAGTACTTATTTTTTTTGGCAGATGGTAAACCATCATGTCTAACATAACATGAAATCATTAAATCAATTTTCCAATTTTCATACCCTTATAAGGGTTTAAAACATGTTTTTTTTCACATAATATGAGCATATCATGATTATGATTATGCTTTTTGTAGTTTTCGCAGAATTCATCTTTATCATGTTTCTTTAGAACTGTGGTTGCCATGAACATATGTTCATTTAACCATGCTGAAATTGCATTCGTGTGACAGTTTCTCATGTGAACTAAAATGAACTGAGGCCCATGCCTGGAAGGGTTAAATGTATTAAGCATCAGTCCTATAATTTTGTGTAATTAAAGCTTATCCACATCTAAACATCATGACACATTGAACTTTTACATATAGAATAATTAAATAAATTGCAACAAGATATAGAAGTTGCACTCCTAGACGAGGTCTGTCTACGCCAAAAGCTTCATGTTATGGGTAACATGGGTAGCATGCACTTTTTTTTACCTCAATTGAGGCTGAAAGTAGGGTAGCACTGTATGACGTCATTCTAGAGCTATTCAAAGAGAAGTACCTTTCATGATGTCATAAGTATATTGCCATACTCTAATGACATCATTTTACCTTTCAGTGCTTCTAAGATAACACTCCACATAGAAATGACGCCAAGAAAGAAGTTTGCTTTCATAAGTAGGCTATGTATTAGGGGGATGCATGAAGTTAATAGACATCTGAAGTTATTAGACATGAAAGAAAAATTAATACATTCAACACCAGTGTGTGAATTTTAACTGTTTTTGTTTTTTTTTGCAAAATTGGTGCTTAATTCCTTTAACCTTGAAAATCTGTGACTGGATGGGTTGTCATGCCAATGACCTGCAACTTGATAATTCAGTGAGGCAGCAATGTATCTGCTTCAAGTAGGTTTTGGCATGTAATGACTGATATAATGTTGATTGATGTTCAGACCCAATTGAACAAAATACATCTTCATTTAATTTACATGTATATAATTAGTTTTTCCCACCTAAAGTAAAAATGTTGGATTCCAAAATTTACTAGCTAACAGAAGAAAATTGCAGCCACCAAAATCTACCATATACAAGGTTGTCAAGTAAAACTCTGGAATTCTCATATTCTAAAAGGTCATGTTTCAGGTAAAGTTTGAAACATATCTCTGACCTTATTTATTCATTCATTCATTCATTCATTCATTCATTCATTCATTCATTCATTCATTCATTCATTCATTCATTCATTCATTTATTCATTCATTCATTTATTCATTCTTTCATTCATTCATTCATTCATTCATTCAAATCAACCCATTCTTTCATCCATTCATTCACCCATTTCATTCATCATTCATTCATTCAAATCAACCCATTCTTTCATCCATTCATTCACCCATTTCATTCATTCATTCATTCATTCATTCATTCATTCATTCAAATCAACCCATTCTTTCATCCATTCATTCACCCATTTCATTCATTCATTCATTCATTCATTCATTCATTCAAATAAACCCATTCTTTCATCCATTCATTCACTCATATCATTCATTCATTCACCTATTTATTTACTACATAAACATTCATTTTTCATATCATCACAAATAATTCATTATTCTGATGTCTCTTCTTCCTTGATTGCAATATGTTTTCTATTAACTCTTCATTCTCAAATCTCTTCATCTACCACCTTTGATTGATTCTATTTTGGACACCAAAGTTTAGAACTGCCTTGGTCATTATTGATATAAATCATTAAAATATACAGCAACATATATTGATGTCCTGACTGTGCAATCATATCGTTTACCCTACAAAAAACAGCAGACCTTATATACAACTCAAAGTTTTGTTGAGTGATTTTTTAATATATTTCTGATTGATTAAGTTTTTTGCTTGTCCTAAATAATTACCTGTCATGTTGACAGTGGTGGGATGTGTTATTTTTAATCACTGCACCATCCTTTTCTTATTGTGTTCATTTGAAAGAGAAAAACAAAAGTGACATTCTTTGACAAATTTTTGTCAACTGGTTGATGTTAGCAAATATTAGAAATATGCATGACCAAAGAGTCACGCAACAGTTGAGCTTAAAAACAAAGATTTATTCAAGCAAAATAATGCTGTTAAAGACAATGTTTAACCACTCGCTGAGAAGAGATTTGAGTAATTTTATAATAATTTAACTCCATCAGAGTACGACATGGTAAACCTTTCTTGCTTCAGTGGTGTTGGACAGTGTGAAAGAAAATATTTAAATTTGGCGCCAAATTTAGATTGCCATGTGCACAAAAACTGATGTCATTTAGCATGACAAATGTGTAAAAAGAGAGGAAGTGAATATAGACAAAGTGCCTGTCTATCTCAATCTTCAATAAAGGAGTTTTTTTCTAATACCGATATGGCACAATTAAACATTTTTTTTAGCATGAACATGATGAGCAATTTGCAGTTGATTTGAGTTGCACACATAAATGACCGAATGGATCCATAATACAGCTTCAGGCCTTTATATAAAGAGAAAAATGTTGGTTGCCCAGTTGGGCCGCCAGGGCATGAGAAGTGATGGCCCAAAGTTTCTGAAGATAATGAGATGCTTGATACAATAATGAGCATTGCATATAAGGCTGTATAGTGACTCGTGTCTAAGTGGGGATTATTTGACCCAATCAAAATTTGCAAGTTCCCTGATCATGATATGTGGCAAATATCTATCAAGGATTAGAATAAAATCAAAATAGTTTGGGCCACTAAAAGACTAAGAATATGGTTGCCCAACTTGGCCACTACAACACAGCATTCACCAGCCCAAACTAAGGATTTGGTGGCCCCGGGCCACCCGGCCAGTTTGTATGTCAAGGCCTGCGGCTGACTCATCTTCACTGAACATGCTTAAAGAAAAAAAATAATATAGATTTGTTATACCTTACCTGTCTGGAAGGTTAGCTTGAGCTTTGTGCTCTATTATCATTGTAGATTCTTTGGATGTTTATCCATGTACACATCTATCCTGAGCTCATCATTAATAGAATAACATATAAAATGTCATGATTTAAGATGGCACTGCCATGAGAGTTTTAGATTATTTTTAATTAAGCACTTGTATGCATATTATATGGAGAGTATACAACATTGAGCGTGGTATTGGTGATAGGCAGTAGGATAAGCTTGGACCAATCACTGCAGCTATGCATGTTATCTGGCACCACATCCTCCTATGGGCTGTATGTGATCAACAGGGTTAACTGCATGATCTACAGGCTGTACACTGCAAATAGGCACTACCATGCATTTATTCAATACCTCATAAGATGGGGTATTGATTTATTCTATTCTGTTTCACACAGGCCCCTGTTCAACCATTCATCCATTCGGCCATCACTCATCTGACCATTTCTGTTTGACCAAGTCTATTTGACCATAGGATTATGTAACTAAATTACCTTCTTTCTTCCTTCTCTTATCAACATTAGTTTGGCCTTTGGGGGGTAAAATAGTCTTCTTTGGGGAGTTTTTATTAATTTTGAGCAGTAACAGAGTGACTGGGGCTCACTTATCATGAAGGCCTCAGTGGCATGTCCATAAGCACACTCTATGATACATATAATAAGCATACACTTATCATGAGGGCCTCAGTGGCATGTCCATAAGCACACTCTATGATACATATAATAAGCATACACTTATCATGAGGGCCTCAATGGCATGTCCATAAGCACACTCTATGATACATATAATAAGCACATCATAATTGTTAAAGTGATAGATCTCAGACTTGACCATATATTAGATTATTCCAGTGGCTTGTGGCTTGACTTTGATGCATTTCATCATCTTCATATTACCGTATCCACTCGGGTTAGCGCCCATGCTTGGCTTAACGCCCACCCCCCTTTTTAGGAAGAAATCATTAAACGCCCACCTTCCCTGGATGTCCGTAATACGATGTACGTGACGTCCTTTACCTTAGCGTCTGGGTGCCCACGAGACAAAAGTGGAGCGGCCAACATGTCACATTGAACTTTCATATCCGTAGCTGATCGATTTTAATTGCGTTTTAAATGATAAATAAAGGTATGTACTTAATATTATCACAATTACGTCGACAATTTCTCCACATCATTGATTTTAGCCTCAAAACAAAGCGTTTTCATTATTTATCATTTGAAATGCAATTAAAATCGATCCGCGTGTGAAAGCATTTCTGTCAACAAGGAAGACACGACTCAACGCACCACGTGGTCGCAATTTTGAAAGGCGGAAGTGACGGGAAGAGGCTCTTGTTTTTAGCGTGAAAACGAATGTTAACTGGCATTGAAATATTAATATATCGCGCAATAATGGGTGGTTTTGTTCTGTTCTCGACCTGCAAAGTGTAATTTGTGATAATATTATGTATATGCCTTTATTTATCATCGATCCGCTACGTCACTCCCGCTTTTTAAAATGACAACCTCGTATTGCGTAATGCATGTTAAATGAATGGATGGTTTTGTTCTGTTCTTGACCTGCAAAGCGAATTTGTGATAATATTGGGTAAATACCTTTATATATCATTTAAAACATATTATTTCGAAATGCTTTGTTTTGACTTTGTTCTCACTGATTTCAATTATCAGCGTTCACAGTTTTGCATTTCGTCTTTGTTTCCACGTGGTTCGATTTTAATTGCGTTTTAAATGGATTGATGGTTTTGTTCTGTTCTCGACCTTTATAAACGCCCATGCTTGGGTAAACGCCCACCCCCCTCTTTTACTTTGTCCCCAATTAGCCGCCCATGGGCGCTAACCCGAGTGGATACGGTATATATATCCTGATATTCTTATTTTTATATATCCTCATATTCTTATTTACATGACCCTGAAAAAGAAACTGAGGCAGTTTTGGTATGAGATGTTATAGTTAAACAACATAACAGAATTTAATATAAATGTTAAGTTGCAGATATTACTTATTAAACCTAATATTTTGAAGGGAACTGAAAATGCATCTGTTGCTGAAGTTCATAAGTGATTATATATCACTTAGCCTGATGTGCCTATTTGTGGTGAACAGATAACAGCATATGTGCCCAGTCTGAGCAGGAAGCATACCCATCCAAACATCCTACATTGAGATTTCACAAATTCCTGGCCTTTGGTTCATCGCATTGTAAACACACACCCTTGCCATTCAGGAATCATATAGCATTCTGTTTACACGAAAAATCCAGGTAGCAGGGCTGTAGCAATAACAATTTGGCATGTGCAGGACATTGGTGATATTGGGAAGGCTGGATTTAGTGACACCCTGCACCATAGAGAAGGCACTGGATGCCTCCACAGACAGCAATATATCACACCCAAATGAAATGCAGATAATGAAATTGTAATTCATTGCCTTAGGTAATTTGATAAAGCTGTGACCATCTTGGAGCTAATTGATGCAAATGTTTGCTAAGCACTCGCCGATTGTCATATGAGTATTGTTGTAAATTTCATCAAGTGAACATTAAGCAAGGTGACAGGAGAAATGAGATTTGCTGGCTTCTCATTGGTCAAGTAGGAGACTCGTAGTCATAACAACGGAATCACCGCAGACTTTATCTCTGAGTCAGCCAGCTCATATTGCTCAACTTGGGATTCAAGATATCGGAGATTAAGAATATCAGTCTTATTTCTGGTCTTTATATCAGAAAAAAAAACATATATATATATTTATATATAGAATACGTTCAGATTCCCAATTCAAGGATCTAACAAAATGGAGAGTCCGACCGTGATGAACATGAAGCGGTCCTCATTCAGGACATCTATGTGTCTGGGGAATGGGTGAGTTATCATCATGTACAGGAACCTTCTTATGTGCCAACATTATCAACATTATGATATGAAAGAATAATCATTGTAAACAACTTAGAGTCTTAGACATAAAGAAAAAGTGTTATATTCAAATCATTGGTTGATAAATTTTTTGATAAGTTGGAAAAGTAATAGCTGAGAAATATTTGAATTTTCTGAGTGTAGAAGAAAAACTGTGGTCCTCTGTCATTCAAATACTAGTATTCACATTTGATATTTTTTCATAAACTTTTGTCTTTGATATGTTTGATTTCAATACCTTATAAATGGGACTCATGAGATATTTACTGTTACTTTTTTGACAATGTTATTTTGTTGTCTAAATTAATTTGGATTAAACACAAACAGAATACAGATACGTGATCATGGACATTACAATTTTTTTATTTTTAATTTATTATGCCCTGATTAGTTGTGATTTGCTCATTATCTTGGTACTATGCTTGGCAGTGTACAAACAATTAAATACATGCCAGATCACGATTACATTGGTGAAAACCAGTAATCATGTATGATAATGCAAAATTAATAAGGTCATTTAACCTCTGGGAACCCTTCATCTATTTAATCATGAGTATACACATGACCAGATGAAGTCAAATATTGACCCTGCATAACCTCATTTGATCATATTAAATGACTATATATGGTCACACATTATGCCAGATTTGGTCAAGTTTATGCATGTACAAATAGATGTGTGGTTATACCCCAAAATTGACAAATGAAAAAAATAGGTAGATATAATAAGTTTTTGTTCATTATTTAAAGGAGAATATATAGAATGCAGGGACCAGGTAGCTTCAACAATTTAAGTCCATGACTGTATTAACCATCATGGATACTATTTATAATAATAATATAACTTGGCCAAGGTTTAAAAATATGCCAAAACATTTCAAATTAAAAGACTTATGTCAAAATGTGTATATAACCATGTATATAACCATGTATGTATATAACCATCTGGAGCCAAACATCTATTTACTCACATGTATAAATATGACCCTAGTCACATGTATAAATATGACCCTATGAGGTCATGCATGACCATCACTGGCATAAGCTTGCCATGTATTGGTGTTGTGCAGCACAGCAATGCAATGTCCTTGTGTGACTTTATTTAATCTGATAACTTTGCTGCTTAACACGTTTTTCTAAATCTTGATTAAAATTCCCTTTTTTGTATTCAATTTTAGTTTTAATATCATAGATTTTAATGTTATCAGTGTCAAAACATTTACTATTATATAAGCAATGATCCATATGAAATTTTGATTAAATGAATATGCAATTTTTTAAACAATTTAATTTAGTGTCTGGTGTTGTGTTTTATTAAAAAAAAATGGTTTGAACAACTTGGCTGGTGACTTTCAAACATAGAGAAAGTCTATGTTTTAACCCTATTTTAACCATGTTTGAAATGAGTTTAGGTTGAGTTTGGTTCAACAATTCAATTATAATTACATGGCATTGTTAGCTTAGACTTTGGTGATAATTAAATCGTTTGACACCAGATGGAGTCTTTAAAGAAAGGATATGAACTGACCTGACCCAGTTATTTCTGAAATGACCCAGCCTGACCTCCTTTGTGGATTCTTGACAGAACCGGGGCATTGTATGTAAACAATCATATACAAAAACGAGGGCAGTCTGAAATTCTAGAGGTGGGATAGGCATGCATAAATAACCACTTGTCCCTCCAGCGAAAATAAATAAGTGCATTGTAGGTTTTAGTTTCCACATTGCAAGACTGGCATAGCTGTTATTAGTTTCTTGTCTGGGGCACAAAGCCGTTACTCTGTCACCTGGACTCTTGTCACCTTATGTTCATTGATGGACTGATTGAATACAAATGGTATAATTAGGACTAATATTGATGGTGCTGCTAGTTAGTGGTCATTGTGAAATATGCAGATGAGCCGTCATGCTACACTGCAGATGACCGGTGGCTTTGTTTAGCATTGTTGAGTGCAGGAGGCCGACACAAAACAGAAGCCCTGTGGACGATTGTAATCAATCCCTCTTTGTACTGATTGGACCAGGCTGCAGAACCACGCAACGCAGTTAGTCAATAGTAACAATAAGATTATGAGGCAATTATTGCAGCCAGAAAGTTGCATCTCGGAAACCCAGTAGCATGTAGGCAAGAAGCTTGGCTGGGCCACGTTGGACTTGTTAACATTTCATGGCCCTCATATCAGCCACATTATCAGCTGTTAGGATGAACTGCTACTTGACACAGAGAATCATGTCAGAGGAGTTGTCACAGTATATAATCAAGTTGGTTCAACTTGAAAGATAAATACTGGGTTTAAACACTGCTCGTAGCCGGCTTGGCAATTAAGCTGCCTTGTAGTTTAAATAGGCTTACACACTGGAAAGCAGGAATAAGGGTTTGAACACTCAGTAATTAGGGATTCAGTTGTGGATTATTAAACCTACTGTAAATATGTATGCAAGGATACCGAAAATACAGTTGCAACCACTTAATGACAGGACAGAAAGTCCTCTGTTCCAGAGAAGACAACAACACAAACAGGAAATTCACAATGGAAGGTAATCAATGGCATAAAATGTGTTTTGAATTTTTCAAAGAATAACAATAACTGTGAACATCTTTTTGGTCATGCATTAACTGTAGAAAACAGGGTGTGTAGTATTTGTTGGATGCGGTCTGTTGACATCTGATTTATTCCATCTGTTTCCCTCTTAAGGGAGTTAAGTAGCACATTTTTTTCTGCCACATGACATTGAATTCACCTGGAAATAGACAGAGTCATCTTGAACATTTTCATATTTTGATCAAAACATTAACATTATTTGGTGATATATGTGTCATATATGTGTTTTCCAGTATGTTTGGCAAGCAGTATGACATCTACAAGCCGTTCATGCAAAGAAAATAAATTATTTTTGCGCATCTGTCCTACCACCTACACTTTACAATAATGTTGGGAAGTGGTTCACAAAGTGCTCCATTATTTGTTTTGACATTACTCAGACATACACTGCTATGTTCTGTGCTCTGAATTATTATATACACATAAAATATGCTTTGGTTGGTGCAATAGTAGAGATGAAGGAATGTTCATTCATCATAAAACGGCTGGATGTGTAAAACATGAAGAAAGCATTATGGTTAGTAGGTGGGTGCCTACTTATAAAATAGGGCAAAGTCTTCTTTTTAGTAGTCATAGGATTCCTTGTTTGCACATGTGTTTCTTACGACCAGACTCTGGCGTTTATGAACAGTTTGGGCCAAACATTCTGTGAGTCACACATAAACGTGACCAGATGAGGTCATGCTTTGGCATTATATGGCATCACAAACAACTTTTGCATGGCATTTTATAGTCTCACATACCTTGTGCGTGGCACAATAAGGTCATGCAATGATAAGATATCTTTTTCAGTGATGTTTATGCGTGACCAAATAGATGTTTGGTGCCAACTGATAAATATCACATAGTTATGGTAATAACAGCTGATCTTATGAATATGAGGATAAACTAGATACCTAGAAGCATGATGTGGTGCAATAACATCTGATAAATAACATCTCTATTTCCCGTAAAACATTGAACTTACCCCTCATCCTGATATTGAAATTGATTTAAAATTGTACTGGCAGATTTTCTGAAAAGGTGTTTAATTTTTTTAATATTTTTTTTTAGCAAAATCTGATTATAACATCCCACTTGCTAAGAATGTACTTTTTTCCAGATCTTGATTATGCATATCATGGACATGATATCATACTTCATATAAAAAAATCATAGAAATGGCCTCTGCCTCTAGCTATAGCTGAATATATATGATATATCTTAGATATATATGGCCATAGAAATATAATGAAATATTTTGGGTAAATTTCTGAATTAAACAGAACAAGTAGTTTCGTACATCCTTAAATGACACTTTCTGTCAGCTTCATATTGCATAATGGTTATGGACTATGATAGATACTGAGATGTTGGTCACAGTGATAATATTCTGATTATGTCACAGATAGAATGGCTATTATCAGAGGGCCAGATGAGTAGAGGATCATCTCCCACTCCCTATGTTGATAAGCTTTGATTGTATCATTTTATCAATAGTTATTTCAGAACCGATTGATATTTCTTAAAGGAGGAATTATGCAAATTTAAGAATTTATTGAATCAGTTGAAATAAGATATCCTTCATACAATGAGATATTAGCTGTGATTTGTAGAAATATTCCACCAATTATAATCATGCAAAACAGACTTGTATTGAGTGTTTTTTTAGGTGGTCTTAAGCATATGGGCATGTTAGTATGGTGCTGCAGGAAGAATGTAGGACTAAGGTGTTCCATGATGAACGGTCCACAGTTTGGTCAGCATGGTCAATTAATTTTATGAAGATAGAAAAACTCACATGTTTGGTGCTTTTAAGGCTACAAAATATATTGAAAATTGTACTGGCACTATTATCTGGAAATGTGTTTTGTTTTTTCTTTGAATGTTTGAACGAAATCTGATTATAGATTCTTGCTGAGAAGGTATCCGGATTTTTATCATATTTCATGTAAAATCAATTAATTTTATAAAGATAGAAAAACTCACATGTTTGTTGCTTTTGAGGTTACAAAGATTATCTTTCTAATATGTCACAGCATGCATTAATCAACCCTCCAAACAAACAGGATTCTGGTCCCTTGGAACTTTTCCCGAGACACAATTAACTCTTGACATATTTGCCAAAGTCTCCTGTCATCCCTTTCCCTTTAATCCTTGTTTGAAAATCTATTGGCATTGATGCCAATTACCGAATGGTTTAAATGTACATCACCATTGTGAAGGCATGATGGTCTCGTGATAGACATCTGCTGATTAAGCTGGATGATTCTGTGACATAGCAGACCACCAAGGATCTGCAGACAAACATTGTGGCAAATTATACATGATTATAGGGGGTTGTATGATATGATCCTAACCAGGATGTCCACCATCAGGCTGCTACAAACACTAGATGTCCACCATTACCATATATGGATGATTATATAATCTTAGATAAGGAATAGTTAAAGCTTTTTTTTACCAAATATTATTTTGGATACTTATTCCTGTTGATATGGGTGTATGGTTTCTAAGAATATGAAGCATAGACTTGTCCTGTTGCTGAGTTTATCTTGAGCCCTGGCCGGATGAGGATGGGCGGTATTAGTGTGATATGATCCATACACCCAGACTGAGCCATATTGGGGTGTGCATGTGATTTGTCAGGTAATGTGATATTGGCCATGCCATGCCCAAACCTTGGTCCACATAATGAGATCAAGCTTACGCCACCAGGGTAGGGTACAGCCAGAAAAAAATGCATATTGTTAACATTTGGAAAGACTATTATAAAATTCAGGACAAACAACATATCTATGAATAGATGGAAAATATATAAGTGAGGATTAAAGAGCTTACAAACATGGCAATCGTCAAAGAATGCTAATATTCTGATGTGAAACTGTCTTCGGATATGATTATGTGTAAAGCCAGGATCATGGATTAGTTATTCACAATCCAAGCATAGTCTATTCCGATCATTGATATATGACAATCACTAACAGATAGGTGATATTCTTTATTATTATTATATTTTAGTTTTCCATTTCCTTGTTATTTCAGCACGACAATGTCGCTTGGCAACGCCCTCTGCACACGCTGTGGGCAAGGCTTTGATCCCACGGAGGAGATGGTCAACTCTAACGGAGAGATCTGGCATACTAGATGCTTCGTGTAAGTACTTATTACTCAATGTGTTCTATGAATGAAATAACCATATGTCTATTCTCATGTAACAAGAAACCAGGTGAATGGCAAACCTAAATATACATATTGAGGAGGTTGGTAATCAGTGAAGTATATTGAAGCAGCTTTTATCTGGAGAGTATTGAAAATAATAAAAAAAAGTCCTCAAATAAAACAAATAGATTACCATACAAAGCAGGTATGAACCTCTCAACATGTTCGATTATGTTAATCTTTGGTTTCAATGTCATGGAGAGAGAGAGAGAGTGTCCGCCTATTGATTTGATTTGATTACAGAGCACCTGACCAGAATCTATATACATTGGAATTAAATAGTAATGATTGGCCTGCCCTGTGTGATGTATCCACACTTTGTGTAAATACTGTATACACACACGATACATCATCCACAATGATCTATGATCCACTTAAAAAATGCTCTAAAAGCTCTTGAAATCATTCATGAAAAGTCTGGAGTGTTTTCCTTTTGTAAACACACTGGAGAGAGATTGTGATCTGAGTGTTCCAATTTTAATAGCTAAAATGAACAGACCACCAAGCACATGAATAACTTCTATTTCTGAACTACAGTTTGTGAAAGCCTTCTTCCCCTCCTTCTTTGCACAAATAATCTTTTTTTATTATCTTTTCTTCTCAAAATGGTCATTTTTTTCATATTGTGGAATTTTGACGACCTGATTCACAATTTACAAATATGATGCTTTGCCGATTATATATAAAGAGAGAGAGAGAGAGAGAGTTCATTTATATGTCACACAGTCCCATTGACAATTAATGAATGCGCTGCTCGGGACCTCAGACATGAGACAGGAGAGTGTTCTCCATCCTCCTTGGTATGGTAATAATACTTGGCTGAGGCTGAGAGTAATATGCCTATATATTATATTATAGTATATTACTATAAGGTTGAGGGTTATATGCTCTGCCCACTCTCTGCAGAATTGGATTCAAGTTTTCATTTGCACGGTTCGGGGTTGACAACTCTTTAATTTCTTTCTTATTTAGTAATTCTTCATCACAAGTGAAATAATACATTTAATTTAATATTTTGTTAAATCAAGTTCATGCATTTTCAAAAGTGTAGAATATAATAAAGTACATGTACGTATTGAAAATGGAATGAATGTTGATTCTTATTGTTGCTTTGCTTTTTGCTGAAATTGTTATAAGCATTTGTTCACAGAAAAGCTGTAACTTTATAAAATGAATAAATTCACAGGTTAATGGAAAAGTTGATTAATTTGATTAGAGACGGGTCTGCTGCAGCCAAACATATACATGAACAAATGAGGTCACACTTCACTTCACAATAATGTGATTAATTGGGGTCACATCTGTGTCATAGTTGTGGGTACCCAAATAGATGTTTGGCTACAACTGTTGATTGGCGGAAAATTGCAATGCACTGGTCAATGCTATTATTATTAAAAATAGGGATATCAGTTCAAAACAATATTCAAACTCAATTATACTGTATAGCAAAAGTTGGCAATTACAAGCATATCAATAATTTAGCTCATCCAAAATATTCCTGCTTAATACTGCAACAAATATTTCCTTCACACCAATGACCAGAGTTTTTATTTATTAGCTTTATGATTATGATTGAGATAAACTTCCTGTCAATTAAAGCTTTTCTGTGGACAAGTGTTTGGTTATGGATTTTACTCATCTTGCATATTAATATAAGTAGGTACTATTAATTAGAATACTTGATTTTCTTTGCCTTTATGTTTTTTACATGTATATAATCACATATTTCTGTCTGTTTGCATTATTTACTACCAATGTTGGTTTGGGCTTTAATCTTTGCTTTGCCTGCCTGCCTCGCTGCTTCACCAATCTCAATCTTCAGGAATGGTGCAGCTCTCAGTGGCCATGATCAAATATGTACAAAATGTCACAAAGTTCTCGACTTGGCTCAGCCAATCGTCAACTATACCGGCCAGGTCTGGCACCCACAGTGCTTCATGTAAGTATCCCAATGACCTCACAATTACTCTCAGGATGACATCACAACCTGCATGTATGATGTCACTTGCCATCAGTTGTTTGTGGTTTAAATTGTCCATTGCGGCAACTTGATATTTCTAATACATCATTTATTTTTGTATCTTGGATCTAACTTTGTAATAATCCTGTTATCATATGTGTATGTTCTTATGTGTATTATTATTATTGTGTGAGATGGAGAGTGGGCAAATGTTTAATCATACCATGCTTATCACGGAGCAATGGAAATGATCAGCATCGCTATGTATGGACATATTGTAGACTATGGGATTTCCCTGCCCAAACAAAGTTTTAAATATATCATATTTATATTTTAATAACCCAATACCATTGACAAATTATCTGTGATAGTAGGCAAGATGTATTTTCAGTGGACCAATTTTGTCAAGTTTCAGTAAGGCTCAGAATATTTTCCTTTTTTTTTTTTTGAGCTGCCATTTTGAATAACATAACAACTAATAGCCAATGAAAATCAAGACAATAATGATACTTTTGACAGAATTAAATATGTACCAAGTTTTGATTGGCAGAAATTATCATTTGCTCAAGTCTGCTCTGGGAAGGGATTTAAATGATCATTTATGAAACTACTTGCAGACATATCTGGAAAATGTTTATAAACATTACCAAGAAGCAATGATCAGCGTAGCCCTAAGACCATTGGCCAATATTTATGTAGATGGAAGAATGAGTTTACAGGCATACTTTACCTTTGTCTCATGAGCTTGGCCTGTGCAATTTAAAGCCTCAAGCTAATATATGCAGTACACCTTTATTGTGTTATGTCATCCCTTTTAAAAAGGATTGTGATAATCTAATTAAATGAAGAAAATCACGTATTTGAAAATAATATTCATGCCAACTTTAGTCCAGTTCAGATTCTTTGTTATATCTGAACTGGGACTGTCTTATAATATCAGCCATAAATTAATTATAAAGTCATCTGACCACTGGTGACGTCATGGAAATGAAGTCTTGAAATTTGAACCTAAAACAGAAATAAGAGGAACATTTTAATATATATATATATCAATTAAGGCACATCCTGTCAGTTAAGTTATCAACTTTTAGTCATATTACCCTAGGCCACACCAAAGCTAAAAACTTTGTCAATTGGTCTGACATTCCCAGTGGTGTGAGAGTTGTCTGGGTACCTGGTCAAAATATTTGCGCATTTGAACTGCCACATTGAACTGCAGTCATGCTGCTGAATTTGGATATTTTCACAATGTTAATTATCCACAAGTGTCAGCTGCCAATCTTAATATTAATAAACTACTTTCCGCCATAATTAGACCAACTGTCCGGCATATAATTCTGTGAATATTCTCACTTTTCACTCAGGCCCTGACATTAGAACTACACATTCAAGTTTGGCGGCCATTTTAATCTTCCAAAACGTAAATAAAATGCATGTTAAAGCATAGTTAAAGCTCACATATTCTCTTATTTACACTGGTAGGTAATTTACATTGATAAAATGTCCAAATTGAGCAACTTGACCGCAGTTCAAATGGCAGTTCAACAGCGCGGTCCACTTGGTATCGCGGTTAGTTTGACCATAATTTGTTGTCTGTAGTCTAGATATCTACCGGTAGTTTAAGTGCATTGACTATGGTTGTATATAGATCCAAGCTAATAATTGAAGCCATGGATCCCAGATTACGTATGATTAGGTTCCAGAGTGTGATTGATTATGATTTATGATCCAGATGTGCCCAGTGCTTCCAGCCGTTCCCAGAGGGCGTCTTCTATGAGGTCAGTAATAATATACCCTCTCACGGGACTTAATCCAATTCTAAGGGACTTAATCCAATTCTACCGGGACATATATGAAAGGCACTTATATTAAGATTTATGTATCTCACTCAACTAGAAAGTACAGTGGTGCCATCTGGTTGGTTAAAATAACATATAATATATTCTTTATTATGTATTTTATTGAATAAGGAAATATAATCATTGTTAGTTAAATAAAGTATATTATCTATTTTTTAGTTTGATGGAAGAAAATACTGTGAACATGATTTTCATGTCCTGTTTGCACCATGCTGTGGGAGATGTGGTGAGCTTTTTTTCTCTTTTTCAACAACATCAGACACAAGATATCCTTTATAGAATCTATGATAATTCCCAAAATATCCTGGTTGTTAGCAAATCAGAAACATGTTGCTTATATGCTTGTATAGAACGGATCTTATTCTGGAATGCATCCTCATATTATTCCAATTTTGATCACGGAAAAGAGTAAAATCTGCATAACTTTGATAACACAATCATTTTAATCTTTTTGAATTGTCATGGATCACGTATATCTACAAAGAATTGACTACATAGAAGTGACTATTAAGATTGTATATTAATTGCAGGGGAGTTTGTGATTGGTCGAGTCATCAAGGCGATGAACTCCAACTGGCACCCCAACTGCTTCCTGTGCGAGATCTGTAGCTGCTCCCTAGCAGACTCAGGGTTCATCAAGAATGCTGGACGCGCCCTATGTC
The DNA here is from genome assembly GCA_949316495.1 of Amphiduros pacificus. Classification (NCBI taxonomy): domain Eukaryota; kingdom Metazoa; phylum Annelida; class Polychaeta; order Phyllodocida; family Hesionidae; genus Amphiduros; species Amphiduros pacificus. The sequence continues at coordinate 15,468,703 of OX439003.1, read as the reverse complement.
GTGAGTGCAATGCCAAGGAGAAGGCATTGGGAATGGGAAAATACTGCTGCCACAAATGCCAGTGAGTACAAAACAACATTATTTAATAGTAGCAGAGTCTAGAAAGACTAGTTTGTAATTTATAAGTTACCAATCCTAAATGGTTATCTGCAAGGAGACTTTGTTGATATATTAAATTGTAATAAGTGGTTGAATGTTTCAGTTCAATTATAGAAGAGGGTCATATAAAGTATAAGGGAGAAGCCTACCATCCCTACCACTTCAACTGCACCACCTGCAAGTGAGTATAACCTAATGTTGCCAAACAACACTAAGATACCACAGTCTACAATTGAACCGAAAGGATAAAAAAACACACACACACAAATGATTTGCTTGATCTCAGGTCAAGTAATAGTAAAACCTGCCTGAGCTTAGACAAAAAAAAAGTTCAATCCTGAGTGAACTGCTTTTTAAAAAAATAATTTGAAAAGAATTATGTCTGATTTCTGAGGGCTGAGGAGGAGAGGTGTTGATCATGGCTTGTATTGTTGTGTGCAGTTCCGAGTTGAATGCAGACGCCAGGGAGAAGAACGGAGAGCTTTACTGTCTGCGGTGCCATGACAAGATGGGCATCCCCATCTGCGGAGCATGCAGGTAACCCTACTCATATTCCTATATCATGGTCATCTTCAAAACTTATCTATTAGGCCAATAACAAACAATGACAAAAGTATTATAAAAAAAGTATCAAGACTTAAAATGTGTATTAGGTTAAAAGATTTGTTTGAGATGTAAATTTTCTTATCTAATAATTGAATCATTTAAACGTTCAACATAATGGGGAGGTATCATTGTCACTTTTTCCGGATAATTACTGGGTTTTTTACATTGGTATAACTGTGACCTGTATATTTGTTTAGACGTCCCATTGAGGAGAGAGTTGTACACGCTCTGGGCAAAGCCTGGCATGTAGAGGTAAGCATAAACCTAAACAAATATCATTTTATATGCTTTTTTAAATTTTCCTCACAAAATATATATAATTATATATCTCACTTTGAATAAATCTTTCATCTAGGTTCAGTCTTTTAAACTCCATGTCTCATGTCATGCTTTGACCCTATATGGTCATGGATACATCATACATGGCTAAATATGGTTATGGATGCATCATACATGATCATGCATACATCATACATGACTCAATACATATCTGATTTTGTACAATACCACTTGCTCACATACTTGTCATGTAATATACTCTGTTATCCCACATCATCTGAGAAAACTTAATGGAAAACTGTAATGAAAAATATCTTGATCTTTGAGAGATTTTGTCTATAATTTACTATCCTCACCGAACTAGCACTTCAGAAGAATGCAAACCTGAGTATTTAAGCTTAATTCTTGCTTCACCAGAGATTAGAAACATATTAAGCTGCACAGTATAGCATGTCAAAATAGATGATTGTTTTATTTTTCTATGTTTCAGCACTTTGTATGTGCTAAGTGTGAGAAGCCCTTCCTGGGTCACCGCCACTATGAGAAGAAAGGCCTGGCTTACTGCGAGACTCATTATCACCAACTCTTTGGAAACATCTGCTTTGTATGCAACAGTGTCATAGCTGGAGATGGTAAGGCTCAACTTCATCCTGTTATCCTTTTGGTATCACTGTGACAGTATCAGTAAAATATCAATACAGTGAATACATCACATGCCTAGTCCAAACCAATGATAATGATGGGCAGCTAGATATCTTATTTTAGGTCACTTTGGTCAAAATAAGAAAATAGTGTAAATAAACAATTGAGCAACTGTAAATGCTCTTAATCACATGGTTAGTGTCATTCTGTATCCATCATTTTCATTGATAAAGGCCGAACTTGACCTTTTTGAAATATGCTATCATGAAATTTGTTTATATCATAGATGTTAAGAAATATGATATCATAACTAGGCTATCACTTTAAGATTGTAACTGCAATTCAAGATTAAACACCTGATCATATATTCTACTGACATATATTTTGACTTGGAACGTTTTGAATAATTTTTGGTCATTATTGCCATTTCAGTGTTCAGTGCTTTAAACAAGTCCTGGTGCGTCAACCACTTTTCTTGCTACATTTGTGACAGAAAAATGAGTCAAAAGTAAGTATCTTTCTTTATTTTTTGTTTTACTCAGTCGTAAAAATTACTTATGACAAAATGGAAAAAATTCTCTTTAAACAACACACAAAAAAAAGAAATCTATTAGCGTTATCATAATTTAGAAGAATAGAATCCAATTGATACATACATCCAATCCAGGAAGAGGGACAAATAACTTAGGATGAAAACATAATTTACATGAAATAAATTGCAGTTTCATTTTTCTGTGTTTGTTTCAGGACTAAGTTCTTTGAGTTTGATCTGAAACCAGTCTGTAAGAATTGCTACGAGAAATTCCCATCAGAGCTCAAGAAGAGACAGAAAAAGGCATACGAGTCATCACCAAAAAAGTAACAGAATAATACAGGAGGTATTAATGTGCAAATGGTAAAAGAATATGTGGAAGCACTAGAGAAGTGGCTTTGAAGTCCTAATGTAGCTATGCAGTCCACGCAAGCAATAGTGTTACAAACAGCAGGTGCTCAAATAAGGATGGATTCGATCTATTCAGAAATGAACAAAAAACACATTATGCAAGAACTGTGACAATAAATGTTTGTCAAACATCTTTGTTAAAAAATGTACCTTGTTCGAATTTGGCATTGGATTTATGAATACTCAACATAAGTTATAACATGTAAAACAATTTAAATCATCTTAGAATAAATTGGTAATTCTGTTTTTTAAGATAAAAATTCATGAAAGCACACATAAATGCCTATTTGATAATAAGTAAAGTAGAGAATGCAAAGTCATATCGTGCACTGCAGTATTATATTGTGCATTGCAAAGGACTGTTGCATAACCCTCAAGTCATTAGATGCATAATTATCGTGAATAAGGACATTCATTTAGTAGTTGTCCTGGAGAATATAACAGTCATGTAGCTGTCTGACTATATACACTGATAGTGTGGAGGATGTGGTATGTTGGTTAGTTGTATGATTCTAAAACAGACAATATGAAGATGGGGCCTTTATTTAACCATGTTGTCTGATATAATATATACTGATATTATAGAGAATGTGGCTGTCACATAGTTGTCTGAACTACATTGGCAATATAGCAAATTTGGCTATCACATAGTTGTCTGATATATACTGACAATATTGAGGGTGTGGCAGTCACATAGTTGTCTGATATATACTGACAATATTGAGGGTGTGGTGGTCACATAGTTGTATGATATATACTGCCAATATTGAGGGTGTGGCGGTCACATAGTTGTCTGATATATACTGACAATATTGAGTCTGTGGCAATCACACTGTTGTCTGATATATACTGCCAATATTGAGGATGTGGCGGTCACATAGTTGTCTGATATATACTGACAATATTGAGGGTGTGGCAGTCACATAGTTGTCTGATATATACTGCCAATATTGAGGGTGTGGCGGTCACATAGTTGTCTGATATATACTGACAATATTAAGGGTGTGGCAGTCACTTAGTTGTCTGATATATACTGCCAATATTGAGGGTGTGGCGGTCACATAGTTGTCTGATATATACTGACAATATTGAGGGTGTGGCAGTCACATAGTTGTCTGATATATACCGACAATATTGAGTATGTGGCAGACACATAGTTGTCCAATATATACTGACAATATTGAGGGTGTGGCAGTCACATAGTTGTCTGATATATACTGACAATATTGAGGGTGTGGCGGTCACATAGTTGTCTGATATATACTGACAATATTGAGTCTGTGGCAATCACATAGTTGTCTGATATATACTGACAATATTGAGTATGTGGCAGTCACATAGTTGTCTGATATATACTGACAATATTGAGTCTGTGGCAATCACATAGTTGTCTGATATATACTGCCAATATTGAGGGTGTGGCGGTCACATAGTTGTCTGATATATACTGACAATATTGAGGGTGTGGCAGTCACATAGTTGTCTGATATATACTGACAATATTGAGGGTGTGGCAGTCACATAGTTATCTGATATATACTGACAATATTGAGGGTGTGGCAGTCACATAGTTGTCTGATATATACCGAAAATATTGAGTATGTGGCAGACACATAGTTGTCTGATATTTACTGACAATTTTGAGGGTGTGGCAGTCACATAGTTGTCTGATATATACTGACAATATTGAGGGTGTGGCGGTCACATAGTTATCTGATATATACTGACAATATTGAGGGTGTGGCGGTCACATAGTTGTCTGATATATACTGCCAATATTGAGGGTGTGGCAGTCACATAGTTGTCTGATATTTACTGACAATATTGAGTATGTGGCAGTCACATAGTTGTCCAATATATACTGACAATATGGAGGGTGTTGCGGTCACATAGTTGTCTGATATATACTGCCAATATTGAGCATGTAGCAGTCACATAGTTGTCTGATATATACTGACAATATTGATAATTGGACAGATGGTTGTCTTAGACATTCAGGCAATATTGAGGATGGTGTCTGATGATATTCATGTACTGACAGTTCAGTTCAAATTTATATGCTGGTGCATTATAGCAGAGTTTTACATGGTATTTGAGAGACCATTTAAATATAATAAATAGATGGTTACAAGCTTCCTACTTAGTCAAACATGAATGATACTTAGGTTGTCATAGTATATCTGAATGTATTCGTACTGCATGCCTCTCTATAATAAAGTAATCAGCATTCATTAATTATAAAAGTAAAGCAAAACTATGTTTTGCCCTTGCATATGTAAAGAGATTTGTGGATTTTTAAATCATTGAATTTATTTTTACAAAATATATCTCAGTGTAATTTGCATTTATCAAAGTTAACTAGATTAGATATTTTGCTAAGGTGCCCAGATCACAACTGATTAATGTGACTTGCTCCATTATAAACTCAAACATGAACGCATTTCTGAAGTTGGCATCCAGTTATGGAGATTAAAATCTGCCATCCATAAAATTAAATATCACCATTTTATTTGCAAGTAAATAAATACAAAGATATACTTTGCATTATCGCCATTATATGTTGATGCAGAACAAACATGTATTGTGAATTTCAATTGGTGCTATTTATGATTGTATTATTATCACACACACACACACACACACATATATATATATATATATGTGTGTGTATATATATATATATATATATATATATACATACATATGTATGTATATATATATATATATATATATATATATATATATATATATATATATATATATATATATATATATATATATATATATATATATATAAAATCCCAAATATATGTGTGTGTGTATATATATATATATATATATATATATATATATATATATATATATATATATATATATATATATATATATATATATATATATATATATATATATATATATATATATATATATATATATATATATACACATACATATATATATATATATATATATATATATATATATATATATATATATATATATATATATATATATATATATATATATATATATATATATATATATATATATACACATACATATATGTATGTATGTATATATATATACATATAAAATCCCAAATATAGGCAAACCAATCTCAAACTTGGGGTGGTTCTTAGAATATTCAGGGAAATTTAGAGGATCAAAGAGTTACAATGGCCATCAATTAAAACAAGTTGACCAAATAAAGATTGAAGTTTATTGTAGTCCTTCTGATCCCCATAGCGACTTTTTTATTGATTGTGTATTGAATTTTCTACCTAAACCATGTAAACAGATCATCAACTTATCGTTTTATGGTATGCCTGAATTATATAATTAGTTGCAAAATTGCTTATTTAAGCAGAAAAGTTAAATTTCAGTAAATATTAACACAGGTATTCCATGCCACAGATTATACTTGGAATAGAACAGGCCCATAATACATTGTCAACTATTGAAATGTTTTGATTTTGGTTTGAAAAAAAAAAAATGAACACCGAAGAATTTTGATAAGTTTATGTGATGCATGATGTCACACAAGCAAAACAGCCACCAGGTTTATTATTGTTCACTTTAAATGGGCATACAATGAACTACATCAAAATTAGTAAAACATTACCATCGTTTGAACATATGCTTTCATTTCAACAAATGTGCCTTTAGTATATATATATATAGAGTTTAAAAGTGGTGGGTGAGTCTCTTATATCATAAAGCAGCTCAAATAGATTGTCTACTATATAACTCTCATACTGAGAGGACAGCAATATAATTTGCATGATATAAATATATAACTATGTGTGTATTTCAGTGTCAAAGCTGCCAAAAATGTCAATATTTTTTTTTTAGAATCTCGCAATGCGGAAGAATGTAAAATGTAAAATGAACTCTGTTTGACATTTGAATGAATATCAAGTGAAAAAAATGACAAAATAATTTCTACTGCTCTTGAAACAACTGAGGTTTTGAATAAATCAATGATGAATTTGTGAAAGTGGTTTATTTAGCATGCATTATTCATGAATGTTCCGTTTTTTCTGATATTAATTTGTATAAATATTAAATTTGAAAAATGTATTCATAATTATAACTGCAATCTACTTGTGCTGAATCTGCCATCATAATATAGCCATAATTTAGAAGTTTGTGAACTGTATCAAGGTAATATAACATAGCGCTTCCGTCAACCATTGTGTATCATACCATTAGATATACATGTACATAAATATATGTATTTATTTTTATACAAATATTTGTATGTTACAATGACACATAATGCATGTGATAAGTAAAGCATGTAGAACATTTTTAAGAATCATTGAAATTCAAGTTTCTTAGATGAGAGGAATTAGTCTTGTTGCTCCCAAAATATATTGTCAAAGCAATTTCTAAGTACTTAGCAATTCACAAATAGTGTGAAAAGTATTGGAAGTGAATAACATTACATTACCTAAGATTAAAATACAATGGCCTGTACCAAAAACTCAATTGCATGGACTCCTAACAAATACTACTGTGGAAGTGCTTTTGTTTGTTTTTCTTCTCTCAAGTTGGAACTTTTACCTGTTTGATTTTATTAATCACTCAATGGCAAGTTTATATAACATTTTATTTAATGTCATATTGAAAGTTAAATAATCATATTCTTTTACTGTTTGTATAAACAACCAAAAGCAGCAGTTTGGGAGAATGTGGGAAAGTATAGCACAAATGCAATATTATCACTCTGTGTGAATACCTTTTGAACACTATCTTTGTTTTTTGTACAAAGGGTATTCATTTCTCAATGGCAGGGGAAGGCAGAATAAACAAATTTTTAAAAGCATGTAGTTTATTGTTACAATCTGACCAAGTGAATTTTACTTCCACATAGTTATTTACAACATGTATGATAATCTTAAATCTATATGGTGCAAAATAGGAATTTTATATAAGAATTTAGTGTGTACTCCTGAGTGATATGCTAAGTGTAAATAAGTGTATGTCTGGTGAATAGTGCAAGGTGAATAAAGTGAATCAAATGCTAAACTGGGACATAAATATGATAATGTAAATGCTGACATTATTTGTCCTGTATTAGATCTTGCCTCATGATAAATTAAGTTCTTTACAGGCAATTTACAACAGATATTTAGCACCATTTGATTATAAGCTTTGATAGCTGTATTCATCTTACTATTTTAATTGAATACAGACAGTAGTTTAGTAATTTGGTTCTTTGAAACTCTTGTATTAATATATATGACTTATTTTTAGTATGATAGAATCATTTGCATTCATTTACCCCCATTTTACTAAATGAATGACTATTTTGATATGTTATTGTATAATATAATACTTTGATTTTGAACTATCTGCTGATTTCAACAGTTTCTGTATCTATTAATATTATGTTATTATTTATGGACTGATAATATGTGAACAGATTTTGAGTCCAGAGGTCTTGCATTATTGATACAATGACACGTATAAACATATTAGACTGCTATACCTTACGATTTATACATTTATTGAATGCCATAATACATTAACATGAATGTAAAGTTATCATGCATCAATAAATTGTTATTATTATTGCATTTAATTCACAGACTTTTTTAATTCATTATTACAAAATCATGATAATGGGAGATAAGAGTTTGAGTCCATTTGTGAGCTGGCATTGTCAGCATTGCTTGACACACATATGCATCTGGTGAAAACCTTGGACGAGTTAGATGGAAGGCGACCTTGACCTATTTTTCAAGGTCACAGGGACAATTATGTGAAATCCCAAGAATCGCATAACTCAAGAACAAATGATGGCAGCTTCATGAAACTTGACACATATTAGCATCTGGTGAAAACCTCGGACGAGTTCGATAGACGGTGACCTTGACCTATTTTACAAGGTCACAGGGACAATTATGTGAAATCTCAAGAATCGCATAACTCAAGAACAAATGATGGCAGCTTTATGAGATTTGACACAATAACTCAAGAACGAATGATGGCAGCTTTATGAGATTTGACACACATAAGCATCTGGTGAAGACCTCAGAATTGTTTCTATAAAACATGACCTTCACCTACTTTTCAAGGTCACATGGACAATTATGTGAAATCATCCTTGTCATCGCGATAACACGAGAACAAATGATGGCAGCTTCATGAAGCTTGACACACAAAAGCATCTGGTGAAAACCTCTGACGAGTTCGATGGACGGCGACCTTGACCTATTTTTCAAGGTCACAGGGACAATTATGTGAAATCCCAAGAATCGCATAACTCAAGAACAAATGATGGCAGCTTTATGAGATTTGACACCCATAAGCACCTGGTGAAGACCTCAGAATTGTTTCTATAAAGCATGACCTTCACCTACTTTTCAAGGTCACATGGACAATTATGTGAAATCATCCTTGTCATCGTGATAACACAAGAACAAATGATGGCAGCTTCATGAAACTTGACACACAAAAGCATCTGGTGAAAACCTTGGACGAGTTCGATAGATGGCCACCTTGACCTATTTTTCAAGGTCACAGACAATTATGTGAAGTCCCAAGAATCGCAAGAACTCAAGAACAAATGATGGCAGCTTAATGATATTTGACACACACAACCTCAGACACACACAACCTCAGAATTTTTTTCTATGAAACATGACCTTCACCTACTTTTCAAGGTCACAGGGACAATTATGTGAAATCATCCTTGTCATCATGATTACTCAAGAACAAATGATGGCAGCTTCATGAAACTTTACACGCATAGGCATCAGGTGAAAACCTCGGACTAGTTCGGTGGACAGCGACCTTGACCTATTTTTCAAGGTCACAGGGACAATTATGTGAAATCCCAAGAATCGCAATAACTCAATAACGAATGATGGCAGCTTTATGAGATTTGACACACACAAGCATCTGGTGAAGACCTCAGAATTTTTTTCTATGAAACATGACCTTCACCTACCTTTCAAGGTCACAGGGACAATTATGTGAAATCATCCTTGTCATCATGATTACTCAAGAACAAATGATGGCAGCTTCATGAAACTTTACACGCATAGGCATCGGGTGAAAACATCGGACTAGTTTGGTGGACGGCAACCTTGACCTATTTTTCAAGGTCACAGGGACAATTATGTGAAATCCCAAGAATCGCAATAACTCAAGAACGAATGATGGCAGCTTTATGAGATTTGACACACACAAGCATCTGGTGAAGACCTCAGAATTTTTTTCTATGAAACATGACCTTCACCTACCTTTCAAGGTCACAGGGACAATTATGTGAAATCATCCTTGTCATCATGATTACTCAAGAACAAATGATGGCAGCTTCATGAAACTTTACACGCATAGGCATCGGGTGAAAACATCGGACTAGTTTGGTGGACGGCAACCTTGACCTATTTTTCAAGGTCACAGGGACAATTATGTGAAATCCCAAGAATCGCAATAACTCAAGAACGAATGATGGCAGCTTTATGAGATTTGACACACACAAGCATCTGGTGAAGACCTCAGACTTCTCTTGATGGAACATGACCTTCACCTACTTGTCAAGGTCACAGGGACAATCATGTCAAATCCACGTCATTGCAACGACATAAGCATCTGGGAAGACTCCAGATGAGTTTGATGGACGGTGACCTTAACCTGCTTTTCAAGGTCACCGGCCCATCTCAATAATTCTAGAGTAAATGATGACAGTTTCATGATACTTGACACACCTAGGGAACATGAGGGAACATGCCTTCACCTACTTTTCAAGGTCACAGGGACAATTATGTGAAATCATCCTTGTCATCGTGATAACTCAAGAACAAATGATGGCAGCTTTATGAGACTTGACACACATAAGCATCTGGTGAAGACCTCAGACTTCTCTTGATGGAACATGACCTTCACCTACTTGTCAAGGTCACAGGGACAATCATGTCAAATCCACGTCATTGCAACGACATAAGCATCTGGGAAGACTCCAGATGAGTTTGATGGACGGTGACCTTAACCTGCTTTTCAAGGTCACCGGCCCATCTCAATAATTCTAGAGTAAATGATGACAGTTTCATGATACTTGACACACCTAAGCTATCAAAGGAAGTAGATTTTATGGGGTTTTTTACCCCTGCATCAATTTGCCTTGGTGCAGTGACGTTTTGTTCACAAATATTATGTTGAGCGAATGTTGTGCAATGAGTTACCAGGGCTGAGGGTTGATGCATCTCTGATGCCTATGTTTTTTATTTGATTTGATTTGATATGTTGGCCGCTCCACTTTTGTCTCGTGGGCACTCAGAGCTTATGCAGCGTAGCTATCCAGGGGAAATTTACTGTCATTCTATCATTCTGCTGGTGTGTCGGATTTGATCTCCTTTGAAACTGCTCTTCAGATTCCTTAGCTTTTTATGGGTAAGATGTATTATCAGGAAAAGAATTCGATCTATTTTTCATTGGGCTCAGATATTTAGCTATGCTAAATAAGCTATAAGGTATGCATTCTATTTTTTCAAATATTTAATAACTATCTCGAAGTAGTTATGGAGGCTGATATTTTGAATAACATTACAATTATCATCCATTGTGAGTTGAAAATAGATTTGTAATATTCATTTGGATTGGTGAAGTTGCTTTTGGAAAGAATTTAAAGGATCACTTGTGAAACAATTTCTAGAAAATGCTTACAAACATAAAGCAATGATCGGCATAGCTCGAAGGCCATTGTCTTATGTTTAAATGTTAAACACAGAAGACTCCCCAAAGCTTCATGGTGAGCAATAAAAGCATTAATGGCTCACTGTCCAGTTGGTAAAACTTGATATGAAATGTACATTTGATGTAAAGTTAAAGTTTAGGCAATGATCACTGGGTCAGAAAACACCATTGTCCAAACAAAAGTGTTTTTGTAAAACATCAGTAACAAATAAATATTTTTTATGACAGTGAAACACATTTTGTAATATCACTGTCATATCTTTGAGCTGTTAGGTTCCTGGCATTGGAGCTTCACAAAGGGCATCATGCAGGAAGATGGACTGCTCCAGGGATTTGACCATGTTGATCCTGCTGGCCCTGAGCAGACTGAGACAAGTACAAATGTCCAGGACCAGGTAGGTGCCGGTACAGATGTCCACCGCCCCCTCAGCCTGCGCCTGCTGCAGTAGTTAGTCCAGAGCCAAGTGGGTGCCGGTACAGATATCCACTGCCCCCTCAGCCTGCGCCTGCTGCAGTAGGTAGTCCAGGGCCAGGTAGGTGCCGGTACAGATGTCCACCGCCCCCTCAGCCTGCGCCTGCTGCAGTAGGTAGTCCAGGGCCAGGTAGGTGCTGGTACGGATATCCACTGCCCCCTCAGCCTGCGCCTGCTGCAGTAGGTAGTCCAGGGCCAGGTAGGTGCTGGTACGGATATCCACTGCCCCCTCAGCCTGCACCTGCTGCAGTAGGTAGTCCAGGGCCAAGTAGGTGCCGGTACAGATGTCCACCGCCCCCTCAGCCTGCTGCAGCAGGTAGTCCAGAGCCAAGTGGGAGCCGGTACAGATGTCCACCGCCCCCTCAGCCTGCGCCTGCTGCAGTAGGTAGTCCAGAGCCAAGTGGGTGCCGGTACAGATATCCACTGCCCCCTCAGCCTGCGCCTGCTGCAGTAGGTAGTCCAGGGCCAAGTAGGTGCCGGTACAGATGTCCACCGCCCCCTCAGCCTGCTGCAGCAGGTAGTCCAGAGCCAAGTGGGTGCCGGTACAGATGTCCACCGCCCCCTCAGCCTGCGCCTGCTGCAGTAGGTAGTCCAGGGCCAGGTAGGTGCCGGTACAGATGTCCACCGCCCCCTCAGCCTGCGCCTGCTGCAGTAGTTAGTCCAGAGCCAAGTGGGTGCCGGTACAGATATCCACTGCCCCCTCAGCCTGCGCCTGCTGCAGTAGGTAGTCCAGGGCCAGGTAGGTGCTGGTACAGATGTCCACCGCCCCCTCAGCCTGCACCTGCTGCAGTAGGTAGTCCAGGGCCAGGTAGGTGCTGGTACGGATATCCACTGCCCCCTCAGCCTGCGCCTGCTGCAGTAGGTAGTCCAGGGCCAGGTAGGTGCCGGTACGGATATCCACTGCCCCCTCAGCCTGCGCCTGCTGCAGTAGGTAGTCCAGGGCCAAGTAGGTGCCGGTACAGATATCCACTGCCCCCTCAGCCTGCACCTGCTGCAGTAGGTAGTCCAGGGCCAGGTAGGTGCCGGTACAGATGTCCACCGCCCCCTCAGCCTGCGCCTGCTGCAGTAGGTAGTCCAGGGCCAAGTAGGTGCCGGTACAGATATCCACTGCCCCCTCAGCCTGCACCTGCTGCAGTAGGTAGTCCAGGGCCAAGTAGGTGCCGGTACAGATGTCCACCGCCCCCTCAGCCTGCACCTGCTGCAGTAGGTAGTCCAGGGCCAGGTAGGTGCCGGTACAGATGTCCACCGCCCCCTCAGCCTGCGCCTGCTGCAGCAGGTAGTCCAGGGCCAGGTAGGTGCCGGTACAGATGTCCACCGCCCCCTCAGCCTGCGCCTGCTGCAGCAGGTAGTCCAGGGCCAGGTAGGTACCGATACAGATGTCCACCGCCCCCTCCGCCTCCGCCTGCTGCAGTAGGTAGTCCAGAGCCAAGTGGGTGCCGGTACAGATGTCCACCGCCCCCTCAGCCTGCGCCTGCTGCAGTAGTTAGTCCAGAGCCAAGTGGGTGCCGGTACAGATGTCCACCGCCCCCTCAGCCTTCGCATGATGCAGCAGGTAGTCCAGGGCCAGGTAGGTACCGGTACAGATGTCCACCGCCCCCTCAGCCTGCACCTGCTGCAGTAGGTAGTCCAGGGCCAAGTAGGTGCCGGTACAGATATCCACTGCCCCCTCAGCCTGCACCTGCTGCAGTAGTTAGTCCAGAGCCAAGTGGGTGCCGGTACAGATGTCCACCGCCCCCTCAGCCTTCGCATGCTGCAGCAGGTAGTCCAGGGCCAGGTAGGTACCGATACAGATGTCCACCGCCCCCTCAGCCTGCACCTGCTGCAGTAGGTAGTCCAGAGCCAAGTGGGTGCCGGTACAGATGTCCACCGCCCCCTCCGCCTCCGCCTGCTGCAGTAGGTAGTCCAGAGCCAAGTGGGTGCCGGTACAGATGTCCACTCCCCTCTCGCCTCCGCCTGTTGCAGTAGGTAGTCCAGGGCCAAGTAGGTGCCGGTACAGATGTCCACCGTCCCCTCAGCCTCCGCCTGTTGCAGTAGGTAGTCCAGGGCCAGGTTGGTGCCGGTACTGATGTCCACCGCCCCCTCAGCCTCCGCCTGCTGCAGCAGGTACCCCAGAGCCAAGTAGGTGCCTGTACCGGAACATGAATGAATGATCACTGGTTCTGAGACCGCTTCCATCTTGTGGCGTACCTTGGCATGCAGTTTCAAAAACACTGCGGCCTGTTGTGGAACTTCCTGGTCTGCCCATCCAATGAATGTTGAATCTGGGAACCATTCTTCAGTCGAAAAGTCCTCTTTATATTCTTGTATTTTGGCCATTTCTCTTCCTTCTTTAAGTCAATGGCTAATGTGCAAAGTTGTCATGCCTGTCTGGCCAGTATATTACACATTTAGGCTTTCTCTGCTCTTTTAGTTGGGTAATCATAACAATCAGATGAGACTTTTGTTCCCAAACTATGCACCAGAAATCACTGATAGTGTTGGGCCTGAGTGGCAATGAATTGTCTCTGTTTCCTGTATCCGTCAACATGATTAGCATTTATGTAATCAGACAGAGGATTATTCTTGAATTTCTGTAAGACAACTCAGAAGTGGTCCTATAGGTCTAGCAGAGTCTTAGTGAACCTGTTTTTGATCTTGAATATTCCTTTTGTTTCTGCGACTGTGCATTGAGCCATTTGCCTGATGGTAAACCTTCACATTCTTTGTGTGTGTGTTCCATCACTCTGGTGCTTGTTTTGTTATTTTCTCATGAAATATATAATGAGGCAGGGGCAGGGGTCACAATCGTGGTACTTGGAGAGGCAGAGGCAGATCTGGACCCCCGAGCTAGGTCAGATGCGGGTTTTGGAACACAAATGGATGGAAAAGTGACCAAAACACCGAAAACTTCAAACTTAGACAACAGTGTTTTGAATATATAGATGTGGATATCTTATGTGTGGCAGAAACTAAACTGTCTGGCAATGATAAACTCAGTGTAAATGGATATAAGTGGTTGGGACATAACAGGCAGAATCTACATAGAAATGCAAGGACAGGTTCAGGGGGAGTTGGAGCTCTTATTCGTGACTCACTGTTTGACTGTTTTCACATAGAAATTCTTGATAAGACATATGAAGGGATTATGTGGATTCAATTTGTATCAAAAGTGGATGGTTTTACTTTTAATGTTTGCACCTGCTATTTACCACCAGAGGGCACCACTAGGAATGTTGATGTCTTGGAATATTATGAAACTTTATTGTCACAAGTGTACTTATATCAAAATGGTGGTTTTTTCTTTTTATGTGGTGACATGAATAGTAGGATATCTGACATGCCAGACTATATAGAAGGAGTGGATGAGGTTCCTGAGAGAGACACAATTGACTCCACACAAAACATGTATGGTGATAAATTGATTGACTTCCTACTCAGCAGTAACTATTGTGTCCTGAATGGCAGGAAGGGCATATGTGTACAAAATGATTTCACATCTATTTCTACAAAAGGGAAGGCTGTGGTGGATTACTGCATGGTGTTGCATGAAGCATTGCCATTATTCAGTGATTTTGTTGTCCACAAGTCTAGACAATTGTTTAATGACTCTGGATGTATAGGTAATGTGGACCCCTCACACGCCCTGCCTGACCACTCTCTTCTCACATGGAACGTTGTGTTACCTCACAATGCACAGCCCACAAATGATTCAGAGGACAATTATATTGAACCCATCACTTTTACAAAGTGGAATAGGGATATACCAAGTAACTTTCTCACAGGTGATGACATTGTGCAAATGGTGACCCAGTGTATCAGAGATATAGAATCCCAGGAAATATCACAAAGCAAGCTGGATAATATATATCAGTCTTTTTGTACTGTGGTTAAGGATAAAATGGAGGAGAAATTGGATAAGAAAGAAACAGTTATTAGATCAAATAGCAGTGTCTATAGTAAGAAAAGGAGAATTAAGAAACCATGGTGGACAGATACACTCAGCACATTATGGGAAAATTTAACTGAGGTAGAACACAAGTGGCATAAATCAAAAGGTGCTCAAAAAAGGAAACTGCATAGTGATATGATAGGTGCAAAAAAGCTTTTTGATGAGGAGGTGCAAAGATCAAAGAGGAAATACTGGAGAGAAAACCAAGAAGAACTTATGGAATTAAACTCTACTAATCCTAGAGAATTCTGGAAGAAAATTGGAAAAATAGGAGTTGTGTCAGAAAGAAAGTCAGGCATACCATGGGAAATAGAGGTGGAAGGCCAGATTAACAGGAGCAGGGGTGCTGTATTGAACAGATGGAAAGGTGATTTTAGTGACCTGTTAAACTATGATGACCCAATGAATGCTGGCCAAGTGTCAAGTAGTCCAGATGGTAACCCCAGTAATAGTGGGACTGTTCCACTTGTTGACACAGGGCTAGATGACCCAATTACCCTGGATGAGGTCAGGAAGTCAGTCCTAAAAGCCAAACAAGGGAAAGCAGTGGGGTGTGATGACCTGCCCTCTGAAGTTCTGAAAAATGATACAGCATGTAAATTCCTGCACAGCTTGTTTACCCTCTGTTATGAATCAGGAATCATCCCATCATTATGGCTAAAAGGGATTATCCACCCAATTCCAAAAGACAATACCCTGGATCCTCGTAATCCAATGAACTACAGAGGAATAACACTGGCCTGTAGCACATATAAGCTATATTGTGGTATATTGAATAGGAGACTTGTTACATGGTCAGAAGCAAATAATCTTATATCTGATGAACAGAGTGGTTTCCGCCCAGACCGAGGATGCTTGGATCAATTAAGTACACTAACAAATGTCATTGAAACACGAAAGCAGATGAAAAAGTCAACCTTTGCATTATTCGTTGACTTTAGCAAAGCTTTTGATAGGATAAATAGAAACTTTCTGTGGAATAAACTTAGTGATATGGGATTACCTGCAAAAATGCTCTCTGCTTTACAATGTATTTATAACAATGTTCAGTGCTGTGTGAGCATAAATGGTGCTAGGACAGACTATTTTAATGTGTCTTCTGGCCTGAAACAGGGATGCTTATTATCGCCACTTTTATTCAACCTGTTTACAAATGACCTGCTTCTGGAGCTTAAAAATAGTGGCCTAGGAGTGGATATTGGCTTTGAGGAACTATTGTGTGTTTTGTGCTATGCAGATGATTTGGTCTGCATTGCGGAAGATGAGAAGGATCTTCAGCAAATGTTGGATATAATTAAAAATTGGTGTGAGAAATGGGGAATGGCAGTGAACACAAAGAAAACCCAGATAGTTCACTTCAGGCCCGCCTCACTGCCCAGAACCAACCACATATTCACATATGGCTCTGATAGCGGTAGTGGATAAATATAGGTATCTCGGTCTTGTCATAAATGAGTACTTAGACTATGATTTCACAGCATCAATGGTGGCCAAATCAGCAGGGAGAGCCCTCGGCTTGCTAATAGCAAAATGTAAAGCCTATGGAGGGCTGCCATATGACTGCTTCACAAAACTGTATAACTCACTTGTTCAACCAGTAATTGACTATGGAGCAGCAATCTGGGGAACAAAGGAGTATTCCTATGTAAATGCAGTGCAACATCGAGCATGTCGATTTTATATGGGTGTGGGGAAATATACGCCCAACCCAGCAGTGACTGGTGACATGGAATGGTCAAGGCAAAGCCAGCGTCAATGGGTTTGTGTCACCAGGCAATGGGGCCGGCTCAGTAACATGGATAACAGTCGGTGCAAACAAATCAGTGTTTGACTGGGCGATGAGTAAGTCTGGTCCAAGGGTAAAGAACTGGTGTCACCGTGTTAAAAATTTCTTCAGAAAACATTCCTTGGAGAGATATATTGACTCAGAAATTGATACAGATGCTGCAGTTAGGAATGTTAACAGCACTTTATGTCATTTTCACGAACAAGAATGGTTGGAGAAAATAAACAGACATGATGCAGTTACTGGGCATGGCCTAAACAAGTTACGTACATATAGACATTTTAAGAATGCCTGGCACACAGAGGATTACCTGAAATTAGTACTGAATCGTCGACACCGTAATTATTACGCTGTGGAGTAGCCCCTATCAGACTTGAAACAGGGCGCTATGAACACTTAGATGTTGCAGACAGACTCTGCCCAGTGTGTGACCTCCTAGAGGTGGAAACTGAGGAGCACACTATCATAAGATGTCCCGCATACAGTGATCTCAGAAAAGATCTTTTTAAATGTTCTAATGATATATCTGGTGCTTTTATTAATTTAAGTGATTCAGGAAAATTATCTTTTATACTTAGTGATATTGACATTTGCAGAGTCAGTGCCAAAACCTGCCATGAAATTTTAGCCAGGAGGAGAACTTTAATGTACACATCCACATCAAACTAATTACTTTTTCATATATCATTTCAATGTTTTAAATATGTGCATGATCGTGATATCGATATTATTATATACTTCACTTTAAAACTATATGCATGTTTTGTTTTTTAACAGTCTCTCATATCTCTTCTAAGAGAGGCCTATATTTTAGTTATAATTTTATGCTTAGATTTATTGTAAATAGGGCGAGACTTAAATAAAAATGTACAATACAATACAATACAAATATAATAATTATGAAAGAATTATTATCCCTAAACTTCGAGAGAGGGCTCACAGCAATGATTATTCAATCAGAGAACCTTTTGAATACAGTACGCTATCTGTTGATGATTGAAAGAAATAACCAGAAGAACTTAATATTGAAGCCAAAACCAATGAATCGTAATTGCCCAATTACATGTAAATATCTTTGCTTTCGTGGATATTATATTGAAAAGTGGGAATTTAGATTACTGGGATACATGCATCATTATAGGATTATCCATGTTATTACTTTAAAGAGTATATGTGAATTATGAATAACAAGAATATGATTGAAGTTATCAATACCTTGATATGATTTCATGAAAAAGGCAGTTCGGTGTGTCAAATATTGGTACCAAATGCGAACGGGTAAAATAATTGCAATGCACAGCTGAGGACATGGCATTAAACTCTTTAAATTTCGCATTTGAACCAGCAGAACTGTGAGCCGTTTATATTAGGATAAGTTATGACTGTCATAACTTATTATAAGTAACATCATTGTTTTAATCGGATTACATAATTATCTTAATATCATCTCAAATGTAATAGAATACTGTAAAAGATGAATCATCATATTCTAATATTTAATGATATGACTTGTTATGCAAGCTTACAGTTAACATTGTTCAAAAACCAGGTATTAAGCTGAACCCAATCCATCCTTAATCTTTGACCTTTTAGATTATATTGGTTACCTCATCTGTGACCTTTCCCCCAAAGACTGTCCCATGAATGATGTGTTTTCCCTTTAGAGAATATACCAGTAGCTGAGGATAGTCTTTGTGTAAAATCCAGCACAGATGTCCACCGCCCCCTCAGCCTCCTCCTGCTGCACTAGGTAGTCCAGGGCCAGGTAGGTGCCGGTACGGATGTCCACTGCCCCCTCAGCCTCCTCCTGCTGCACTAGGTAGTCCAGGGCCAGGTAGGTGCCGGTACGGATGTCCACTGCCCCCTCAGCCTCCGCCTGCTGCAGCAGGTAGTCCAGGGCCAGGTAGGTGCCGGTACAGATGTCCACCGCCCCCTCAGCCTCCGCCTGCTGCAGCAGGTAGTCCAGGGCCAGGTAGGTGCCGGTACAGATGTCCACCGCCCCCTCAGCCTCCGCCTGCTGCAGTAGGTAGTCCAGGGCCAGGTAGGTGCCGGTACAGATGTCCTCCGCCCCCTCTGTCTCCGCCTGCTGCAGCAGGTAGTCCAGGGCCAGGTAGGTGCCGGTACAGATGTCCACCGCCCCCTCAGCCTCCGCCTGCTGCAGCAGGTAGTCCAGAGCCAAGTAGGTGCCTGTACCGGAACACGAGTGAATGATCACTGGTTCTGAGACCGCTTCCATCTCATGGCGTACCTTGGCATGCAGTTTCAAAAAGACTGTGGCCTGTTGTGTAACTTCCTGGTCTACCCATCCAATGAAGTGAATCTGTTTGACATGTTGAATCTGGGAACCATTCTTCAGTCGAAAAGTCCTCTTTATATTCTTGTATTTTGGCCATTTATCTTCCTTCTTTAAGTCAATGGCTATTTGTGCAAAGTTGTCATGCTTGTCTGGCCAGTATATTGCACATTTAGGCTTTCTCTGCTCTTTTAGCTGGGTAATCATAACAATCAGATGAGACTTTTGTTCCCAAACTATGCACCAGAAATCACTGATAGTGTTGGGCCTGAGTGGCAATGAATTGTCTTTGTTTCCTGTATCTATCAACATAATTAGCATTTATGTAATCAGACAGAGGATTATTCTTTAATTTCTGTAAGACAACTCGGAAGTGGTCATATAGCAGAGGCTTAGTGAACCTGTTTTTGATATTGAATATTCCTTTTGTTTCTGTGACTGTGCATTCAGCCATTTGCCTGATGGTAAACCTTCAAATTCTTCGTGTGTGTGTTCCATTACTCTGGTGCTTGTTTTGTTATTTTCTCATGAAATATATAATAATTATGAAAGAATTATTACCCCTAAACTTGGAGAGAGGGCTCACATCAATGATTATTCAATCAGAGAACCTTTTGAATACAGTATGCTATCTGTTGATGATAGAAAGAAATAACTTAATATTGAGGCCAAAACCAATGAATCGTAATTGCCCAATTACATGTAAATATCTTTGCTTTCGTGGATATTATATTGAAAAGTGGGAATTTAGATTATTGGGATACATGCATCATTGTAGGATTATCTATGTTATTACTTTAAAGAGTATATGTGAATTATGAATAACAAGAATATGACTGAAGTTATCAATACCTTGATTTCATGAAAAAGGCAGTTTGATGTGTCAAATATTGTTACCAAATGCGAACGGGTAAAATAATTGTAATGCACAGCTGAGGACATGCCATTGAATTCTTTAAATTTCGCATTTGAACCAGCAGAACTGTAAGCCGTTTATATTAGGATAAGTTATGACTGTCCACGACAAATAAGTAACATCATTGTTTTAATCAGATTACCTAATTATCTTAATATCATCGCAAATGTAATAGAATACTGTAAAAGATGAATCATCATATTCTAATATTTAATGATATGACTTGTTATGCAAGCTTACAGTTAACATTGTTCAAAAACCAGGTATTAAGCTGAACCCAATCCATCCTTAATCTTTGACCTTTTAGATTATATTGGTTACCTCATCTGTGACCTTTCCCCCAAAGACTGTCCCATGAATGATGTATTTTCCCTTAAGAGAATATACCGGTAGCTGAGGATAGTCTTTGTGTAAAATCCAGCACAGGAGATAAACAAATCTGAGGAGATAAAAAAATGTGAGGAGATAAAAAAAATGTGAGGAGATAAAAAAATCTGAGGAGATAAAAAAATCTGAGCATTAGTGAGGTGTGTGGACGCTTTCATATGTTTTAAATAGTGGGCAAAGCACAAAAGGCCGATTGAAGGTCTCCTTATTGCCACATTGCAAACCTTGCAAACAGCAAAATCGGAAGTGCACAAAATCGGAAGTGCACAAAATCGGAAGTGCACAATATCGGAAGTGCACAATATCGGAAGTGCACAAAAATCTCTGAATTCCAATAAAAAAAAAAAAAATAAACAATTTGCCAGCTGCAGTTTTATTCTTTTATGGTATGATGTTACTGTGGTCCATGGCTATCAAAATGAATGAATCACTTCAGACCAATAAAGCTGATGTTAGTTGATGTGATTTCATCATTTTTTAATAAACCAACATTCTGCTCGACCAAAGCTAAACCTGATTCACATTAATTTTCGCTCTATTTCATAACCTGTCATTACTTTTAGCTCTTTTTCATAACCTGTCGCAGAAATATTTCTATTAATTATCGTGTGGTGCGCTTTTTTTCGAGACAATGGGGTGAGGCACAAAATTACAATATCTGTAAATATCATTGGGAACGTGTCAAACCTTAAACATGATAGCTGTTCAAAACTACTATGTTATATTATAACATTATATGAAGTGAAAACCAGAGCGGACGTTTCATTACTGCGATACAAAATGTTGCATAGCAGACATTACTGGATACGAGCACAGAGGTGTAGTGCTAGTCATAATCAGAAATCAGATATGGCAATATACAAAACTTGTAAAACGGACCAATTGTGGTTCAGGTTGAGGAACACAACAAATCGCCTTTTTGGAACACCCAGTGATTCACCCAATTTTGATGGTGGCTCTTTTGTGAGTAAGCAGAAAGTGTCATGTTTGTGATGGTGTGTTACACGCTCCTCACTGGGTCAATGACCCAGCAGTGGTGGTATCGTCGATGGTGGAGAGGGTGGGTGGTCGAGACGGTGGCGACACTGCGTGGGTGTGTTCATACTGGGTGACCTAAATGCATGCGTATGTGACCTCGCTCAATCTGAAGATGAGTCTATTAATTTGCATTATACTGCCAACTGTGATAGACAAACAAATGTGCATGGAAATATATGTAATGATTTTGATCATTTAGTACATAAATTTTCAGGGAATAAATAGTAACACAATAACAAGTCAATACTTATAATTGTAAAAGTTTCCATGTTTTATTTCTTCTATTGCTTGGTATCATACATACACCAGTAGGTTATAATCACAAGTTGTGGCAATTATACACAAATTGACGTCCTATTTCTGTGAACCTATACGTTCACAGCAAACAGGTTCTCAAAAAAGGAATCATAGTAATATTATGGACGCATTGTCCGATTACTTAGCATTATAGAAATAAGGCTGGCATATATTGAGTGTTCAATATAAAGTGACCATTTGTACAGTTTAGTGGTCACTTCATGATTACACATGGAGTTGGTTTTAGTAAAAATGGTGGTTGTATTATGCAAAAAACAACTGACAACAACTATTATTCAGATATCAAATGCAAGCCTCAGATACTAAATTTTAATCGCATTTGGGATGCCATTTTTCCAAATAAACCAGATAGTTAATCATCATTTATCAGGACATGAGTTATCAAATCAATATAAAAACTCTATGTAGGTGAAGCGCAAAATTTCGGCAAGTACATCTGTGAACATTTGGTGATGTTCTGATCTGCACATACTTAAAACAAAAAAGAAAATACTGAGAGCTACTGAGATGCCATCTACTGGCCCCAATAGTTATTAATCTTGCCATGCAAAGGATACAATAAATTCTTTGCAGTTAACATTTGGGCAGTGAAACAATTTAGGCAAAATTTTGGGGTTATATAATAAAGCAATTCATTTATTTGGGTCCTTTTCCACAAAAAAAAATGTTTTTGTTTTGTGACCTTTTTTGGAGAAAATATGTGATGGAAACTTTTCAACAGCCTTTGGCATACATTTGTTAATATGTTATAAACATGGCATAAAATCATGGGTTTTATTATACATCGCAACATATGGCAGCTTTTCAAGCTGAACAATCTACACACTCAATTGTAGCTTATCATACAATAATAATCCTCCAACTTATAAAAGTATCCCTTTAAAAAAAAAAAAAATAATAATATCATGCAAATCAAATATCAAAACAAAATTATTATTTGTTTGCGAAATTCGTGAATAAGTGAAGTGGCGACATTCCATTGTCACTTCAGAGAAACATACAGTCCACTTGCTTCTCACTTCCAGCTTTCATAACATTAAGTTGTCAAGTCAAAGAGAATACGAGTGTAGAATCAAGGTTATTCTTAATCCCCATCACAAGGGGGATTCTGACATGACCACTCTTAATAGAACACAACCATTCTGGATTTCAATGAAAAAAAAATATGCAGTTCATTGATTTATCCCTTTTGTTGAATATTCAACATTTCTTAATATGACTGGTAGTAAGAATACAAAGGGATTTCACTTGCATGTACATTTTTATCAACTTAAAAAGGAAATTTGGATTGAATCTAAATGTGTCCACTGTGACAGATAGTGGCTTTGTTATATTTCAGTATGTAATCGTCTTGAGAAAAGCATAAATAATTTAATATATATGTATGTGTATTTGTATATATTTATATATAGCTCTGGCAATGAGCAGATTTTCTTAAAACAATAAAAACAGCCAGAAATCTTTTTTTTCAATGAGTTGTATAACTTGAGTAAATCTTGAACAAGTGATATATAATTATTTTTATTGGAGAATAACTTTCTTGATTTGAACAACCTTTCACAACAGCTGGGGAGTTAACACCATATCATGTACATATATAACACCCTGGAAATAATCTAGCTCATTAACCCTTTACCTGCCATGAATTAACAATAAATAGCTGGACCCAACTAGGTTCACTTCAATTTTCATTCAAATGTGTCCAATATTTTGTAATAATCAAATCGATTCATAGCACACCATCTATATAAATTTGTGTGATGACATAAATACAGATTATGACAGGCAAAGGGTTAAATTTCTTCTCATACTCTCACCCTGTTCAACAGGGATTTCCTCTATCCTTTAAAATCACTACATATCACGAATGCTCCTAAGGGCATCAAAGCCTTGCTATCCAAATGAAAGATATCATTCCCAAGATTATAATGGCCAAGAAATACAGCTTCATTTTCATAATTTTTGATCTCATAGAGATGTTATTTCACAACAGCAAAAAGTCAGTGCATTACTGAATCGCGACTGTCTAGCCACGAATATTGCACCAAGTAGCATTTGACATCATAATTCTCCAATTTGATGAGGAACGTCATCATCATAGGATGGATTACAATGGTAAATCTTTAACTTAATTGATCTAGGTTTTGCCTAGGTTAAAGCATGAAGCAAAGCTTTTAAGCATCAGAATTTACAGGAGATTTTTTTTCCATTATCTTGAGTCAGAGATCTGCCCTTTTTAACATTACTGACCTCTCTTACTATTAGTTAATCAGACCTACATATATGTACATGTACATCTATCCCACACACACACATATGCATTCATATCCCTCAGTTAATCCTTCTACAAGTCTTTCAGAATCATCCCTTTCTCTCTTTAATTCTTTCTTTCTATCTCTCTTTTATCCTCATACATACAGGCAAGTTGCAGTACAAACAAGGCTATCATGATTTCATATTTTGACAAAACATTTGTGAGAAGTCAATACATAACGACTACTCCATTAACCAGAAAGCACAGATTCTGGCGAAAGTTTAGCTATACCGTGTCAACATGCTAGTAAGTCTATGAAAAATGACTGTCACCATTGACAGTGTATATAATGTATCCTTCCAAACTTTGCAGTTATTGAAAGTGTGACCAAGCTTTGCGATGAAAAGTTACATTCAAGTGGTGATCACTAAAATTGAGGCGTCACCACATCAGCAGCTTTTGCCCGAATACCATTTCCAGGTGTATGCAAATGAGCCTCTTTTCCGAGTTTGCTCTATCTTCTGGGCCTCTTTTATGTACAGGTGTAGGTCAGGTCAGGTCAGGTCAGGTCAGGTCAGGTCAGGTCAGGTCAGGTCAGGTCAGGTCAGGTGAGTGATATGCTTCATATACCCATCCCGGTCTCTCTCTCTCTCTCATCAATCAAAAGTGAAAAATGAGCATCAGCTAATTTCTCCGTGCAACATTATAATTCTTCTGTCTCAATTGGTTCCATCATTGTTGGGAGGGGTTGTTTATTACTTACTTAATATTCACTGATTAAAAATGTATCAAATTGTAGCTGTTGAATGGCTGCAATTATAACCAATCAGCTTCAAAAGCAGTCTGTTCTGCAGGTGGAAATGGTGTTGCATTGGATATATTCCCTCCCTCCATTGCATGATTCTCATATCCTATATAAGATCCCCTTGTCACCAATTAGCTAGGCCAGGCTTGTTTAATGTCATGAAATATATTTGACACGAGGACCCTGATCGAATCGAGGAGAAAAACACCTGCAAAGAAAAGTGGACAATTTGGTTAAAAAATTACCTTTCACAATAAATTTGTGACATCTTTCAATTTACCAAAAGAATAATAACTAAAATAACTGAAAGATAAATTTTTATTTGTAAGATGCATTGCTTACTCACCTTATCATTACGTTCACATAAGAATTTGAGTTTCTGAGCTTTCTTGTGCATAAAGACCCCATCCAAGTGGCCGGTCTCTGCTGAGCGTATCTCAATTGCTTTGTGACCCCATCCCATAATCTGACCTGTACCAATGAAGGCTGAAAAACATACAGAAAAACATACATCATAACTTCATCGTCAACTTCAACTTCAAAATAAGCAAAGTCATGAAAAGAGAATCATAAAGTGTTGAAACTGGCCAGATTTCAATTGGAAAAGAATTCAATTATCTTGATTAACATCATAGTGCATTTTAAATGTTGACTCACCAACAGATGTGGGTAGTTCTCCCCACTGCAGCACCACATTCTTGGTGACTTTGCCATACGTGTCCACGTACACACCTTCATCTACAACCATGATGAATACACATTACATCACAAAATTTCACCACTTCACATTAATAACATAACAGAGATAGGTAAAATATTTACTGTTCTATTGTGTCAAATGTGTGCAGATGAGGATTAAGAAATGCTACTTACTGTCATAGCACAGCAGCAGATGCATGCCGTTTGAGTTTGGTAGGATGACGATCGTATGAGGCGTAATCGTCCCTGTAGTCTGTAAATACACCAAAACAAAAACTCTATCAAATATTCAATATAGCTCATGCTTCTCTTCCAATCTCAAAAATGTTTCTTTGTACAGCTTTCAGGATGTACGAGTCAAGAGGTAGGAATAACAAAAACAAAGCCAGAAAATGTAGGCAAAGCATTTTCTGACACCAGGTGGCACTGGCATAATAACACAAGGTGGCACCACTAATGCAAACATCTTGGTTTTTACATGCATGGAATTACTTTGGCCATGTCTTTGAGTTACTGACCATATAAAAGCTTCTATAACTGTTTTTAATACACTTTTTCCATAATTGAAATTTACAATATTGAACTTACATAAACTTTATCATCATAAAATGGCTTCAAACTTACATTTCAAAATAAAATCAGACATATATACACAATGATGATACATTGAGCTCTAAATCGACTTAGCAATAGATGTATCCACAACCTCTACATATCATATATATAAATACTGTTTTCTAATTTATTTTAATTATCAGATAATATAACTTTATTTACTGTCCATGCTTTATGTTTAAAGGTATCTAATCAGGGAAAATACAACAAAACCATATAACATTGACAAACCAAATTATCAATATGCAAATCATATGCAAATGAGACAAGCCTCTCTTTCATCAGATCATACTCAACAATGCAGACAACCATCTTAGTCAAAAATACAGAAAGACAACTAATTCTGCCGAAACTTTAAAATCCACATTTAAAAGAGCTATTATTACCACTTTGACTTTGTTTCATCTCGATCAAGATATGCAAGAAACACTTAAAAATAGTGACATATGTACCCAAATAAAGTCAACAATATCTAGTTATAATATTTATTTAAAAAAAATATGTAAATGTGATGGCTAAGAAAAAACAAATTACAGGGCAGTTAACCACCAACATTAGACTTGTTCTTGGCAACTTTTTCACTTGACCATAGCAAACACTAAAAATAACTTACTTAAACATTCAGATGCTGATAATTTATTATGGTAATGATTTCAAGCATACATTATTAAAAAAAATACTGCGCAACAACTCAAAAATTTTCAAAAACCCTCATATTCAACAAGTTTCTGGTACCTAATAAGATCATACTTGGCGAGTTTTAATCTCAACATTTCTCAAGACAGAGCCTTGACGTTGTTGCATAGACTGGAATTGTTGGAAAATGCTAAATGGATAACAATGCCTTTCAGCCAACTTATTCCAAGAGGCTTATAATATTACAGTAACTATCTGATACCATTATGCTTATCTATCAAGCACTGCATTCCGAATTATTCCTCTTTTTTTCAATTTAACTCATGTAAGTTAAAAAAAATTAAACAAATAATTAAATAATTTAAAAAATCTCTTTTCCCCCCCTGTTGTTTGCTATGGTGAAGTAATTTCGGTGCCAGGATGAATAAGGAAAGGACTGCGTAGTGGAGGCCTACACAGGGAAGTTCCATACATGCTGAGAAAGCATAGCTAGATACCTGGTGCTCTCGGAACTACGTAGCACAAAGGAGAGAAATACCAAAACTGGCATTAATATCTTATAGAGCTCCCCATCTGAGTTCATATAATTCCAATGGCATTTATTAATATCATATATTTCCCAGTTTTCTCTTTTTTGCTGTTCTAATTTCTTTCTGGCACAGCATATATATATATATACTTATAACGTCAGGTTATTATGACACTTTTAAAAACTTACATAAAAAAAACTTTGTAAGAGAATAGTTTAACTTCGTGAAAATGTGATATTATCACAATTCAAACTTCAGACACACTTCAAAGCAAATGAAGAAAATACGAAAAGAAGAAATAAAAAAGAAGAACAGAAGTTTCAATGGAGAGCATTCAAAGATCAAATTAATTTGCCTTCAAACTTATTTGATCATGAATGAAGCCAGAAATACAAGGGTTTATAACAAAGGGTTATTATCAATAAAGGTCCTGGTACATTTTTTTTAACATGAGAAGAAGAAAAGTAGGTCAAAGAGACTGGCCTAGATACTTACATGGGATGGGATGTAAATATCAAAGACTTGCGACGTGTCCAGGTCAATGGCGTGGAACCCTCGATTTGATCCGTAGATGACCTTTAACCTCTGACCTTCCTCAACAGTCAGGTCAACCACTAACGGCTTCTGTTCCAGTGTGCTGAATGACTGAAGTGCATAGACAAAATGATCTAAATAGTCTTAAGACAATAGTTATGTATGAATCTTGAATTTTGCATTTGTATCTATGTTTATACTAAAAAAACTATGCGAGTGATCAAAATGGGAAAGTAATATTATATTATCTTGAGACTTATCATTTTGGTTGAATATGACATAGAGTATATGTAATCATTTATTTGTCTAATGTTTACCTTAAATGCCATGAATTTGTGGTAGGGCTTGGGAGCCCAGGCATAAATCTCTATGCTATCCTTCAGCGCTATCACCAGGAACTTGATTCTCTCGTACTTAACTGCAAACAAAACAAATTTAACCATTATAAATTATAAAAGAAAACATAAATTAGCTCTTGAATCAAAATGGCCATTTAGCTAAAATAGGTATATTGACATAAAATTAATAATTATTGAAAAAAGGTATAGCCATTACATGATGAAGTATGATATTGGAAAATGTTTTGTTTATTGGAGCCATTAAGCATGATATAGGATAATGTTTTGTTTATTGGAGCCATAAAGTATGATATAGGAAAATGTTCTGTTAATTGGAGCCATTAAGTATGATATAGGAAAATGTTCCGTTTATTGGAGCCATTAAGTATGATATAGGAAAATGTTCCGTTTATTGAAGCCATTAAGTATGATATAGGAAAATGTTCCGTTTATTGGAGCCATTAAGTATGATATAGGAAAATGTTCTGTTTATTGGAGCCATTAAGTATGATATAGGAAAATGTTCTGTTTATTGGAGCCATTAAGTATGATATAGGAAAATGTTCTGTTTATTGGAGCCATTAAGTATGATATAGGAAAATGTTCTGTTTATTGGAGCCATTAAGTATGATATAGGAAAATGTTCTGTTTATTGGAGCCATTTAAGTATGATATAGGGAAATGTTCTGTTTATTGGAGCCATTAAGTATGATACAGGATAATGTTCTGTTTATTGGAGCCATTAAGTATGATATAGGGAAATGTTCTGTTTATTGGAGCCATTAAGTATGATATAGGAAAATGTTCTGTTTATTGGAGCCATTAAGTATGGTATAGGAAAATGTTCTGTTTATTGGAGCCATTAAGTATGATATAGGAAAATGTTCTGTTTATTGGAGCCATTAAGTATGATATAGGATAATGTTCTGTTTATCGGAGCCATTAAGTATGATAAAGGATAATGTTCGGTTTATTGGAGCCATTAAATATGATATAGGAAAATGTTCTGTTTATTGGAGCCATTAAGTATGATATAGGATAATGTTCTGTTTATTGGAGCCATTAAGTATGATATAGGATAATGTTCCGTTTAATGGAGCCAATAAGTATGATATAGGATAATGTTCTGTTTATTGGAGCCATTAAGTATGATATAGGATAATGTTCCGTTTATTGGAGCCATTAAGTATGATATAGGATAATGTTCTGTTTATTGGAGCCATTAAGTATGATAAAGGATAATGTTCGGTTTATTGGAGCCTACCTATCTTGAAGTGGACACATCCCTCCAGCTCTCCCACGTTGGTCCAGCCATTCCTCTTGTCATTCTGAAAAAAACAACCACATATCTCTCCATATTAGAAACAAAATAAATAAATAAAAGACAGATTGCCCAAGAGTCAGCTCATCACAAGTTATTATTACCAATCACTAATGTTTATTCATGACAGAATCCATATAAACAACTATCCTTCCATATAATTGACAATAATGTTATTGTTTAAACAAGAGAAATCTCATATTATCTTATGATTAATATTTGGTATTCATATTACAATTATTGTGATTTACAATTAGGTTGTGGGTTGCTGCTTTTTGTGCTGGTGTTTAAGCACCCAATAAAATGAGTGCAGTTGTGATTCAATATATATGTTGTGGTCTGAGTGAAAATATAAACTCCAGTGAACTGTGGCTTATATGCATTAAAATGGCATTATAACAAATTTTGAGGTGGCTAAAATAGTTCTTCATTTTTCTGAAAAAAAGTCTTAATTTTTAACTGCTGAGCATTTTTCTTTTGGATTCATCTCCAAAGACTTACTTGGAAATCAACTGAACAATTTCAAAACAAATCAAATTTTGGTTCTTTTATAAAACATGCCTACGTCATTTAACCTGTAAGTTTCTATGGCTGAATATGTCAATTACATCCAGATATATGTCTATTTAAAAAAAAACTATATTAAATTTACTATCTCAAAATTTACTAAATATAAATAAATATCATTTAAAATTGAGTTTCTTATTTATTACAAAACATTCAAAATTCCTAAAAGAAGTTAGAAAAGAGACATTTAAAAAGTAAAGCAATTTTTTTTCGTTAATAATCATATAAAATGAAGTTGCTCTCTAAATAGTCTTTACTTTCTAACAAGACTAATCTGTTAGTATAAACTAGTCAGTTTTCCCAGCTTATTCAAAAATATTAATAAAGTAGCCAGTTGTTGGCATTTTACAAGCAAAACCAATCGCTGATGTAAACAAAGCAGTTTTTGTTGTTGTTAAAATTAGAAGAATATTTGGCATTAACAAAGCATTTGAGCACAGAATTTAATTTTGTTTTTTAATCAGAAATAGAAATGGAGAAATGTGATGCCATTTTATTATCTATTATTCTTTTGCAGTAGAATACAAACCAGAAGAAAGAGTGTCTACAGCCGTGATGAAGTTGCATGCACAGTACAGAAGAAGGCTAGTCTACCGAGGCCACTCCAACCCATTCTAAGATTTGGATGTTCAATAAATACCTTGAGTGTGCTCACCCCCTCAGTTTTAAATATCTTGGTTTTGAGCCAGGAGAGGTAGTAGACTCGGATCTTGTTCTTCTTGCCGGATATGGTCACCAGGATGTTCTGCCCCTCTAGTACCTCCATCTGGTGGAACTTTCGGCGAGAGATCAGCTGGTATACTACACGGAAAAAGATAAGAAAATATGATGGAATAAGCCAAATGATTATGACTAATGGTAGAGATATTTACAGCCTGGAGATGCTTCTTTCAACAAATTTAAGTAGTCATCAATGAATTGAAACACATAATTTCAGTCATATCATAATTAATCATCAATAACACACAAACATCAATGGCAACAGTCAATCAGCAGTACCAGTCAATCAACATTACCAGTCAATCAACATTACCAGTTAATCAACAGTACCAGTCAATCAGCAGTACTTGGAAATCACCAGAACCAGTCAATTAACATTACCAGTCAATCAACATTACCAGACATGAGCTGAGGACCGTGCCTAAAGGGTTAACCCGTTGTCCTTGTAAATCTGTGACCGGGTGAGTTGTCATGTCAAGGACCTGCGACATGACAATTCAGTGAAGCAGCACTATATCTGCTACAAGTAGGTCTCATCACGAAATGACTGAAATACTGTTGAAAGTGATGTAAAACCCCAAACAAACAAACAAACAAATCAACATTACCAGTCAATCTGCAGTACTTGTAAATCACCAGAACCAGTCAATTAACATTACCAGTCAATCAGCAGTACCAGTCAATCAACAGTACCAGACAATTAACATTACCAGACAATTATCATTATCAGTCAATCAGCAGTACCAGTCAATCAGCAGTACCAGTCAATCAACATTACCAGTCAATCAACATTACCAGTCAATCAGCAGTACCAGTCAATCAACAGTACCAGTTAATCAGCAGTACCAGTCAATCAACAGTACCAGTCAATCAACAGTACCAGACAATTAACAGTACCAGACAATTAACATTACCAGTCAATCAGCAGTAGCAGTCAATCAGCAGTAGCAGATTAAATCAGCAGGAACCATACCTTTTCCTTGTCCACTCCTGTCCAACAGCATGAGGCCATTATCCGTACCGATCAGCAAGTTCACACCTGAAAATACACCAAAACATCACACACATGATTTTCTGTACACTTCTACATCATAAAAAACCTATCAAAAATTGTCAAACAAATTCAAAATAAACAATTCTTCTCAATCCAAGGAAGGTGTTTTATTTACGTACCCCATAAAGCAGCACAGAGAATGTCAGAGTTGAACCGTTTCTTGTATTTGCGGATTTCTGGCGTGTCGCTGTCGATGATGGTCGGAGCTACGTTGACGTTGATCTGCGATCCTCGGCGCTGGCTGCTCTGCACACTGACCGCATCCGGCGCCATCTGGCGGTTGGCACTGAACCCGTAGGCCTGGAATGAGCGTGAGGAGGCATTCTTTCGCATGTGGGGCTTGCTGACAGCCTGACGGTACTGGAGGTGGAGGAGAGGAGGAAAAAAAAAACATACGCAAAGATATAAGTGTTCATGCATGCTATGCCACACAATGCTGCTATCATAGAGAGGTGAGCAGGTCGCTATCATGCCAAACCCTACCACCAAAGTCTATCTCACTACCATAATCATCTTTTCAATTTTCGTGTCTTAAAAAAAAAAAAAAAAAAAAATGTGTCTAGAAATTTGTATTTAAAAAAAATTTCTTTCACTTTCTGTAAGATAGTGCTCACTAATTTCAGCTAATTTAGATCAGACTGCCTATAAAAAATGCACAGAATACCATTGGTTACCTATTTGGGCTTTGCTTGAGGGTATTTCTCATATAATTATTGGCACTGACACCTTGTGGTCAGTGACGGTTTTAAACCATTTCAAAAGATGAGGAAAGTAACTGGAAAGTGTTGAGATCAGTATGCATTGATCTCAATCTTTTTTCTAAATATTTTTTTTAATGTATAGACACTATACACCAGAAACTGATGAGAAATAAATAAACCTTATATCTCTCTCTCTTTTTATGTGACTTAACAGAGCATCCAAAAGTATGATCTTTCTCCCGTTAATTTTCTCTTATCTAACTCTCTAACTTGCATATAGAAAACATTGCTCAAAACATTTTTGTATAAAATAAAATAAATTACTGATTGGGGTTGTGGTGATGGCTGCACAGGTGCAAATTTTGTTTGGTAAGCCGCTCAACCGAGCTAAAGGATCAGCTTCTTATTAATTGGCCCAAATGGCAGCTTAATTGACTTCTCCATGTGCTTTTACTTGATGCATATGAATGAGATGCAAACAGGAACTAGTATATCAACGGATGAAATTTTGTGCTAATAATCCACGGACTAATTACCAATCTTAGACAATAAGTAATTATGAACTTTTCATCTTGAATCATAAGTGAATGTGAATGCCTATTCAGAATCTAAATAACTAAAATATATGAAATTTAAAGGAGAAACTCAAGACCTCTGTCTCTGTGCTACCTGACTACTGGTACTTCTTTTATATTGCTAAATGTGTTCACTAAATATAGACTTGGTGCTGAGGGGTCTTGTACATGATATGACTGTAGGCAGACTGTATATACCGTCTTCCATAGCAGGTAAGGTCGTGAAGATCATGAAAAAAAAATGATTGTGTCCACCATTATAAGTTTGTCACAATCGCATGCAATTAATTCTTAAATCCTAACAGTCATGAATTAACGGTGAAATGTACATAAATGGAACGTGCACGACTATGATAATAAAGTTTTCATCAGCAGTGAGATACAAATATACATATCAAATATATGAAATACTTTTTTTTTCAAATTTCAGTAATAATAGTGATTATCTTAAGTTTTAGGTTAATTCTCATATCATGCCTCAAGATCCAAGCAACAAATAGTGACCTCTACTGGTCATTTGGAACATTACAAAATATCAATAAATAGTGAATTCTACTGGTCATCAAAAATATTCTCATCAGTGAGGACTTATCTTCTGTAATCTTTAATCACAGGATAATGATATAGAATACGAGATAGTGATAAATTGTTTTTAACTGTTCCATCTCAGATAAGTTGTTTATCATCTTAGCTGCTATATACATACTACATATTGTGACATTCAGCTTGCTTATAACTGTTAGTGATTCCGCCACAGAAGAGCAGGAAGTGATTTTCTCTTTGTAAAGTTTGTTGCAATGTTAAATGTCATTATAAGGAAACTGTACTGTGAAAAAGGAAACGCAGTGGAAAATCAAATAGTTTTGGGTGAATAATTTTTTTGGTGACTGTCAGCAAGTTTATATGCAAATTTTATCAAGCACATACATGGGTATAAAATAACTTAATTAGAAAACATACTTGGTCAAAAACAAATTATCAGCATCTTGAAAAAATTATCATATTACCAAATTTTAATATAATTGAGTAACTATTAGCTTATCAAAAATCAAGTAATAAAATCTACAAAAAATGTTTATTTTATTTTCAGTTGTATTCTTAAGTTGCATTTTTTGTCAACAATTTAAACGAAAAATATAGGCGATGATATTTCATTCTAAGCATCAT
The DNA here is from genome assembly GCA_949316495.1 of Amphiduros pacificus. Taxonomy (NCBI): domain Eukaryota; kingdom Metazoa; phylum Annelida; class Polychaeta; order Phyllodocida; family Hesionidae; genus Amphiduros; species Amphiduros pacificus. The sequence goes on along the minus strand of OX439003.1, from coordinate 15,433,774 downwards.
TAAAATTTAACAAAATAAGCAGCATTGTTATTGTCTACATCCAGAGGGCATGATCTGAGAAGCAAGGAATGCTGGGATAGCACAAGAGCATCATGGGATATAATGGTATGTTAAGCCTTGATTACTCAGAAGACCAGACGAGACCTCGGTCACGACTACTGAGACTTGCAACTGACTCCAAGGGACTCCATCGATTGAGTGAAAGAGTGAGCGAAATACTCAAACATCTGAGAATATACACACTATAGATCAGTCAAATACAAATCAAATTTACTTCCCCTCCTCTCCCAGAGGCACATAATGTATACCTTTCTTTATGCACTATGGATAAGCCAAAATAAAAATCAAATACACTTCATTGGTGATCCCCATTGCAACAATGCATTTATTTTGTGTCATTCACTTCCTCTCATATTGATATGATGAATGAACATAAGCTGTGCTCAAACATTACTATATAATATTTACAACATGGCCTACAAAGTGTGTTTTTTTTTCTTCTTTCAGTTACCATCGGCAACATAGCACTGTGCAATAATAGATGAGTTTGTATGGCTGAGAATGTAAGTCATGCGCTGACACAACCATTCACAAGGCAAGCGGTGATCAACACCTGTTCAGGAGATTTCTCTCATCAGCTCCTATAAGTCCTGCCACTTGTTCACCTCCGCAATGGTGGCCTCATTTTCCTCTTGCCTCAAAACTTTAATTTCCTGTAGATGGAGTGCGATAGTGAGCCAATCTGGTCACATCGTGTGTGCAAGGAGAATACTTGATGGTGATACGCAGGCCCTGGGGAGCCTACGTAGCAGCTTAATGCGCTTAACACCCACATCCACAATAAGTTATGCCAGTTCAAACCATACTTCATGCACACGCTGTTATGGCTTACATATTTCATGAAATAGTGAGAACTGGGTGGATGCCATTTTCATATATTTCTAATAGTGGTGAAACCCGGGTTGTCACTGCTTTCATATATTACATATTTGTGAGATTGTGGCTAATGTAGCTAATATAGTGGTAAGACTGGGGTTACTATAGCTTTTATATCATGAAATGGTGAAAACTGGGTTGTTATTGCTTTCATATATTATATATTGGTGAGACTTTGGTTCAAATAATATATTGGCGAGATCTATATTTAGGTGGTTGTCATATATTATATACTGGTGAGACATGAGTTTATGTAGTATTTCTATATCATATATTTTTAAGAAGTGGATTTATGTAGCGTTCATATGTCATATATTGGTAAGAAGTGAGTTTATGTAGCGTTCATATATCATATATTGGTAAGAAGTGAGTTTATGTAGCGTTCATATATCATATATTGGTAAGAAGTGAGTTTATGTAGCGTTCATATGTCATATATTGGTAAAAAGTGGATTGATGTAGCGTTCATACATCAAGATTATCTTATACCTCCCAATGGTTGTTTATAGGTGTATTCAGTTACCGTACACCTCAAAATGGTGACACCCAGAATAACGTGGGCACAATACAATAAAAAGGTCCAATATTTCCCTAGCTGCAGTTTGAGGCCCACTGTTATCTTATCTGACAACCTGGGATAATATAATCCTCAAATGCAATAGCTTTGTCCATTCTAGAAGGTCGAGATATGATAATCTTTCACCAGTCTAACCCAATAGCTGCAAGAATGGGGCGGAAAAGCTCCCAAACGGATTTAGTTTGTCAAGCAACACAGCCCCAAACAGAGCACCTCTTTGTGAGGCGGCCTGGTTTCACTGCAGACTTTTCAATAATCGTGTTTCTGCCATATAAATGCTGAATAAAGCCATTCTGTCCATATGAAAAGAGCGGAAATAATCGCAAATTCTGTTTTGGGGGGGAATTCTTTCTTATTTTGTAAGAAGCCTGGTGTGAATTTAATAACAAGCCACAAAAGCCAAGGTGGGGACTCTCCAAGCAGTGGCAATGTGATTTTCCATGTGCTTTCCCCTCTAATTCTACACACTTGAGGAACGGCCAAGGTGTTTTGTGAGCATAAATGCAGAACAGGAAATAGAATCAGCTTGTCTTTGTGCTGCTAATTAAGGGTTAACTTCATCCTTTATCCGTCAAATTGTCATCCTTCGCTTGGCAAAAATTTCATCACTGCCGAGCGTCGGGTGGAAGTTGCGAAACCCGGCGATAAAGAAAATGCCTCAAAAGAATTGATTACCGGCAAGATGTAGAGAGCCGCTCCAGTAGAAAGGTCGTCACAAACATGTGTGCCAATCTACATGTCTTTATTCTTTACTGTGTGGGATAAATATGCCTAATATTGTGCGCCCCACCGAGTAGGAGCATCGTGTATACACATCTCATATAGAGATGCCTTCTCCTCTGAGGTACCTTCTAATACACCAAAATCCACCAAAACCTGAGGACGGAGAACCTGAGGACGAATTGAAAAAAAAACAACAACAACAACAACAACAACAAAAAATATCAAGGAGTTTTTTAAGGGAAAGGTCTGAATGTATTTCTGGGTATTTTTTGTCTAAGTCGTAGGTGAGAGATGACTTGAGAATGCTCGTTAATATGGAGGTGAATCTTAAAGGATTGGCATTGTGACCCCCACCTATGTCTGCTTTTCACCCAGCATATCCTTCCGTCTTACGTTTGGCCTGATGAAAGTTAGCCCCCCTTGCCACTGATTCTGCATTAGAATTCCTCGTGTGATTACCTCTCATTTATTCCATCAGTCGGCCCACGTTGCCTCCTTCATCTGGCGGTAAACACGTGTCAAATACGTGTGTGCTATGGCGGCACAAAGGGTGAATAACCAAAATACAAAGGTTCCTGAGACACCTTTCATGAAATCAAGTAACTAACGGGGATCTCAGCAAAACCATTTTGACTTGAAATGCATTCTAGCTTTGAAATGAAATTGAGTTCCCTTATGCGATGTCGCCAAGTTTGACACCTTGTGTCACACATGCAACTTCTATGAAAATTTCATATTAATTTTCAAATGAATTCTGTCAGCTATTGCTTTGTCGTGACGCTTGTTATGCAAATAAAATGTGAGTGTTTATTTGAACTTCATTGATTGCAAGGAGAAGCATTTATTTGAAGTTGATCGCAGAAAAAAATTATTATGGAAACGGAGATAAGACTTTGGGTAGAGGTCATGCCCATTGTGTTGTCCAATACACAACATTCTCTCCTCAATGCAAGAGAGTTCTTTCCTGATAATATATGATGGTTCTAACTTAATTTGGGCTCAAAGATTATTTCGACTTGTGAAATCCGTTTTGAAAGCACTTTGAATATATTCAATCCATCAAATCCATCTCTAAGCATTTAAATTCTGTTTTCAATGTTTCAATGATAAACAAATTCTGAGAGTTTTTAACAAATCTGAGGATGAAATAACAAGGTAAACAAAAATATTTGAAGTTTCAAGATTAAAAAAGTTGTGACAGCTCAGCTGAACAATAAGCTGACAGAAAACCATTTCAGATATAAAAAAATTATGCAGACTATTGTGACAATTTCAAATGGTTCCTGAAGAATTACACAATGTTTCAACAGATAATTTATCAAGACATCTGATAGAGAGGAATCTAATTAGACATTCACATTTGTACGCAACTAGATTCCAATATATATCAACTAAACGCTGCATATTCAGACACGGTCGCCGAGCATTCAGAGCATTATACCATTATTTGTTTATGCTGACAACATGTCAAAATATGATGGGAATTCATCACATGATAGAGGCAGCATTTCCCCTGGTTCCCTATCATCAAAATTTATCCTTTAAATCATGATAGCAGACATGTAAATGACGAGGCGTTTCAAACTCGACAGACCCACAAGCTGTTTGTTTTTGCTAGAAGCACTGCCTTCTGGGATTGCGCATATTAATGAAAGCAAAGCTTTGCCTGGATTGACACGTTGTGTTGATTCTGACGCAGAAATCACAGCTCATCAAACCAGAAAGACACATGCAAATTATTTGGAATTCAATACCTTTTTTAATGGATTGATACCATTGTGAATCGCTCTGTTCTTATCTTACTTGCATGTATATATATTTATATGCTTCCTGCCTCTGCTTCGTACCTGATGGAACACTTCTTTGCCACAAGAGCCTCATTATATTAATGGATGACAAAGGTTATCTGATGTGCCTGATTTTAATTTTCAATCTGGTTGACTTTCATTATGTGCTTCGCCAATTCTTTGACAAAAACTACTATCGGAACAAAACAGGTGAATCATATTTCAATAACAGACTTTATTTCCGAAATTTAATCCAGATGTGCATGCAAAGTAAAAAAAAAATTGTTTCAGACTGTGAGAGGCAAGAAAGGGGATATGATCATCAACCTGCATAAATGTGGCAATCTTTTATGACATATCAATATATTTTTTCTTCATTGACCACTCTCAGATCAATGAGTAATATGAAAAGATTATAATCTCTATCAAATATTTTCTATAGGAGATGACAAAAATTATAATCTCTATCAAATATTTTCTACAGGAGATGACAAAAATTATAATTTCTATCAAATATTTTCTATAGAAAATGACAAAAATTATAATCTCGATCAAATATTTATAATCTCTATCAAATATTTTACAGAAGTGTATTATTTATCATAATTAAGCCAAAAAGCATCAAAGCAAGGTGCGTGCGTTGGAGACTTGGAGGGTTGGGAGTAAAAACATAGGCATCAGAGATGCATCAACCCTCAGCCCTGGTAACTCATTGCACAACATTCGCTCCACACAATATTTGTGAACAAAACGTCACTGCACCAAGGCAAATTGATGCAGGGGTAAAAAACGCATAAAATCTACTTCCTTTGATAGCTTAGGTGTGTCAAGTATCATGAAACTGTCATCATTTACTCTAGAATTATTGATATGGGCCTGTGACCTTGAAAAGCAGGTTAAGGTCACCGTCCATCAAACTCATGTGGAGTCTTCCCAGATTCTTATGTGTCAATTTTCATGAAGCTGCCATCATTTGTTCTTAAGTTATCACGATGACAAGGATGATTTCACATAATTGTCCCTGTGACCTTGAAATCAGGTGAAGGTCATGTTCCATCAAGAGAAGTCTGAGGTCTTCACCAGATGCTTGTGTGTGTCAAATCTCATAAAGCTGCCATCATTCGTTCTTGAGTTATTGCGATTCTTGGGATTTCACATAATTGTCCCTGTGACCTTGAAAAATAGGTCAAGGTCGCCGTCCACCGAACTTGTCCGAGGTTTTCACCAGATGCTTATGCGTGTAAAGTTTCATGAAGCTGCCATCATTTGTTCTTGAGTTATCACGATGACAAGGATGATTTCACATAATTATCCCTGTGACCTTGAAAAGTGGGTGAAGGTCATGTTTCAAAGAAAATATTCTGAGGTCTTCACCAGATGCTTGTGTGTGTCAAATCTCATAAAGCTGCCATCATTCGTTCTTGAGTTATTGCGATTCTTGGGATTTCACGTAATTGTCCCTGTGACCTTGAAAAATAGGTCAAGGTCGCTGTCCACCAAACTAGTCTGAGGTTTTCACCAGATGCTTATGCGTGTAAAGTTTCATGAAGCTGCCATCATTTGTTCTTAAGTTATCACGATGACAAGGATGATTTCACATAATTGTCCCTGTGACCTTGAAATCAGGTGAAGGTCATGTTCCATCAAGAGAAGTCTGAGGTCTTCACCAGATGCTTGTGTGTGTCAAATCTCATAAAGCTGCCATCATTCGTTCTTGAGTTATTGCGATTCTTGGGATTTCACATAATTGTCCCTGTGACCTTGAAAAATAGGTCAAGGTCGCCATCCAACGAACTAGTCCGAGGTTTTCACCAGATGCTTATGCGTGTAAAGTTTCATGAAGCTGCCATCATTTGTTCTTGAGTTATCATGATGACAAGGATGATTTCACATAATTATCCCTGTGACCTTGAAAAGTAGGTAAAGGTCATGTTTCAAAGAAAAAATTCTGAGGTCTTCACCAGATGCTTGTGTGTGTCAAATCTCATAAAGCTGCCATCATTCGTTCTTGAGTTATTGCGATTCTTGGGATTTCACATAATTGTCCGTGACCTTGAAAAATAGGTCAAGGTCGCCATCCATCGAACTCATTCGAGGTTTTCACCAGATGCATATGTGTGTCAAGTTTCATGAAGCTGCCATCATTTGTTCTCGAGTTATCGCGATGACAAGATAATTTCACATAATTGTCCCTGTGACCTTGAAAAGTAGGTGAAGGTCATGTTTCATAGAAAAAATTCTGAGGTCTTCACCAGATACTTATGTGTGTCAAATCTAATAAAGCTACCATTATTCGTTCTTGAGTTATTGTGATTCTTGGGATTTCACATAATTGTTCCCGTGACCTTGAAAAATAGGTCAAGGTCGCCGTCCATCGAACTCGTCCGAGGTTTTCACCAGATGCATATGTGTGTCAAGTTTCATGAAGCTGCCATCATTTGTTCTTGAGTTATCGCGATGACAAGGATGTTCGCTACAGACATACATACATACATACATACATACAGACATACATACATACATACCCACGCCAGGAGTACTACAATACCCTCAGCCTGATTACATCAGGGGCTGAGGGTAAAAAGAGGATAGAAGTATCTTTTGACATATTGAGTTTATGAGTCGTATGTATGGTATATATATGTTTAGAGTGGGGGTTGTACATACCTCCTCTGAGCTGGTCTTATCCTGGGCTCTCTGTGAGCTGTTCTGGCCAGGCTGCTGAGGCAGAAGGTCGGGTAAAACTCCACCATGACCTGAACATCACATCAAATAAAAACAAAATAATATTTTCTGCAGTCAATATCTTACATATCTCAATTACTTTCAATTTTTTTTGTCTGTATTCAGAATTCTAAATTTAAACTTGCCCTGTTGCCCTGAGCAAATAAATTTTAGTCAGAGCTGGTGGCATTTGAGGTCTTTTTTCCATTATTTTCCATTTTGACCAAAAAAGACTAATGGCAAGCAATATTTGAACAATGTTTAACACTGAGTATTTTATCATATTTAACATAACAAGTGTAAAAACAATCCTGCCCTTTTAGAAAACAATATATTGTTTGGAAAAGAATTTAAATGCTGTTTCTTATCATACTTTTTTTATGATTGAACAAATCATAATCTTGGTTTCAAAAGAATTATTTTGTTCAATAAACTATCATGACCATCCAAATAAACTTCATGAATAATACTCTTATGCTATGCCTGCATTGCTGGTTTCCATTCAGTTTTTATTTTTTAATGATTGAAATGAACGAAATCCAGAGAATTTGGTCATTTCCAGCTCAGAATTTTTAACAATAGGTCTAATATGTCATATTGAATGAGGGAAACCAATCCAAAATGGTGACCAGCAATAGGCTTATGTTGAGTAAGTTATGGCTGGAACATACCGATGCTGCTCGGTGGTGATTGTGAGCTGGGAGGTGTGGCTTTATCCCGTCCCGAGTTATGGTGCTCTCGGCCATCCTTCTGGTTCTGGAAAGACAGAATTAAAATGCACATGAATTTCACAAATATGTTGTATCGAAACTGACATTTTATCGTCTTCAAGTAAACAGTATCCACTCGACAATTCTTGTGATCCAAATCTGAAACAGAATGGTTTATGCATTATCGTTCATCATTAAATGCCACTTACCTGCTTGTCTACGGCATGGCGGGTCAGGTTCCTCACATGTTAAAAGCTTTGTGGGTTTTGCTGAGATATTCATTTTCAATGATGTGTTCTATTAAAGACTATCTCTAAATGTATCCATTACTGCGAATGAATGCCAAAGCTTTCACGTAGATCACTTTGCCCTGATATTACACTGTTTATAAATCTGCAAAAAGGGGAAGGATTTTATGTGAGACTTTTAGTCGCACCCACCAGAGGGCGTTAACGGCCTGACTTCCACCTTTAGTGTTACCTCGTACACGACAGTTAGTGATCCAATGGTGATGATCATCACAATGGAGACTTAAAGACACCATCAATATTCCCTCATAGCACCCACAAGATGGCTCGTGTTTGGAGGCCTTTAATGCATCTATTGTAGACGATTTAGGAGTATTTTTGCATTAAGCCTGTGAGGGTGGCGCTATCTGTTGAGCCAAGTGATCCCCGAGCCCCTCGTCTGTCTCGAGTCATTTACACCTCTCTCCCCACCCTGCCCCTTCTAATATTTGCCAAACTCACACTCCATTACGTCTAAATGTCTGCCCATTATGTTCTTGCATCGCGACAAACTGAGCCCTCCGCATCATTCAAACCTTTCCTAATGTCTCCACGAGCATTGACTCCTTGGCAACATGTAAGAACAATGATAATGTTCTTCACTTGGTTGTTCTAAAAAAGGCATTGCATCTCTTTATTATTTGTCTTAATCAACATCAAAACACCTGGTCATGTGGTTTATATCTTCAGGCTTTAAGTTGCAAAAAATGCCAGATTTTTGTTAAAGCTTAAAGCATAAACCTAATCTGATCAAGTCAAGCTTTACAATCAAATCAATGTGACCACAGTATGGACCAATGAGTCCATACTCTCATGCAAACCTCATCTGCAGCACAATATGGTCGCATTTTGGTCGGGCGTGAACTTATATGGTCACATTTATGCAGAAAAACATATATATATATGTGTTTACCTCTACTTGTTGACACAAGAAGGGGGATGCATCTTATAGCCACCATAGTAAGAGAGAATAAAGGATATGATTTGATGCGAACGGGATACCATCTCATATTATCACTCTCTCACCAAATACACAATACCTCACCCATCTCCAAGATGAAATCCTCAGCATTCATCATCCCCTCCCCAAAAACACTTCCTCTTCCCAAATCATTCACAAAACAACATCTGGACAAAGAAATGAATCCAGCTTAAATCCTGAAGGTTTGCATTCGGTTGTATATTAATCTAAAGGACAAAGTCAGTGAAATTTTATGCAGATAGGCTTGGGTGGAGAATTAGGGGTGGTCCTTAGAGGCTTACCTGAGTATGGAGGGTTACTGTCTGGCAGCTGTGACCACCCTATCCTCTCCCCCCTTCCCCCCTCCTCTACCCATCATGCACCTGAGCATAGGTGGCTAGCCATTTCTATTTTATGATCAGCAGAAATTTAAGCACAATATTATATTGGCCCACATCTTTAGTTACCAGTCAAGCTGCATCTCTGAAGTGGCTTGGATTATTTTTAAAGTATTTTCAAAATTCCAAACATCCTGTCACAAACCCGAATCGTTTTGTAGACTTCTTCTGATAGGTGTTTTGGTATCACAAATCAGAGAGATAAGACACCAAGACCTCATCTGTCACAAGAGAGAGAGACAACGAGACATTTCTATTAGACGGCATAATTGGACATTCCCAACAAGCATACAATGAGGTGTCGGTGAAGACATGATTCTTCGAGCCTGAGATCTGTATATCTCCCTACCGTCAAAGACATAACGAGTTTCTCACACCTCCTGGCATCCATTCCCCTATGCTGACTGCAGTAAAGACTGTCACATCTCCTGACAACCACAATACTGACTGCTGTAAAGACTGTCACATCTCCTGACAACCACAATACTGACTGCTGTAAAGACTGTAACATCTCCTGACAACCACAATACTGACTGCTGTAAAGACTGTCACATCTCATCACTACCACAATACTGACTGCTGTAAAGACTGTCACATCTCCTGACAACCACAATACTGACTGCTGTAAAGACTGTCACATCTCATCACAACCACCATACTGACTGCTGTAAAGACTGTCACATCTCCTGACAACCACAATACTGACTGCTGTAAAGACTGTCACATACTGACTGCTGTAAAGACTGTAAAGCTGCCAATTGTTAAAATTTTCAAACCTAACATGCAGAAGTGAGCAACCGAAACACTCAGGAGATCTGTAACTTGTTTTTATTCAATTTGCCCAAAAAATTAACTTTTCCGTCTGAACATATAATTTTGACTTTATGTGACATTGATATGTTGATATTGAGTAATGCCTTGTGATGTGATGGGCATAATTCCCTTAACCTCACTCCTGTGGACTATAGGCATTGCATATCAGAGGCCTGTACATTGCAGGCAGTAAAAATCAGTAAAGCAAAATATCCCTGTTTACAACGTGATATCAATAATTTGTCTCATATAAAAAGGTTATTTGTATGTCATAGGACTACAGAATATCACTGATATAATTTGGTGGCAGAGAAGCTTTTAGTATTTTCCATAGTTATATTGATATATACAGAGTGGCATTAGGCACTGCGAGATATTGAGGGCCATCCCATGTGACAAGGGCAGCTCATTAGTGACTGTCATCAGCAGGAAGTTGCTCAAGGAATCGGGGAATAATCACCTCTCAGCCAATCAGGCTGCAGAGCCTTCCCATATGTCTTAGGCCCGCAGAATACAACCCATCTGCGTTGTGCACACAACGATGACGTGCTGGGTCACCGCAGAGTTGTTGTCATTTCTGACGAGGACTGATGAACAATGTTAACAGAGTCATATTCTTGTTAAGTGGTCGGTGGGAACATTTAGCCACAAGCAATATGACATAATGATGCTGTGATGAGCACCAACAAAAAAAAATGTACAAAACTAAGCATTAATGCGATATCATTTTTTACCTAAAGAAATATCAAGGACAGAAATTTTTATGTTTGACTCCATGTAAAGGTCGTCGCTTGACAAATTGCCTCCTAACCAAAAGCTAGAGTAGTATGGCAAAGGTGACAGGTCCAAATCTTCCATTTCTCCTCAGAGACGTGACCAGAGAAGCCCTCTAGCTTAGCATGGATACAGCTCAGTCCAACATGGACGATTGACCATGTCAAGTTTGTCAGAGATGATGGTGGAATTTTTGTGGTTTGCAGCCAGACAAGCCCTTGGCAAGACTTTGACCTTGATCTTGTCCATAATCTTGCAAGATTACAAGTTTGCCACTGATGTGGGGTCGCTTGATATTTGATTTGGCCGTCATCTTTAGTTGCCAGCCAGACGGCATCTCCGAACTGACTTGTAAAATTGACAGATCATCGGGAAGCCTCCCCGAGTTGTGCCTGCGCCGTGTCTTTGTGGGCTCCCAATTTGGATGGACATTGAATGCGTATCCCTGGCGGTAGTTTACGCAGACTTGGATGGTCTTAGCGGCTATCACCCGAGGGACCTGCACCTCTGCCTAACACAGGCCATGGCCTGATACATGCAGTGAATGCCTTCTCCCTACCTTCCACTCACACCAGTCCTCAAGGACAAATTACATCAATATCCAATCAAAGTTGTTGTAACATCTGACCCGATGTTGCACCCAATCACAAATGACTTAACAAGTGATCTTATGTAATCACAATGGATAGAAGTGACTGAGGTTTGGAAAATGTGCTTTGCACTGCATGTGATATGACTGCATTTTTCTTGCAGTGATCTGTGGCCAAAATACTAAGAACGTTTCCAGCTAGATATCCTTTCATAAATCTGTGGCCATTTTTCCTGTTGCTGAAGTAATATATCTGACTTGCGATGTTCTGTCATGTTTTGACATGAAATCTTATTTGTGTTGTAATCTCTCAACCAGGATGGTGAAGAATTCCCATTCGTCATTGTCAGATTTATTTGACTGGGAACACATCTTGACAGATGAGGTAATATGTGAACCTTGGCTGTGGCAACCAGTCAAACGATTTCTCTGGGATTATATGACAGAGATGTGACATCAAGCTGGGAGACTGACATTAGAACATTGGGTGAGATATGTGAGGAAATGTTCCAAGTGATTGCAGCATTTATGAGAAATAAATGTAAAGATACAGCATGACACTAACACAGACACCAACTTAAATGTCACCTTACACAAAAAGAGTTCTCAGTTGTGGAGTTCTTAATGTCATACTCCAAAATATCATCTTTTGTATGCATTTTACAGCGATATGACAAGCAGTACTATTTCTCACTCAAAGACACAGCAGAAAGATATCCCGGTCCAATATTTGTATCAAAGCTGTGTGATCCTAACAAACTGAACCTGTTTTTCCTCCATTACTCTTAGATTGATAACAAAGTCAATCATTGAAAAAATCACTTCTTGTCAGGTTAAACAGCTAAACAATCTACAACATAAGTCATACGTTAAGCATTTCACATTACACCAGTCTTCTTTTCGCCGACAATTTAAAAAGTCTCCAATAGTTTTTCTTTAAAGATAGTTCAAGTGGGTGTTGAGTTGTGGCTCAATGCCTTGTTCTGTTATGAATGGCTTATACCTCTATTGACAGGTATGTGTGAGATATGAGGGTGTGGATATGCCAGATAACTTGTCTCCTGTCCAGAAGCCTTCAAACAAACATTGCCTCCTGCCCACATGCCTGCAGAATCTGGCAGATGCGGGCCTCCAAAATGGCCACACGGCTGTGCCCAGATAACAATGCCCCTTTGAAAGGAGACATAAGACTGGAAGGGGGGGGGGGGGGCAGTCAAATGGTCATAAATCTCCATGGATTATACACTGTGCAAGGGGGGGGGGAAGGGATTTGCTGCAGCCCACAGTCATGTTGCCTCACAATCTGACAGATGCGGATGGCAGACGTGTGAGACGGAGTGATCTGCATCAGAGGCAAGAAGACCTGAGAAATGAGCAGCTCATAAAGTAGGTCACACAGGTCAGACGCTATTGACATTCCATGTAATTCATGTTTAATATCAGAATGCCAAAAAGAAAACAATCCCCAAATAGTGCACATCGAAGAAATGCTGACAGTGAAACTCTAGAAATTGGCAGGACCTCTTTGTGCGATGTTTGCAGATGCCAAGAATGAGCGACGACATTGAGGAGGCAACAAATCATCGCACCTCAATGTCATAAGTGTGTATGGGATATTAATATCACCTTGCACCCTCCTACCCACAGCCAATCATCCCCTCCTGCCTCCAAGAGTCACACTCCCCCATCAGCAGGTCAAAACATGCCACCCACAAAGTCCCATGCATTATCTGGTCGACCAGAGGTCGTTGATTGGAAGGTCATCCTGGCTGTCTGGCCTAGCTAACCTTTAATATATTGGAAATATGTCCAAGATGGTGTCGATTCTTATGTCATCTAATGTCAAACTATAAAGAGGTTGCCATTATTTGCAGTGGACTGAAGGAAACTTTAAGAAATGACTGACTGACAATATATGAAGGAATGTTTTGTTTTTTGTTTTCAAAATGTCATAATAAAGCTTTGGATGATAAATGATCTTTAGGACAAAAAAAAAACTGCTGGATGGATTGGTTATGTGCACAGGCAGCCAGAGCCACTATTTGGTATGTGATGATCATAAAAGATTGCTGAATGCTGTATATACAGAGCGTATCAGCCCATCCATTCATCAGGGTGCTTAACACAACAATAGTTCCAAGTGGAACTCTGTGAGTAAATGTATCGACTGGCAGCAGACAAAGCTTGTATTTCTAGTGACAAGCAATCAGTGGCCATGCCGCTATTTATCTTCTCTCATTTATACATCAAAGTGTTGTGTTATGAGATCAAACTGCCGTTCAATTACCGCCTGATTGAGGCCCTGTGTGAGGGCTGCACTCCGATCCAACCTATCCGCTCATGTGTGTGATTGCTGCAGCCAATCAAGATGGCTTAAATATATCTATAATCATATCCCCCGTGGTCTGGACAAGTGTGCTTATCACAAGCCTTATCAGTGTCATCTTGGAGGGGGGAGTAGGGCCATCTTTGTCTCTGTGGCATCAGTTTGGCTTCAAGAGATAACGTAAATCTACTAATGCAAAGTCACACAACGCCAAAGAGGGTCCCTCTTCTTGATGTCGTAATGGACATATAGATAATACAGACAGTAAAACACCAATTTGTAAATGGCAAATAGCTGACCCTGTCATATTCGGTCAAGCCTGAGGCATCCACCATGTGACATCAGGATAACTCCAGGATATTTTCCCTGAGGAACAGGGTGATCAAGTCAGACAAAATGGCTGCCATCATTTTTGAAGAGGTTGCCCAACCAGACAAGGTCATTCACCAAAGGACTGTTTCTGCCTGCGTGGACAACGACTGCCCCTGTTTATTGTCATAAAATAACAAGGCAGATATCTTCTCCAACCTCAGACATATTACTCCTAATAATATGTTGGTTTTTTTTTTGGTCTGTGACTGTCTGAGCAAGATGTCTGGCCTCACTCAGGCCAGAGGCATGCCTGACTTTGCATATAGCAAGAGTCCTGTTAGAGAAAGGCCTTTCTGCCTGGTGCTCCCAGTGCGTTCTTGATGACCTCAGGGCAAAACTCTCTGCAGAGAAGCTCGTAGCAATCTTAACATGGTTTTTTAAAATGTTTCCTCATATCTGCATTATTAAAGCCATATATAAAATTTTGTCTGAGAAATTTGGCAAACAACCAAAATTACCACATGCTTTTGTTGTATAATGAAGCACCTGCTTGTCATAAATTTGTCAATTTATCTCCTTCATTTCTTTAATACATAATGTACAAAAGAATATGTAAAATTTATATCATTTATTCTAATGACAATCTGAAATATTAAGCTGGAATCAACAAGACTAAAGAAAATACAAACAAAAATGGATTATTATAATGCCACACCACATATGAATCTTGCATTGGTTTTTTTTTTTTCTGATGAGTAAATATCAAAAATTTTGCAACACCATCTTTGCTGGAAATATCATGTCTTGTCACTTTATTACAACGTTTTTTGGCTTGTTTTTCTTCTTCTCTGTAGCTGCACTGTGTTTGCATCAGTAATTAATCCCCATGTGCTGCCCTCTGAGGAGGAGGAGGGCAGATCAATGGAGTCACACCACAACTTTTCAGCTATGATTAAAAGCCATTCCATATCATGTGCTCCCGCCACGGGCTTACAGCATTTTTACATTTGCCGATATTAACAAGCGCATCATTTTCGTTTTGTACTTTGCCACCTTTTCACTTTCAACTCATTAATTTTCCGCATCCAATCCCTGCATGCAAAGATAAAATGGTGAAATTCTAATTACTTGGCACAGTTATCAGCTAACAGCAGGTGCCCACACCTATTCCAAAAACTCCACCATATAATCACAAAGGGTGAATGTGATCTCTACCCTGGTGGGGAAGATATTTAGTTCCTGCCGGGCCAGGACTTGAAGCGAGATACCAGGTGCATCTGCAGGGTGTAGTCTTTGCCCCGGTCAGGTGCGGAGGTGGAGGTGAGTATGCGATGATGGAACTCTCAGCGTCTCAGACACTCTCAGGCAGGTGAAGTGTCCACTGTATCTCCTACACCTGGCTCCGCTACCCGACCCTTCACTTATCACTGTGTCCTTGACTTGCTGTTGACAGCACGTCCCCTTGTTGCAGGCGTTTGCGTTAACTACCTGGAACCGCGATGACTCTGTCAATCGCACCCCCAGATGCCAGACAGAGTCTACTTAACTATTACCTAAGCCTACCCTGGCTGTGCAAGGTGATGAACTTTACTATAATCTATTTGTGGGCCCTTTAGTCAGGAACAAATCACTTCAAGGCTATCTTCTCACCTTTGGTGTTTCTTTAATAATGTCACATTGCTAACCTTTCCCAAGTTTTGCACATCAAGATCGTCAAGTCAAAAAACTACCAAAAAGCTTCTGTTACTTTTAGCAAAAAAAAAAAACCCAGAAAAAAAAACAACATGATCATCATTCACTTTGGATGTTCCTACAAGACATAGTTCAGTCGTTTGCTCAGATACATGTTACCTGCCTCGTGTTTCAGCCCTTGAAGTTGCAGAACTTTATGATGAAGTAGATGTTTGCCTGACAACTTGCCCCACCCCATAACCACCTGCCTATCTCGTATTTTACTTGCCCCATGTGGAGCCGATGGCAAGGGAGATGGGCCAGCTAACTCTAACTACTGCTTTGCAGGTAACAACAAACTTAGAAGCGCAAAATGTTAGGTACAATACAAAAAGACCTCAACTCCCCTATTGTTTTGGTTGAGTACTTATACTGGTCTCCTATCATGCAGCAAGACATTAAAGGCCATTAGGGTTTGTGCTAAATCATTTAATTACGAGAATCATGTCTGTCTAGACATCAAGTAAACCTCTTAATTTTCATCTTCACTTAACTCGTGACACTTTTCTCAGACAATGACTTATGAAATGTAATATCTGTAAATGATCAACGAAAGCTTCACGTGCCGTCAACGTGAGGAGGATGTTTTGTTTTATAGCACCATAAAAACATTTTGCAGCCAAACATTTCATCACTCTTTACCACCATATCACACACTGGGTTCAATATATAATTTTCCATATCTTGCCTGCACTTTATGGCACCCCATAAATAGCCGTAAAAAATCACAATATTGTCACATCAAACTCACAGGCTGTCAAACAAAGTGATGTTTCTATTGATCTTTTATAAGATGCAGAATATTTCTTTTGGGCCTCGCTGAGCAAAGTTATCTGCTGAAAATGTTATAAGTTTTTGCTGTTCTACAACCTACATGTGTTCAGGAAATGAGGAAGGGGAGCAAATTACTATATTTTGCCACCATATGATTTAACATAAATAAAAATTACCCATCTTGATCTATAGACAAAACATTCAAGATTTAAGCAATTCAGTTGAGCCTTCCCTCTCTTTTCAGTCAAGGAGATTCTGGCAATTCCTGGGGGAAAATATTCTCCAAACACATGGCTCTTGACCTGTTTGAACTGGAAAAGGTGGTCATGTGACCTTGGGGTCATGACCCATGGGCTTAAGTTGGGTCATGTTATGCTCAATGACCTGGAAGATGTTGATGTTTACTTCCTGTCGCAAAGCATGCTGGGAGCAGATGAAAGTGAGGCATGCCACAGTGAAAGGTGTGATGTGTTTCAGCGAGATAAAGGAACCAGACTTGATTAAAACATTCACCACATATCTGAGCCGTCCATTTGCAGAAATGATTTGTGTGCTATGTGTCTTATGGGCTCCCATGCTGGCATTGAATTCATGGATCAAAAACAAAGATGGAAACATCAGCATTCTACGAATCCTGCTGACTAACCACCTTCGACATTCTGCTGGTAAATGAGGCAGATTTTGACATGTCTTTACACTTACTTCTACACTTTTCAAGAGATCTGTGCATAAAAGAGTATGGAAACAGTGGGAGTAATGATCAAGATCAGAAACTGTCCGCAGTGACAGTGGGGGGCTGTGTTGGAGGGTCTGCGTCTGCCACATCTTCCTGGCATCTGCCGACAGAGGCATCCTCATAGTCTGTCATCTGTCACCTGAAGCTACACAAGCTGCTGAAGGTGGCAGGGAAGGTTGCCTCTGACGACAGATCCTCCTTCTGGCTATATTCCCTCTTATCAATTTGCCAGACCTTCTTCTCACAATTAATTTGAATCTACAATAATCTCATTTGTGAGCACTACAGCCATATTGCCATGAAGCATCCATATTTTATATTTCCTTAATGACTAAAAGTTACACAAACTTTTGTTTAAACAGCATATTGAGCGCTATCAATTTTGATTTGATGTGTTCTGGGATCAGAAGGGCTGACCACTAGAGACTGTAAACACTTGTATAACGATGCTTGTCGGACTTCTGTGTATTGATTGGCACCAGTGCCACACCCTGAACCACATAAGACCGGCACCATCAGTGCCCTCTGGTGGCAAGCTGTCACCCTCCATTCATGGCTCACAACACGACACTGACCAAGCCAATATCTGCACATCTGACATGGAGGCCGCCTGACAAAGCCAATACACAAACTTTGAATCAACTCTGCCCTTGCTCACATGGGGTTGCTGGGTTCCTCAGAGCCCTCCAGTGCTGCCATCTGGGTATTTTTCACAAACTTCAAGGCGTATAGGGCATATTCAGCTCTCCAGGGAAGTCAGTCTCACCATAATCACACTGACCTTGCAGCACTGACCACACTGACCTTTTCACATCAAGGTCACTTGCATCTTGCTGTGAAAGTCAAACTGACCTTACAACATTGGCCTGATATCACTTTCTCACTTTCCATCTTCATGACTCAATAATTTGGATTCACTTTTATGACTACGACTCACAACTATGATTTATGTCCTGAGCAAATTTTGAAACAATAATATTAAATGACACAATCTGCACAAAATGCACCTGTAGAAGTTGTCAATCACAAATATAATGGGTAGAAGGTGAGCATTGTTGCAGGACTAGGATTGTGTCTGTGTGGCACTGCACCCCATACATTGTGTTTCACATTCCCTCGGCACCTCATTTACTGTCTCAGCCGTGTCAGTAAAAAACAACTTGTTTGGCTTACCTCCCACAGGAGTGCAGGCCGCCCAGATAATCCTGCCAAATTTCTTTAGCGCAAAACCTTCCCCCCAAATCCCATGCAAGGAAATATCCTGACATAAATAACGACCTACTTTCACACCTCGAGGATTTGTCCAACTGTGCCCCTACAAGATATGGGCTTGCCAGAAAGAAAAAAAAATGTCCGAATAAAAGACGCCAGGGTCCAAAATAGATGTGTATATTGTCATAAATAATGATTGGTCGACACCCGATATTGGTATATGATTGGTGCAGACAGGGCGTTGATATGGGTATGACCCAAGCTCATTCACAACGCTATAACTCTATGGCTCATGTAGAGCTACCGCAGCAAGCCCTCTCTCTATATCCTACTCTCCTGCCAATATACTTCCTCATCCATCATCTCCACCTTCACCCTCCTTCTCCATCATCTAACCCGTTGATATATACATATATATAAATAAATGTATATAATTCTCTGCTGATAGCTAGATTCTACATAATTCATCATAAATTATTTGGAGTGGAAGTACATATGTACAAAAGATGTAAAAGACCAGGCCTTATGATCCAGGCCGTGGTTCATAGGGCCTTTTAGTCATAGGGCCTTCTGGTCATAGGGCCTACTGGTCATAGGGTCTACTGGTCATAGGGTCTACTGGTCATAGGGCCTACTGGTCATAGGGTCTACTGGTCACAGGGCCTACTGGTCACAGGACCTACTGGTCATAGGGCTTACTGGTCATAGATCTACTGGTCAAAAGGCCTATGGGTTATAGGGTCTACTGGTCATTGGGTCTACTGGTCATAGGGCCTACTGGTCACAGGACCTACTGGTCATAGGGCCTACTGGTCACAGGACCTACTGGTCATAGGACCTACTGGTCACAGGACCTACTGGTCATAGGGCTTACTGGTCATAGATCTACTGGTCAAAAGGCCTATGGGTTATAGGGCCTACTGGTCATAGGGCCTACTGGTCATATGGTCACAGCTTTATTTGGTCATGCATATTTGTGACACTGACCATATAATGCCAAAAATGAATGCATGACAAACAGTGCCATGCAAAAGCTGCCAGGCCCAGACTGAGTGGCAGGACAGACCTGCATGACCTAATACATGCTGGACCCAAACCACTAAAACTATTCAGCCAGACCTTGTCCTTGGGTCATTCTTATATCACAAAATCAATCATTCACGACCTTGTCCACATTTACACCTGCACTCAGAGGCTGGTATTAATGATGGACAAATGGGAAGAAATTAAAGATTGGCCGTGCTCCCGGCAACAATGCAATGACTCGCCGATGTGGCTCTCTACTTGTCCTTGTGCCCTTTAAAAGCCGATTGCATGTGTGCCCCAGTCTAACCTCGCACATCCCACTGGACCGAGATCTTTCGCCGACTTCCTGCTTCCACAATATGACACCGACTGCTGAGAAAATTAAAGAAAATTCCCCTAATAATGATTGCTGTTGAGGCGGATGCTTGCCCTATGACAGCCATGTGACCGCCTGTCATTGTTCGGAAATGGGAGCCAAATGAACTGTTAGTCTGAGGAGGGAGATGTAGTACTGCTCCCTGACATCAGCCGGCGAGTGTCATCGGCCCACACACTAAATGTTCATCAAGAGGCAAAGCAGCTCATCGCCAGGGCCACACATACATGCCACACAATGAAATCAAATCTCACTTTTATGCCACCAAGGGGCCATAGAATAATAATGTGTGCTTATCACTTTTATGAAACTTTGTGCGAGGTCATTATGGTTTGAGACACAACATTCACGGATAAGAGTTAACAAAACTGTACTTTTCACCTTGACACCTCATAAAACAAGCAATCTGCCCGGTGATGTGGGCTTCGTTGTTGACCCATAATCAAAGTCTTAGTGCCAGAAGTTTGTCCGTGGCGGAAACATGTACTTCCCATGCATGTCACACGCAGAATGGTGTCCCCTGTGATAGAGCTGATTACCACGCTTTGACCTTGACTCAGCCTCAAGGTGACCGAAACAGGGAGCATAACATATCTAACGACAAGAAAAGAAAAGAAATAAGAAAATTCTGAGAAAACAAACACCTTGGGCGGGGCCCCTACCAACCCACTTCCTTTGGTGAGAAAGAACAACAGGTCAAACCAAGTGGTACTGACAGAAAGACCAGACCTAACACCAAAAGAGTTTCAGCCTTGACAACAACTCCCCCTCGTGAGCTGTCTGATGTGACATCAACATTCACCCCTTTCCCTTTGGAGGAGGCATAACCAAAAGTTGCATAAGAGCAAACACATCACATCAGATTTACACAGTATATCTGCTGCTTCACATCAATCGTGCTGAACGAACGATGGACGTCAGATCTTGAATCTCGAAAGCGTGGAAACGGGAATAATTCCAGCGTGCAGACAACCGCAATGACCCACATTCTTCCAGTTGGACGACCTGCTCACTGGAATGATAAAGTGATGATGATGATGACGGTGCTAGGTGTACTCACAAATTGGCTGCGACTTGACGAGGACCAATGAATTCATTCTGATCAATGAACAAACACGTCATCGTCATATCATCAATCTTATCGGTCTCAATGTCTCGCATTGAATCTCATCTCCAAAACGTCCACTCATCTACATGGGGTATATTGAGCTTGACGATGTTGAGGATGCAGGGGGGATGAGCACGGGCTATCAGTCTGATTCATGGAGAACATATCACAAGCCTCGTCACACGCGTGATCCACACCGATGAACTGAAACCCGTCCTCATCAGATGTTTCATTTCATGTGACATTTTTATCCGTTGACTTGACTGAAAAAAATTCAACACGATATGTTGGGTGATTCTGACTAATGTTGATGCACTGAAGGTCCGTGTTTAGATGTTTCCCCGCACCCAGTCTAAAAAACATTTTGATGCGGCCCATTGCAATATAGGCCCATTGTCATAACCTTATACCCCTTGATTGCTTCAAGAGCATTATTGACCCATCTCCAACAAAATATTGCATCAAGGGCTATATTCAACATATCTCCATATTATTGCATCCAGGGTAAATTCACTGTTTTTATTTCCCAATATTGCACCCCAAGAAAACACTAACCATTTTTCCAACAACACTGCATCCAAGGGTAATATTAACAACTTCCCACCTTTAATTCAACATGACACGAATTCACCAATGCCATCCTCATGATTACTGTATGGGGTGAACAAAATTCACCATTTGCAGTAGTTTCCTAACAATCTGTGTAGTTTTTTCCCCACTAATTTCCTCTATCACCTGGATGTTTCCCATGTGGCACCACCAAGCACTCTGGCTGACGGTCCTCTTTGACATCGCCCTGTCTGAATGTGTGATTTCCATATTATTTCTGACATGATCAAGTCGAGTGTGTGACAACCAATCATCATTTGATACTCTTGCCGTTTAACCTAAACGTTTAAAGATCTGAGATATCCCCCCTCCCCAAAATAATAAAAAAAATATAGATCCTGTTGCAAAAACCATCATTTTCTACCTTTGTATTTGTGAATAATACAAATTTAATAAGTTGATTCTTGTTCCAGTGATTGTGCAATTCCAAAAGCGCAATCAAAAGGAACATTCAATATGCACACTGGAAATCTTTTAAGCAGGCATTTATTGAAACTGATTTGATGTGGGGTGTTTTTAATGGATTTTCTCCAATCAAAATTCTTATTCAAACATCAAGGGTCTTTTAAACATTGTCAATAAATGAGCAACAAAATAAATCATTCAATGAGATTCCAATATTCCAATATACAAACTGCAAGCCCTAAACAAAGCCTGTATCAGGGATAGGCTACTGTATGATGCAATATGTATATAATAAACATATATGCAGTATATGTACATATATATAAATGTGTATATATATATATATACATATACATGCTCTATTGTGTTCTATCCAGGCTGATAATTGTTTCCAATAAGTAATTCCTGTGGGTCCTAATTGGAGCAATTTGCTGTTGATGTGCTGAGGGCGTGAGACACCCAGGCCGACTCTACAATCCTACCCAATGCATTTCATCGATGCAGTCATGCAGTCTGTAATTCTGCATCCACAAAAGCATTTGCTACACTGGCACCACGCTAACTTGTCTGACTTTGTTCCTTCACAATTATAGGAAGGATTGGGGTGGAGGGTCAGTAGGAAGGGGGGGGGGGAAATGCCTTTGCCTTCAACCCCCCCCTCCCCACCCAACACACACACATAGGCCTTAAGACGGGACAACATCAAACACATTTCACTTGCAGTTCCCCAAGTTAAACATGCCACCCGCTCCCCAAATGGCTTCATTAAGTAGCAGATCAATTGAGAACAATACAGAAGAATCTTTAGGGTGAATGCCGCTGCTGCAGCTGGTGGCCAAACTTTTTAATACAACCCGTCTGAACCACTCTCTTTGTGCTGTCACTTTAACAAAAACTGTGTATACATAATTAAAAGCTGCCATATTGGTTGTGAGGACGCTGGTGTCGAGGCCGGTGAGGACCTTTTAGTGAAAGCCTCTCTGTGTCAGGGGTGGGCTTCTATCTTTCACAACGGGACACAAATTTCATTAGTCAGCAAGGTGCACAATGAGCGATAATACGTGCGCTCTTGGAACCATTGTCTCCGTGTCTCATAGTGTCAAGTCTTAGGCTCCATGAAAGCCCCAACTGGCTTCTGCCTTCTCTAGCTTCACAGCCAAAAGGTCATTTCCCTTTCAAAACTTGTAATTTCTCCAGGGTCTGCTGATAGACTGAGATAATTTGTCCTGCCACATATGGCGTTTCGTGTGGCATGTTTGCATAAATATCTTGCGAATCATTTCCAGCAATCTTTGGATCACACATACACACACACATACACACAAACACCCCAAGAAGGTACTATGCGGGCAATGCTTTATTTTTTGTTTATGACCAAGGAACGGCCGATATCTGGGATCAGGTCTATGAAGGAATCCCAAAGGAGAGAAAAAAATTCCATGTTATTTAGGGCCAGGTCATGTAGCCATAAATCTCACCATTACTTATGACAACTTGGATGAAGGCATTGACAGCGAGACTATTTCACTGGGTATGCAGACCACTTTGTTAAGAATGGAGAGGGCACAGCCTGAAGGTTGCGGCTTTGCATGATGGGACAGGATTATACCCTGGAAACATGCATGTATGAATGTGAAGAAGGAGAGAGAGGGGCAATTTATGATACAGGTTCAACCCTCGGCTGTATAGTGTCCAGCATCACCCCGACTGCAATCACAATAAGAAATGCTGCATCAAGTAGGGCCACAACAATGGAGAGCATTGTCGGAGCAGGGAATCGATGGTCGACAAGGCTCGGTGTCGTAAGAATGGACAGACACCGAAAGGCCACAAGGTCACGCCAAGACCTTAGCTTGATGCTCAATACATGTCTCACCCATCATTGCTGGGGACTCTGCTTTGCACTCCCTTCCCCCCACTTCTTCTCTATACTACACACACGTAAGCCTCACATGTTGCAGGACTGACATGGTCAAAAGGAATTTTTGAGCAGTTCAATATTTCTCAGTCCTTTTGAGGATGCCTGCCTAAATATGCATAAAAAGCCCAGTTTGATATGGTGTGTTATCTGCTGGATGGTGATCTTGTGTGCGCTTTGGGATGGACCACATCAATGGGTTGTGGGGTATTGACTTGGCTCCCATCTTGCCCTGCCTGCATTCATCCCAGCCTGTCAGCGGAGGACCTCAGATGGACCCAGGCTCTGGTATCTGGGAGGCAGGAGCACTGAGAGAAGTCGGTGTGTATAAACTGACCCCTGCCTCCTGCCTTCCTGTGTACCCAACCAGACCATGCTGACTGGGACTTCCATCACACTGCACTCCCTGCACTCACATCAATAGTGTGTGGGCAGTTCAATATCCAAACTGGCATAACACAATCGCTCTAGCACATAATCTCATATACCGCCATCAACATTTGGGGGGATTGTGGCTTACGGAATTAATTATTCATCCAAATGGCATATATGCAATCTGCCTCTCATTCCGGGACATTATTTGTCATTGAGCATAATTCTATAAATAATCTGCCATTTGGCATCATTCTCAACATAACTTGTCATTTTATATCATTCTTAACATAACTGGTCAATGAAAATCATTCTCAGCATAACTTGTCTTTTAACATGGTTCAATTATAACACGTCATTCAAAACATACCTTGTGCTTGTCATTCTGAATTCTGCTTTGCAAAACTAGGGCTAGTCATTTGTCATTTTGGCTGGCATAGTTTCTCTGTGAGTTTACACTCATCTTATTCATTAGTTTGCTAATAAGCTTTCTTGCCGTCAATCCCACCATACGTTGCAATATATCATCCATCACTGCCAATAAGCACAGCTTCCTCACAATGGGAATCAACATGTCAATTGCCATGGTAACCACTAAACATCCAATCACAGAGTCAGCCATTGTTAACTTCTCATTAAATATGTCCTTGCACTCTGATGGCATATTGTTCATCACCAAACCGATTTGATTTTTCTCCATTTAGTATTAACAATCTGACAGGCAACTATTGAGTTTTATATTCAATAATTAGTGCACAACCTGACATAAGAATCAAATTGTATGCATAAAAAAGTGGATTTCTATCTTTGTCAAAATTGATATTGACAGTGTATGTGTGCAATGATGTCAGAGAATATTTTTTTTAGTTTTTTGAATATATATGAATATACTATATATTCTATTAATTAATTACACTTTATATTCTTATGACTGCTGGCAGTGTTTCATACCACAATGTAAGGATGTTTTCTCATTAATCATCATGTTCATATTACCCAAAACACGATGACATATCCCATAACAGGATGACATATCAATAAAAAAGAGTTGGCCAAATGTCATCAGCCATCGCCACTGGTGTGACCATGACGACACCAAAACATGGATTCCCCATTGAAACATCACTGCTACCCCACAGGCTACTGTCACTTCCATCACTGTTTACATGTGCACAATATTTCTTTCATAATTTGCCATAATGTGCCTGGATTGTTGACTAGTGTTTTTACTGTTTCACTCACTCCATAACGTTGAGGTTTATATTTTTCAAAACAGAAAAACAGTAACTGTCTTAAAAAATTAAAAAAAATATAAATATAAATATATTATATTTACTAACTCTCAATCCATTGATCAGTGTTCTGGCTCTTCAGCAGATTTATCCAACAAATTTTTGGAGATATCTGACCGTGACAATTTTCTAAGCGACTTGACCTTGAAAAAACTTATTTAGCTATTTAATTTTCAAAATGCTTCTGAGCTGCTCGACCATGAAAAATTCACTCGGCTGCTCAGCTCTCACAAATCAAGAGCACTCAAGGAATTAATTGGGGAAATATAGTTCATCACAATGGCTTATAATTAGTGAAGAATGTGTGGGCGGAGAGAAACGGAAGCCACAAGTGACGGAGACCAGTTCAGCAAGTTCTCACAGATTTACTTCTCTGTCTCTGGTGTATCTGGCAAAATACACCTCCTAATTCACAAGCAGGTACTCATAAATTAAATCAAGAGTCCCGTGATTTATATCGACTGTTAGCAAGAACAGCGCATCAGACATCTCTTAGGAATAACTTTAAATGGTGAAATGTTTTCAAATTTAGCCAATCTGTTCCCAAGAGAACTGGATTGATTAGATGAAATCCTACCAGGCCATAGCAATTATGGAGCGCCCCACCAACCCCCCACTCCCTGCTTTATTTTTTGTCATTTCAACTCCCGACTATCTTAATGACACGAAATCATTACATACACCTAATTCATGGGGCATAATGTAATTCTAATGAAGACCCATAGATTTTGTTATCGGCCTGCAATTATTTCACAAGTGGCACTGTTTCACATATTCATTGCTCAGTGATTTATGCGCTACATTGAACACAATCAATACTACATGCAAGAACAACGGGGCTGGCCGCTTTCACACTTAATCAACACTCAGACATTTTTGTGTGCCAAATATTTTTGCAGGAAAAATAGATGGGCAGTGACAGCCTGTTGGAAATTTATAACTTTATATTATATTATAAAGTTTCCACTGACAGCGATGGAGGTCTCTTAATTGACAAACTGATAAGTTTTTGATTGTCATTTTATGCTATCACACAATTTAGGAGACAGACAAGGGAAATTGTGTGGGGATGGGATCTGCCTTGTTACGCGTGCGATGTATCAAATGTTGACACTCCGACGACACGAGACTCGCCGACTCTCACAGCCTGGATGCATCTCGCTGTCTTAATAAGAAACCCCTCTACCTCGTTTGCCAGATTTCCACCCTTTTTATTAGAGGAGATTGTGACGGATGTGTGACGATGCTAGACGATAAGGGATGGGTTTTATAGATTCAACAAGGATTATGGATTTTCTCATATCAGACAGTGGACGACGACTCAATCCAGGATCCCCCATCCCAAACGTCAGACCTGCCATTCCTCTCTTAATAAGAGGGGTGTTCAATAAAACAATTACCTGCCAGCAAGAGTTGGGCCATGGTTGTGTGGTCAGGCAAAGTTTCTGTTTTCTGTGTCTAGGAATCTTTGGTTGCTTCCATGCTATTGGGGGGGGGGGGGGAGTGGTTTGTGGGGGGGGGGGGGGAGAGATAGGTTTTCTGGTTATAGCACAGACTTTGCCGTGATACACGCACTACACTTAACTATGACAGCTTCTTGATTAATTTTCTCCTAAACCACTCTAAAGCAGACCAATCTCGCAGTGACATTTGTAGTTAAGTCAGAATCGATCACGGTCTGCTGCCATTTAAGACGCAATGTCACAGCCCCCTTTCGCCGAAATCTCATAATTACAAAATCCCAACATGATAATCACGTTTGCTAGGTCCTCATTTGTTGGCCCTAATTTATTCCGCTCACTCTTCATATTTCTTCATCCGGAGGCTTCGGCACGGATTTCCTCCGTCTCGTTGCTTTCCATCTGGCAGGGGGCTATGGCCTAATTTTGACGAATTTCTCCCTGAGGCTTTGTTTCAATTAAATTTCTGTGGCGCACCCTGGTGGTCATACCTGTGCAGGCTTAGCACTTAATGCACGGCCCTTTGGAGTTGGCCTCCCGGATCCGCGCCGGATTTGCGCGCCAGTCATCAGGCAAGGTCTTGGGACGCTATTACATTCACATTATTCCCACTACAGCCACACTGGGCGGACCTGCTTGGCTCCGAGACGGGACTAGACGGTGCCGACCGACTCTATGGTAGTCGCAACTGGGCCTTGATTACCTAATTAAACTCACAGCCAATTCCGTCTACAAATCTAAAAAGTCGCTAACCGAGAATGTATGTTCGGCGGTGAATGATGAGGCCGGACCTGCACCCTGTGACAAATGGCCCTGACTACGCTTATTCAATTGCACGAAGATAGATCTGTGTTAAAACGATTCTTCCACAGAGATCTGTGCTCCTAGGTAGGCCACTGGACGATTCCAGAACATCTATTTAAGAGACCCATTGTTCTCACTATCATTCTGCTATAACATACACACAAAACTCATTTGCCGGGGTCAGCCATATGGTGCAAATAAATGGCCATGAGGACCAGATGCCATGGCAACAGGCACTTGTGCCATGGCAATGAGACTCCACGATCTTCTCGGACCTGACACATGTATTTGTCACCAGGGAGTGTGCGCAGGGAGAAGACGTAGATAGCACTGCCAGAGATGCAAATATAACAGGTCTACTTCTCTCCTTAAACTTTTAACAGTTTGACAAATAGCAGCACTTTGCAAAAGGGGACAATGTTTTGCGAGACGCTCGTCTCGGAATGGTGTTTAATGGGATACTTGTGCTGAGAATTGTGTTGTTTCATGCTTGTAGATTTGCTGATGATGGTGTTAGGGCCTGGGAACTGAGAGGCTGGGGCATCTCGCCACTACTTGCAATGGTCAACAGCACGTTTGGTGCCATGTCAATTGTTATTTGCTCTGACTTCTTATTGCAGTAGGACCAAGAAATTACATCTGTGACCAGAATAGCGAGCACCGACTGATTGCTGACTGTTGTCTGTGTGCCACTTGGCCAGTCTGGGGCCCACTCCGGTTGTCATGGTTAGCAAGATTCAACTACTGCATTGCACTGTGATGGGGAACCAGCATAACAAGATCCTCTTGTCCTCACAAAAGAGTTTGTAAGGCCGACCAGAAGATATTAGAAATTTGGGGTTCTGGGGGGGCTTTATTGTGAATCTGATTGCTGATATTGAGTCGGTGGAAATGTAAATTGTGTGTAATGATGAGGTGATATGAGACGAGACTCTTACAGACCTGCGTCGATATCCTGAGACAATACAAACATTGAGGTTAAGGACGGACCTTCCCGGGAACACCCAGTCAATATCGTAAAAAACACTAAACAATTGACGGTGATTTCTCTCTCACATAAAGCGTACTTTTATGCGACCGTCTAGCTGGCATGCAAATCTTGACAAATCATCAACAGCATTTTTATAGGCCACAAACATGAACTTGAAGCATTCCATCATAAAAAGAGGAAATTTGTGCATGCAGGACTTGGCTGCTCAATTGATCGGTGCATGGACAAATGTATAGATGTCGGTCCTACAGAGGTGGCAGGGTGTGCCAGCCGTACATACAGAAGTGTTTACCATACCTCCCCATCTTTTATACTTGGGAGGCGCCTGGCCCTGCCTGCTACACAATCCATAGCTTGTAATGGACTAAGAAATCAATTTGTAGACGGTCATCTGACTGCCACCGAGAATGGCCACCGAGTCTACCCTCTCCGGTCCCATACTGTACATATAATATGTGTTCTTGCCTTCTAATGTCACACTCCAATACTCCCCTGCTGCCTTTATATATATATTATATATATATGGTTCCTTATCACATATATTCTTATCCTTATCTCATCCCCTACCCTTTTATGACCTGCTTTCACCCCAGACCCTCTATATCTATCCTTCTATATATACCCTGTCTATCCTTTTATATCTATACCCTTCTAGGCCTAATTTGTCTCACCCTTTTCCCATCTCAATCCATCCTATCCTACCCCATGCCCTTCTACACATTTCCTTGTTTAATATACAGAGGCAAATCATTCTAAGCCATTTCAGCTCACAAGAAAACTTGCTTTCAATACCATGAGATTAGGATGGGTGGAATCTAGGTCAATGAGAAAGACACCTTAAGAGGAAAACTGTGTCCGCGGGGACAGCATATGTATAACAAACACTTCATGCCAGGAATATCAATCCTTCCATTACAACAAACCCTCCCAGATCATCTTTGCAACCTCACTTCTACATATATATGCATAAATGCATGCAGTGAATTATCATACACTCAATTGATCTTATAAGTGTAAAACTTTAAAACTTTCCTCTTTGGTTTTCCCAGTGAAGTTTATATTGGCTGTGTTTGAGCTGGCATGACTATCCTTTATAAACCATTGTTGTTTTTCTCTCTCTTTTTTATAATCAGGAGTTTACAAGGAAGAAGTGATGAATATCTTATTGGAGGGCCATGTTGTTTCCACCATACAAGTGATTCCCATCAAAGTTTGATGGATTTCATTCTCAAGTTTGTTCTTGTTTTTCACTGTCGCCATCAGTTTCGTTCCACTGAGTGGATAAACCAGCCTGCATCACAGCAGTATCAGTCCAATTTCAGCCAAACAGGCTGTATCACAGCAGTATCAGTCCAATTTCAGGCAATCAGGCTGTATCACAACTGTATCAGTTCAATCTCAGGCAATCAGCCTATATCACTCCAATTTCAGCCAAACAGGCTGTATTACAATTGTTTCAGTCCAATCTCAGCCAATCAGGCTCAATAGATATTTAACATTATATAACATTATATACCAGAGTTATTAATTCTGAGTTTCGTTATGTTTCAAATTTATTAAAGCAATCTGTTCTCTAGAAGCCCTAAAAAACAAAAACTCTAATCCAATTCAATCCGATTCTAATACAATATAAAATTTTCATTGATTTGAGAAAAAAAACCTGAGCTAGTCATAATTCAATCTATTCAATCCGATTCTAATACAATATAAAATTATCATTGATTTGAGAAAAAAAACCTGAGCTAGTCATAATTTAAATGAAATGGAACATTCTCTATTTCAAAAAACCCAGACATGCACATTGCTAATTCAAATTAGATCTTATTTAAGGCGGTAAAAATCTGCAGATTGGCTTCACAGATTATACCGATTTTATCCCAACAAGCATTATTATACCGCCATTTAGCTGCTTGCGTGAATCAAGCCACTTACAACTTTGAGAAGTTTACGAGGCATAAAGCATGCAAATTGTGCATCCTGATTGCTCACTAAAACTTTAACTGGCATGTCAAGGTAAACATTAGCTGCATTATGACGTGGTCGCAATGGATGCTGTCATGGCACCCGTCAATGCAGTCAGGCCACCATGCGATATCTCGCCCTCCTTCAAAAACTCAGAATTATTAACCTGTCATGTTCCTTTTTATACTTTTGAAAGAGTATGTCTTAATTGACATATCACTCTTTAATTGTCTTGTTCTTTTTTATTGAAAAATGGCATAAAAAAACTCTAGATTTTGCTATTTTCATCTTTTCTTAAAAGGAGTCAAAGAAATATGTCCCAGCAAATCAAAGGTGTGAAAAGCACCTGCTGTGTGGATAAATAAGAGTGATCTATCACACCTCTGTTGGTCCAATACATGGGACAAAACCATCTGCCTTTCTCCAAGAACAAAGCACCTACTCTTTCATTGGTTATACACTGGCATATTTTTCTTTTGCAAATTTTCAAAGGGGGCTCATAATAGTCATAATAAAAATCTCTTTTCTATTCTATTTGATACTGTTCTTAACAAGTTTGTGAGATTTAGAGCTTGACTAGTTTATGAGAAACTGAGTTTGGCTTTGTCCTGATATATCAAGGTATTTAGTGTGACACTCAACTTGACCATTTTGTGTGACACGGGAGTTGGTGTTTTTTGGGTGATACATCTTTCCTCCTACCCCTGGATCAGGTGTTATTTTTTAAATGATATAAAATGAACATTAAAACCATTTTCAACAAACTTCAAGGTGAATCTTCACTGTATTGCTGACCTCCACCCTCTGTCTGATTATGGAGTTTCTGATAATAATTGCCGAGGCATCAAAATGTTTTGAACATTTCTATTCCAACATGAATGTTTTTTTTGTTTCCTTGCAAAAAGCACAGGTTTGTTCAATTGTTTATTAATATCAGGTGCTGAACTGTCCATGAAAACTCTGAACCTTAGTTTTCCACCAATTTACTATCATGTCCAATACAATTTCATTGGTTTGATCAACCCTCCTCCAAGTGGGCCCCCTAGCACACATTGTATTCCTGTTAACGACACAGCTTAGCCACTTGTTCATGTAAGTACATGCTTGCATGCGCAATGTGAAATACAACCAATGACTGCATGGTTATCACACATCACAGCCGTGTTATTCACACTGGCGCAGCCTGGCAACACCATAGAGAGTGCTCCACTGATTTCTGACCAATAGCAAATCGTACAATTGACCGAATAGGGTGGAAGAGGTCTACAGAGAGAGAAAGAACGAGAGAGTGAGATTTGTTTGTAATGTAAAACCTGCCTCCATGGTAACTACCGCACTTCACGAACAATGAGAAACTGGAACTCTCGCCAAATATGACAATGTCTTTCCGCCCTGAAAAAGGTCACTGAAGAAAAACATGCGATAATTTGTAATTTGAAAGAGAGACTCAGATCCAGTGCAGGATATCAGTACTGATAATGAGGAGGATAATTTAGAAGAAGAGAGACCATAGTTAGTAAAAAAAAATAAAAGAATCTGTATGGATGAGGCAGGGGGGATGAGTGTACACACAGAGTAAACCATGCCACATTGAGCATAGCAAGCCATAATGGAGGGGAGCGCTGTCACCGCCACTTCCGATAACCCCTGATCAATACCTGATGAATACCAACTGCAAGTGAAACTTTGTCTGCTTAATGCAGAAGCGCGCCTGCTGACTGGGCCTTCCTACGGGCGGAGGTATGCGATAACCCTGCATCATCAACGTGCACTTGTCAATGCTCATTTTGCCGGGCTTATTGATTTGTGAAACTCTATCCACTAATTGACTCCTGCAAGAGTAGGCTCCCATTTCACTACCGAAAATTTAAAGCTTTTTTTTTAGTTTGTTGAGAACTCGGCAAAAACACAACATGCCTGTGCAATCCCAAACAATATTTGCAGATATCCAACCTTAACAGAAATTCAACCAATCTGCCCTCCCTACTTAGATAATAGAGTATTTCAGAGGAACCTTTTTGGACCGCATTGCAACTTCTCTATTAAGCATTAGAGTAAAACAAAAAACAAAAAACATGTCAAATAGATTTCATAATATTTGCTTGTTGTCTGTGGGACTGTTTGACATTTACATTTGTATATGTCTTCATAATTAAGCGGCTGCAAAGTTTGCATTGCAGATAGCCTATATCAGGTTAGCAAGATGACATTTATTATATTGTCATTGTACCAACACAATGCCGGCTGCACCTAATCAAGATCACGAGTAATTACCAGAAAATACCAACCATCCCTCATGCTGAAGACCTGTTCTAAAAACGTCCTCTCCTAAATTTAATTTGCACAAACAATGGATTATTATGCACCGTAATAGTTGGTTGTTTTCATGGCCTGGTATACATTACAAACAAATACTAATATTGCCACAAAAGGATTAATCTGGAGCTAAAATGACACTATCCCTGGGCAAAGCTTATAAAAAGAAAATAAAAAAACAGCCCAGAGATAGGAGTTAATGGCAAACTGATTGTGCAATCAGTGAGGAGGCAGCGTTTTACAGCAATGGGAAATAGGATCAGACTGCGAGACAATTGGAGAAGGAAGATACTACCATATTCTAACAACCTATGGGCATGATGGGAAGGAATCTCATATTCCCCTCTTTCTCTGGAAATCTATTTTTTATCACTATTTTAAAAACTATCTTTGTGGGCTTCTTTTGGGAAATCTTGTTTTTTTTTTCATGTTTAATTATCTGTTTGAGTCATTTTGAGATGGGATGGGATGGGATAAGTTAACATCCCCCGCAATCCGTCTCAGATGTTAAGTTAAGCACACACGGTGTGATAAGAATTGTAAGCTATTGTAACATAGATGCCTGCTACGTAGGCAGGAGAGGCGGGTGTGACAAGATAACGGCCCCCAGCTGAATCATCCCATCACGCTTAATCACTTGTCTCCTACCCTGTAAACAATCCCACACCAAAATGTGACAGTCTTATTTTGTGGCGGGTCAAAACAACAAAAAAACGGTGCAAACCACTGCAGAAAACAAATGGGCATCAACTATGGAGACCAGGATGCCAGTCAAGACATATCGGCCATTGGTTCTACAAAGGTCCCATCTTAATTCAGGCTGCAGGCCTGGGTGTGGCATTGACTAATTATCAGTGAGCAAGTGGTGGCTCTCATTTATCTACCGGAGCAGCAGTAGGATGCTATCTGCATCCACCATCCACCATCTCGTACACCCATCAATCCTGGACCTTCAATCCTGGACGATCCATGTGACGGGTCCAGTTCCACCCATCACACCTTCGGAAACAAGGGCTGTAGTCTAGAATAGAGTGCATTGCCTGGTGTAGTGCCTGGTCTGGTACGCCGATGACAAAGTGCCCATTGTGGAGCGCTTAGAGTAGGGCAGAGATCGGCAATGATGGATGCCTGTTCAATATGGACAGATACGCCAAGCAGAGTCTATGTGACACGGTCCACTACCAACACCCTCCAGCCAGCCAGCCAAAGTCTGCATCCTGCAGGCCTCTAAGCCACGGCTAAATCCATAAACAAACTGACCATACTGCACTCGCAGTGTGACCCGTGGGAGGCCTGATATCTGACCCAGGTCAGCCTCATTTTCAATGTGTGTCACCAGTGAACAATACCGACTGAATGTAAAGTGATTGGATTGATTTATTGTCTCTATTGATTTTGATTGCCTTGATGCATGACTTTGATTGTGGAGCTCAGCAATCTCTAAGGTCAGAGAGCTGCACTGAGTAACTCAAACCCAAGATTATGAATCTAATAAATGACAGCAATTTGTCAAATGAAAGCCCCTTTTTCCACCCATATGTGCACTTTTACTTTGACGCTGTACACCCGCTGAATCTTACCATCCATTATGATATCCACACATCACAGGTCCATTTTGTTTGCGTCTGGATTTGAGGTTGTTACTTGACCTTGACCTTGAGATTTGCCTCCCGAGGCAGATAGGTTTGTCTCCTTGAGCAGCTGATTATGAAAGCATAGAGCCTGATTACGGAGCCGAGTCTGCTCGCCTCCCTCACTAACCACACATCTATCATTTCTTAATGAGGACTCTGATCTGAGATCGTGGAGACCATGCAGCTAGGATGACCATTGAGTGTCCGTATATCTCCCTTATCATGGCTCTCATCTCTGCCTTCATAACCTCCCCACCCTCCACAAACCCTCCAAATCCTCCCTCATCTTAACTCTCCCTCTCCCTCTAAGGTGGACAACCAAGCTCCAAAGTCTCGTTATCCAAACTTGATTGCACTATTTATCAAATGTCCTAATTGACCTTTGGGTCGCTGTTTTAATTGGGATCGGACCAACTGACTTAAATGTCTCTCTGACAACATCTCTGCGATAGGTGACCCTTCCATGATTCTTCTGTCAGATTTGTAGGCATAATCCTACCGTTGACTGGTCCCACACAAAAAATAATTGCCTATAACATAAATGTGCATCATCAGACAAGTGTTCATGCTGCATGACCAGGTCTAAGTACGGTCAAGGTCACTGCAAGGTCAACAGGCTGTTGTTTAGGGTGGTCCAGCTACAATGATCGCTCATAATCTTCCTTTCCCCTGGGACATGCTGACTCAGTGTGTCATGCATAATGTCCCCCAGATGTTGCTGTGATGTGACAATCATTCATGCATGTTGTCCCTTGTTAATGTTTGCACCCTATCATTGCCCAACACTCTAACCTCATCTGCAGACTATCTCACAAATGTCTCCTCCCACAGTTTCTCTCCAGTACCACAAGCGGCTTATGAGATTTTTATCAAATTTATTTGATATCTTAAATTCAAAGCAATAGTATATATATGTTTATAGCAAAAGATCCCAAATTCAGAAAAAGAGAATTGTTGTGTGAGTGTGATTGGCGATACTTTGTATCAGAGATGGAACCTGGACGTGAAGGACATGCTCTCATACCTCTTACTTAATGTCCCAGCCCAGAGGCCACGTCTGCCATTAGCCGTGGAAGGCAAGTTTCTGACTTGTGACTCTGCCGTGGCCTGGCTCTCCCCTTGTCGTTTACCACGTAGTTGACATCAAGACTTGTTGACTCACATTGGAGTGCCACCAGCATACAAGAGTCGGCGGCAGTCAACAACTGCCACACGAGAACTCGCAACGTCCTTATCGGTGTTGTCGCTTATTCTGGCACACGCTGGACACACGACCAAGTGTCCACCCTTTTTGTCCTCACACAACAAAGAGTGCGTTCAGCCATAATGGACTTCACACCTGTTAGGAGGCAGTGTGCTATGTGGGGGCACCGCACTCCTTTGTTAAACACACAGAACTGGAAGCACACCAATTAATCTGCAACTCTTTCAAAACAGTATCACCATGCATTTTTTTGTCAAATTTGGTTTCGTCTATTTTCTATCCCATCTCCCCAGCTGTTATCCTTCACTAATGCACATCACAAGTCTAATCAACTTCTGCTTACTTCCTAAACGAGCCTCTAACACAAACACAAATCGAAAAAGAATCATCCCGCGAGCAATCTTTTAAATCTGTTTAATATTTAATTACACAGTAATACTTCACAATAATGATATTTAGACTTGGAAAAAGCAGCTACCTTGTCAAACAGAACTCCATCATAGAAGCACTACAAATTGCTCAATTTAGCAACTTAAATGACGCAATCACTTGTGGTTGGCATTATGATGTGTCCAGGTGCAATATTAGCATTATGTACAGTCACAAAGCCACAGAAAGCCAGGCACAGATGGCAGGCTTGAATACTGGCTATATGCTGTCAAGTGGTCTTGCGACTTGATAACAATTTTAGGGGGGACATCGACAGGTGGACACTTCACCTTCTGCTTTGTGATGTAACCAATATTGATCTCTCATCCCCAATCATATTATCATAATACCTGAATAATTAACACTGTGACTGCCCTACATCTCTACCCATTAATATATTTTTTGCCTAACTCTTATTACTAATCGCATATCTTTGATATAAATCTCTTTAAAAATCAAATTCAAGTCAAAAGAGTCTACCACATTTTGCATTACATTTGATTTTTTTTCTTTTTGAGGATTTTAATGAATGTGCTATAAATGTGCTATGTGAAGGCAAAGTGTTAGCAGTTTTCTGAATAACCAAATAAAAGTTGCTTACGAGGCAAATTACATGATTTATTGAACATTTCAACAAAAGTTTAATTAAAATTTCATAATAATTCCTATTAATTATGCTTCATTTGTCAATAATTTGCAAACAGCCTTATCAAAGATTCAGCGCTTGAGACCTTTTTACTTAGAAAAAACTCTAGTCTTAATTTGCAATGTGTGACAAATGCAATCTGCTTTGTAAGTGCAAAAGCTTGCCTGCTGAAATATTTTATCATAACCTGAGTATCAGTCAAATATTGACTGGAGTCAGTATCTTAGTCCCTGTGTTATCAGTAAACAACCCGCGAGAGTGTGATATATTTGAACAAGTGTGGGAAACCTGGCAAGCATTTGCACTTTTCCTGAAATATTGAATTTGCATCGCTTTCTACGCTGTCACTACACAGTAATTTTATAATAATACCAAAGCCATTTCCTGGAAAAGGTACCATACTTTAGTTTGAAAAACAAATTAAAATCTTCTGTATTTATTGAAAAATTATCATTATTTGTGTTATTTCTAATATTATTGTAATTTGTAATTTGAACCTCCATGCTTTCAATGTGTCATTCACAATTTGTTTGAACATAACATGAGCATAGTCATTTTGACAGATTATTTTTTATATTCTTTATGGTAAACTTGAAATGCATATAGATCTCAGGAGCACAATGCAAAAATCTCAGGAGCACTGTGCAAAAATCTCAGGAGCACAGTGCATAGATCTCAGGAGCACCGTGCATAGATCTCAGGAGCACTGTGCATAGATCTCAGGAGCACTATGCAAGGATCTCAGGAGCACCTTGCACAGACCTCTGGAGCACCATGCATAGATCTCAGGAGCACCTTGCACAGATCTCAGGAGCACCTTGCATAGATCTCAGGAGCACCGTTCAAAGATCTCAGGAGCACCATGCACAGATCTCAGGAGCACAATGCACAGATCTCAGGAGCACTGTCCAAAAATCTCAGGAGCACCATGCACAGATCTCAGGAGCACCGTGCATAGATCTCAGGAGCACAGTGCATAGATCTCAGGAGCACCATGCACAGATCTCAGGAGCACAGTGCATAGATCTCAGGAGCAATAAGAAAGATCTCAGTAGCTCCATATTAAGATAAAAGTTGCACCCTACAAGGATCTGAAAAAAATGCAGCAAATTTACCAGGTATGCTCACGGGATTAATATTTTGACAGTATTCAAAACATAGAATAAAGTATGTGTGTGTAATTATCACCTCTCTTTCATTTCCGATCATGCAAAATTTATGGCCACCATTATTGCATACTCCTACATAACCATTCCATGTCACCTCACAAACTCACTAATTACTCTTGCCTCCTCTCCGCAAGGGGGCGCCACTAGATAATCTGGGAATAATATTTTCCATGTCACCACTAATCCATTGGATTACCAGAATAACATTTCTCTGCTATCAGTGGTTCACCACTTTAGCAAAGTCTGAAAGTTGGTTTCTTTTAACAAGAAATGATCTAATTGTGGGTCGGCATTTCTCATTAATACAAAGTTATAATAGCTCTCACTTATATCAATGTAAGTCTGGCCTTGGATCAAGTTGCATCCCCCGTTTTCTGTACATAGTAAATGGTTGGCCGTACCGGTCCCCAGGTGAGATTACGCTGATTGACACTACCTGCAATCCTCAGAGATGAGAACATATTCCTCTGTGCTCACAATAAAGACACAAGCAGGCTGCGTTTGCTTGTGACAAAGCACTTAGCACAAGAGTATCACCGTGTCAACATCCCCCCCCCATCTCTGAGCCTAATATAGATGCCACAGCTCCATTGTCTCACCTGAGAACATCTTCATCTTATAAACATCCTCATCACATTTTAAAAGCACTCGCACTTAACCCACAAAAGGCGAATCATGCAAATATTACATTTATTCCCATTTTGTTCATTAAAAAAAAAAAAAAAAAACCCTAACTCATATTGTGCTCAAGATGAGCCCAAAATGACACTTTGGAACAGTTAAAAAGACATGTTCCTGTGGAAGGAATGAGAGGCTGGGGTAATGATGATATACGCACCTCCGATGGGAAATCCACTAATTGGTAGTAGTAGTTATCCACTATTTTGTAATAGTAGAACATGTCTTCTGACTTAAGCCACATCTCGCCACCTTGTCTCTTGTACTCCTCAGTTCCGCCACTCCGATAACATAGATATTTCATATCACAACTGATGCTTTTCAAGATTATTTCTATATAAAGGATGATCGTGATAAATCCCTTGAGATCTTTTTAATCTACGCTGTAGTGTGCCAATCCTTTGTAATCCACTGCACAGCGATTGGTAATCCTAGATGATACACTACCGGAATACTTGAAAAATAATCGGAGTAAATCACAGATAAGCAGAGAGGGTGGAATGTTGACTTTTGATCTACGCTACTGTACAAGGGCAATTTGGTACCACCAGGGGGAGCAGTAATCTGCTGGATATTTGCATCAAGCGGACTCCAAATCTTTCGCAGCCTTTTTCCACATCTCCAGACTCCACACAACAGTCTCAGACCTGGGTGGAGTGTTCGATTTTTCTTACACTCTTGTGTTAAATGTAGTGCACACCACTTTTATGTCTGATATACCGCTTCTCGCAGACTTCAATGATATTGAAGAAGCAAATATTTCACTTAGTAGCTTGTCAATAAACTATGAATAATGCAAGTGACGTCCAGCCTAGATTCAGTGGTGCTTCTGAACCATTCCAAAAAACATCTTACATATGTAACAATTTCCACCAAAAATATTCAAATCTGACAATAAATATATAAATAAAACATGTATATATATATATACAAGTCAGTGGAAGAAATGAGTTTGTCCTACTGTATACTTTATATATAAATATAAATATATAATATATCTGCCAATTATAACCTTCTTCCTTGTCTTCACCAAGACCATGAAGGACGTGCATTTATTTAATTAATTAACCAATTCACATGGTAACTATGGCTATTGTTCCGTAAACAATATTCCCGCAGGAGGAAGTTCCAACAAATATCTGTAAGCTCACTCCAAATCGAATTAAAATCTTGGGGTGATTTTTTGGGCCCAATTTGCTCTTAATCTTGCGAGATAAGCCTGCCCATAATGTGATAATGTTTCCCTGGGGCTGGGCTTTCACGATCATAAAGTCGGTCTGTGTGGTCTACGCTCATTTGTCACCGTTCTGTGGTATACCACATATAAATAGTGTCTTCCGGCAATGAAGCACATCAAATTTTTGCTTTCATTTCATAAACTGCATCAATCATAATTACAACCACATGTTTTTCTTCTATCTCCATGCACATCTGTCAATTTTTGTTGTTGTAAACATCTTTTTTTCAAATCACGAAGCCAACCGCACATTAAAAACTTGTGAAAAAGGAGTGTTTTTATGGGTCATTTGATCCCTATGTCCTCAATGGGTGCTCGTGTTAGTCATATTTTAATTTTTTTATTATACCCTACCATAAGACTTGGAAGTGGAATTCAATCTCTCACTTCTAGCTTTCTCTGTACAAAGCCAGTATCCGACACAAGACAGTATCCGACATGATAAAGGTATCCGACACAAGACAGGTATCCGACATGAGGGAGGTATCTGGCTATCTGACTGAGATCTGTATGGACGATGCCATTTGGCAGTCACAGGCCGTAACAATAGGAACCAAAACCTCAAAACTCTCACGTCCGACTTGACCAGAAGTTTGTGAAGTATAGCCGAGGTTACCAGTCTTGCAGTGTCCTCCCTGGGAATAAGTGAGTGTATCTTTTATCTATACAGTGAGAAATGTGCTGTGTGACTGGCTGACTGTGGGTAGAATCTCATCTCTCACAGAGCCTTGCCAGACTCCGCAGCGGCTCGTCTCAGGCCATCACCTCTGCCCTCCCAGTGTTCATAAAACATAACCTGCTTATATCATCAATGCCGAACACGGTCCTGCCCCCTCGACTCTCGTATCTTCATATCCCAACCACCAATCACACTCGGGAAATCCTGCAGATAAAGCCAAGAATCCACTTTTGCAAATGGACCGATGTGTAACATATATATGGCATCTCCGAATGGTGAAAGTCTCTACGTGTGGTTTCACCTGTGTTAATCTGCTCTTGATTAATCCCTTCTAATCGGCTTGTTGATGTTAATCCCGCTGATGTGGTATAATCCTATGAATGTGCAGGTGACGATGCATACTAACAGTGGGGCCGTTGTGTCAGTGTCTCCTTATATTAATGTCAACGACTGCAGGTGAGACTGGTGTCCCGAGATACAATGCAGGTGAAATAATATCTCATCACCGCTAACTCCACCCACGATGATCATCAATATGTCCAATGCTCACATCATCTCATACAACATCTCACTGAACGATAACAAGCTCCCGAAGCAGACAGGTTATTGCTGCTATTCTTGCAAAGTGTCCGAGCTTAACTTAAAAAGTCAACAACAGGCTGTGTGGGCAATCGTCCTTATCATGAGATGGTGGTGGTATAGTGTTGACCGTTTCTCACCTGGACATGTATCCCATCATCACCATCATCATCATCATCATCATTACGGCTCTTATCACGTTCCAGCTGTGTGAAGCAGAGAGGGAGCAGACTTCAGTGGTCAGGTGCTGTGATAATAATAATACTAAGAGTGATGCCTGGGCATCTCACCTGGCCAATGCTGGCATACAGACAGATAGGCAGAGTCCTCCGTGGGAGTTCCCTCACCCACATACACATCACGCTACTCCACTCACTGCCATGTGCTCCAGTGTGTGTGTGTGTTTGTTTTGGGTGTTCGTGCTGCCTCTCTCTGTGTGTGTTGGTTGCTACAGCTGATTCCGGGCACTGACATTAACTGCTGTATACTATATACCACTTTGGCCTGGTCCGATGATGATGATGATGATGCTACGTAACATTTCTCTGGTTGCTGATGCTGGTGTTGATGTGGATGCTGGGCTTGTCATCATGCGGGTAAGATTCCTTGGGGATCCATCTTGTGTTCTGTATAGACTGTGCATCTCACCTCCTCAACACTGCGTTTCTGTCTAATCAGGGAGTGCGGTGTGTGGCGTGTGCTGCTGCTGCCCACACTCCACCACGTGGCCGCCTTGCACAGCTTTGTCTACTGTCAACACTCACTAATTCCTTATCACAAAACCTCTCATTGAAAAACCATTAATTAAAAATTACCATCAACATTAAAATAAAACAAAATATACATCACACAATACTGTTCAATTAAATCATATAATACAAACTGGTGCGATTCCCTGATAAAGCTGTCAGAGTAGATAGTGAAAGGAATCATGCAAATTTCATTGATCTGCATATTAGATTCTCTTGCAGAATATTAAAAGGTCACGTTTTATTCATGAGGACTCGGTAGAGTGTGTCTTGTGATGATTATGATGAGTCAGCTTGATTAGTGGCACGGTCAGCAGATGGACATAATTACACACAGGAGTGACCCCCCTGCCCCCCCCCAAAAACCCCTCTCCTCCCTTCTGTCATCACTGTAACACCCTCAATCATCACACATATTAATACAGTCCATATCCTTTGTCAAATCAAGCTCATCACATGCATAGGATTTTGTCTTTCTTTTTAATCTATAAAAGTGTGCACCACATCTGGATCAGGTGGCAAAGACAATGGTTAAAAGGTGGTTGCTAAGGGTACACAATGGAACATGATGGGATGTTGATATATACAAGAGATCCCATAATGAGCCCCTTGCTGAAGATGGTTGTATGCATGCACATCTCTGGGTCATGTTTGATTGGACGATCCCTTATCTGAGCGTGCCTGACAAAACTAAACTGTCATCCTTCTATGTAGCATTGGCACATTGATAAACACCCATCAACCTTTCCCCCTCACACAGAATAAACAATATCTGGCCGATAAATAATTTCTGCTACCCCTTTAACACACGTTTATGGGAGCTCATACAACATAGTATGTTTCTTTCTGTATATGATAGCTCCAAAATGTTATTCTTTGATATTATTTTCTCCAGCATTGCAATAATTATTTGCCTTTAGGTTTGCATCTACAGTGGGTGTTTTTTTTCATGGACAATAACTTGGGTGAGATATAAAATGTGATTTTGTTTTGTTTTTCAACACAAAATATAGGGGTAAGAAAAACATTAAAAAATGGTTTGGCAGTAGCCATAAATATCTTCTGCAATTTACGAATAATTTAATACCGTTATCTGAGGTCGATACTGCCGGAGTATCTTGAATAACCACCGCAGCCCCTAGCAGCCCCTACCAAGCCACGAGCCAGAGGCCAGAGCTTATCAGCTGGCACACGCCCAAATATGGCACAGGGGTGAACTAAATGACAGGTGGGGGTGGAAGGTGGGGTTGAGGGAGGTCTCCATATAAAATGTAAAAGTATGCGGGACGTATAAAAAAAACCAATAAACAATTACTCCCTGACTCAGTTTCAACTGCATATAAAATGCTATATTTTTTTCTGTCATAAATTTTTATAAGAAGTTTGTACCAAATTCAAAGTTTATCTTCCTAGACAAAAATGATGACCTAAGTTCTCGCATCACGTTTGCTATTGCTGATAAAAGTTCCTTCTGGGAATTCCAAGAAATTTGCAGCAAGTTTTGCAGCGATCTATTCATTGACAGTGAATCTTACGTCCCAAAATCTTGGAGTCTCTTTGGCTGAAATGTACTGTGCGGTCATTAAAATTCATCAGCATCATGCCACAGACTGCCATCACAGACACCCAGGACTGTCAAAAGCAGGCATGAATCTCTTCTCAACCCTCACATCTTATTTAATTTTCAATTATCTCATACTGAGATAAAAGGAGCCATTTTGTGAAAACATTAAAATTCCCTAATTAATTTCTAGTCAAATCATGGCATTTTGATCTAAGAGTTGTGCAAGTTCCTTTTTTTTCTTTCTTGTTTATTAATGTTATGAACCATTTTTTTTTCTCACAAATCTTCGATGTTTGTCTCAAGGAATGTGAATCATAAATGCAGAGGAAGCTCCGTCTCCCCTTTAAGTCCTAATGATTTAATTATTATCATGACTGAGACTAGATTAACTTTTCTTCAGACACTATTTGGCAGTAAGACTAATGTGTGTGCCTGGTGCGAGTGCTGTCTGTCATTACAGCGGGCTGTCTGTCATTAAGGCACCTGATCTGGGCCGATTAAGGCGCCATCTATTAATCCACACAGATCTCATCAGGCAGAATGAAGACAGTGTCAACTATGATCTGCCATAAATAATGTGTGCTGTCGTAAAGCCCCATACATTGCACAATCATCCGGGGAGCTCAGGAATTAATGTCGCACCAGCGGCATGGATATAATGACTCCCGCACTGATCTGAGTGGCTAAGCTCTTAT
Organism: Amphiduros pacificus; assembly: GCA_949316495.1. Classification (NCBI taxonomy): domain Eukaryota; kingdom Metazoa; phylum Annelida; class Polychaeta; order Phyllodocida; family Hesionidae; genus Amphiduros; species Amphiduros pacificus. The sequence continues at coordinate 15,389,502 of OX439003.1, read as the reverse complement.
TAAACCTATCTCTTTAAGGTCATCAACAAAGTTCCTGTGTTCAAAGGTCAAGGACACAACTTTCAAGGTTTCCAAAGTCATGGAAACAATTTATTGTATGCTGTTTTATTTATTTATTTATTTTTTAAATGGGATGGTAGGGTTGTCAAAAGGTCGTCTCAGATCACGGTCAATTTTATGACATTCAGGCTTTGCAATAAATTGCATCAGGACAACTGTCAAGATTTGAGAGCTTCCTGTAATATTGTATGTGGCAACTTGTTAGGGTCGGTCTCTTTAGTTTACTTTGTTGCAATTTCCTACAATTAATTGCGACTTTTCCTGAGTCCATCAGGCAGTCATCACAGAACTGTGACACCCAATGTGATCAGGCCAAACAAGCAGTTCCTCATCTGTAGCTATCAGGCAGGAATCTAAAGTAACCCAGGTACCTACTCTGACGACATTCACAAATTGGTCATCTCCCCACCATTGACTGGTCTTGATTGATTTAGGCTGGTATGCATATGACAGCCTTCAGGGCCTCCCCTCTATGTTCAGCATCTCACCCATTCAACTGAGCCCCAACACAATACTCACAAAAGAAATCTGACAGCTGGGACTGGTATTACAAACCATTGCTGGCAGAGGTCGGCAAATGTAACTAGTTTGACCTTCACCTGACTTTGCAGAGTAGTTTGACCTTGCGGTAGTTTATTAGAGACCAGCAAAGGCTTGGGAAGGTCGTGTTGTAGTCTGTGCAGACACCTGAGTGAACTCTCTGCTTATTGGCAAGAATTGACAAAGTTTGTGGCCTAATAGGAAAGGACTGGCTAAGCCAAGACACAAAAGTCTCTCAGGAGAGTCCACCTACAAACCTATGAATTCCTACCTCTAAACAGCACATGACTGCCATGGATGAAATATGAGCTAAACTGAATCAACACTAATAACAGATAAACACAAATACACACAAAGGGTTAGGAAATTCAGATTATTGATATCCAATGCAGAGCTCTTACAGGATCCTGAAATCTTGGACAAGAAGAACTCAAAAAATCCTCTGGAGTCTGAAATTGGAGATTTGTCCCGAGAAATTCTAATGTGTTGAAAATCCATAGCCCCAGGGGCGTGTGACACTGCACACTCCAGGGGAATTTGCCTTCTTTGAGTCATCATCAAGGGTGGGCTGGACAATGGGTTGTGTCTGGAAATGTCCTGAATGAGGCAGCTTCTGATGTCACTTGAGGCAAAGATGGCCATTGCCAATGTTGATGATGAATGGAGGTTTATTCTGGCTAAATCAGCAACCACTGACAACCACCCCGCAAGGAGAAAGAGAGAGATAGAGAAAGAAAAATCCAGCCAGAGAGAGCAAGAGAGAGCATGTTTGCCAGACATGATAGGTGAAACTCATCTCGCAAAAAGTTTACAAAAACTCTCTGATCAGTTATTACTGTGGGTCTCCGTAAATCGCAGCATGTGGGCCCAACGATATGCGACTGGTGCCCGATACTGTCACTCCTTATCAGCCAATAGAAGAGCTTCTTTTACAACCTGGTCCCCTCTCATTAACCCAGGCATCTATTTCACAAACTGCTATCACAGACAGATCAGAGCGAATCGCATCACTCCCAGAATTTCTGCTTCTATTTTTGATGGCTGGTCATGCTGATCCCCATAACGTGGCATCACATGATATCAGATAAGAACGTGGCTAGTCTATCCTTTGATCTTCCTCCCTCTTCATCCGAGGCCTCCTGTACCTCCACAAAGATGACACATTTCTCTTGATGCATCCGACATCTCTGACTACACACAATCTCACAAAGTTCATCTCTGTCTGTCCATATATTACTATGGGCCAGAGTATAAATTAGCTCTACTTTTAATATAGATAATATAAATCTTGCATATAAATACAAAAGATTCAATCAAGTTCATTAAAACTTCAAAAGAGCAAGCAATATATTTCAATAGTGTAATAAAAACTTGAAGAAAAAAAAACCATATTTTTTATTGCCACTCTAACATGAAAAGTTAAAGTATAATTAAAGACACCAGACCATAATTAAGCCATCATACTCCACATCAAAACTTTACTGGTAACAGAACACTAACATCCTGACACTGTGGTTCAGCACCTATCTGAGAGACGCTTCTGATTGCCGATAGAGGATTCTTATTGATCTAAATGTTGCTATGTGCTGCTGATCTTCATCTCTGTCCAAATATGCACTTTGAGTCATCCATGTTTTAGTTTGTGTTCATTTGGAATGGTATTACAGGATGACACACTCCCCGGTCTCCTCTTCTAATCTGTGCTCCACTGTGCGGGGAGTGCTAGGTGGGCAGGGAAAACAAGCCTCTACTGCCTTTTTCCTGTCATCAATCAATCACTTGAGTTGATGTCTGTCTGTGAAATAAATGAACAGCCATGCATAATATTTCACAGTGGACAAGCCACAGATTTTTTCTTTCCAGAGTGGGCAAAATCTGGAAGTATTAATCCTGGAGGACCAGATTTGATGCTGTTAATCCGGGACAACGGAGTCTGGCAGCAAAAGGCAGTGGCTTTAATAATGTCTGATTACATCACAGATAACACCAGTCTGGTACCCAATCCGAACCCACAAATCTAAGCAATGAAAACAAAGTAAAGGAGACCTGCTACAAAGTCAGGATTGAATTTTGTTTTGCACTTTGGCTCATAGATGCATAGAATTTTGAATGATTTCTGGTCTTTCACTAGGTTTGCACTTTACAATCTATAGCTGTTCCTAGTGGCAAAGTGACAAGTTATGACAACTGCTCAGTTCAATTCCCATCTTCATCTAACAAAATAAAATATCTCAATTGTATCATGATTTTGGTTGAAATATTGATTTTTTTTTTCATTACATCTCATCAGATCTAGTGATTTATAAATCTTCAATAACAATTATTTTAACATGTTAACTGGAAGCATGTTTAATTTTTGTCATTCTGAGGATCAGCTCAAACCCCAGCGAGCAAAAGGCAAAAAGTTTGTCAAGAATTATGATAGATGAGATGATATGATGTCTCTACCCAAATGATCTCACAGCCAATGCATACATCATTATCCAGCGACATCCCAATACTTCACTGCAGACATTGTCTTCTGTATTTCCTCTTATAAACCAAACAATTCAGTGCTCAACCCCCAATTGCCATTCTTTCCTTCCAGGCAAAAGAGTTCAACCATGCAGAAATTCTTCAGAGATTTCTGATTGGTTGATTATCAACTAATCATTTGCACAGTGAACAAACTCCTGGAGAATTCACAAACTTGTTTGCATTGGCTGACTTTTTTTTCTATTATTCTCTTCTAAAAGTTTGAAGCAGTGGAAGAAAGTCAACATGACACAAGTCTGCTGATAGAAATCATGGGAGAAGGCCTGTCAGAAAACAAAGACCGGATATTGAGGGCGGGATCAATGGTGAGGCCAATTTGTCATGTAAGTTGCCTTTATCTCCACCTCCCATTGCTCTCCCATAGATCCAGCAAACCCCCCTGTTGCCACGGAAACACAGAGCTCAGTGTTAATAATATATAAACAGATATTCACATACTTTCAAGATGAAACCATTTTAAGCTCCGAAAAGGTCTTTAAGGTGTCGGACCTTGTAGGAATAAAATCATGACTTAGACACTGAGGGTGACCTGAGGATTTGCCCAGCAGGTTTGGATGAAGGTCAGACTGTGGAGCAGTAATCTATCTTTCCATCTCTGTCTATGCCCCTCCTTTTTCTCCCCCTCCTCGTCTCCCCCTCCTGTCCCTCTTTTCTTCTGTGCAATATTGGAACTCCAGTGCTGTCCTGACTATTTCTTTCCACAACTCTCTTAATGCCTTTTTCAAATATAAACCAGCAAATATAAAAAGCACCATTTTGTGGCTCTGTAAAGTGGTTATATTGTTTGCAGCTTTGTTGCCCTCAAATTGGCATATTGTGTTTAGCTTTGTGGCTCTCCAATTGTCATATTTTGTGTAGCTTCATGCGGTCAAATTGTCAAATTATATGTTGTCCTTAAGTGGGTGTATTGTATGTAACTTTGTGGCTCTCTAATTGTCATAATGTGTGTAACTTTGTGGCTCTCTAATTGTCATAATGTGTGTAACTTTGTGGCTCTCTAATTGTCATAATGTGTGTAACTTTGTGGCTCTCTAATTGTCATAATGTGTGTAACTTTGTGGCTCTCTAATTGTCATAATGTGTGTAACTTTGTGGCTCTCTAATTGTCATAATGTGTGTAACTTTGTGGCTCTCTAATTGTCATGTGTGTAGCTTTGTGGCTCTCTAATTGTCATAATGTGTGTAGCTTTGTGGCTCTCTAATTGTCATAATGTGTGTAACTTTGTGGCTCTCTAATTGTCATAATGTGTGTAACTTTGTGGCTCTCTAATTGTCATAATGTGTGTAGCTTTGTGGCTCTCTAATTGTCATAATGTGTGTAGCTTTGTGGCTCTCTAATTGTCATAATGTGTGTAACTTTGTGGCTCTCTAATTGTCATAATGTGTGTAGCTTTGTGGCTCTCTAATTGTCATAATGTGTGTAGCTTTGTGGCTCTCTAATTGTCATAATGTGTGTAGCTTTGTGGCTCTCTAATTGTCATAATCTGTGTAACTTTGTGGCTCTCTAATTGTCATAATGTGTGTAGCTTTGTGGCTCTCTAATTGTCATAATCTGTGTAACTTTGTGGCTCTCTAATTGTCATAATGTGTGTAGCTTTGTGGCTCTCTAATTGTCATAATGTGTGTAGCTTTGTGGCTCTCTAATTGTCATAATGTGTGTAGCTTTGTGGCTCTCTAATTGTCATAATGTGTGTAACTTTGTGGCTCTCTAATTGTCATAATGTGTGTAGCTTTGTGGCTCTCTAATTGTCATAATGTGTGTAGCTTTGTGGCTCTCTAATTGTCATAATGTGTGTAGCTTTGTGGCTCTCTAATTGTCATAATGTGTGTAGCTTTGTGGCTCTCTAATTGTCATGCTTTATGCAACTTTAAGGTTCACAAATTGTTATACTATATGCAACTTTAAAGCTCACAAGGGGTCATATTACATGAACCTTTGGAGCTCTTGAATGGTCATATTTAGTTGTTTGATAGTGACAGCGCAGATGTATCACACAAAACAATCTCACAAAAACGTGGGATACGATATGTTATTCGGAAATGGAAGTGCTTTTATTGTGTGGTAAGGATAAGTAGTAATATATCTGTCATCCCAGAAGGCGGTGGCGTCAAGGAGATGGGAGGGAGAATCGTAGTCATAGAGCACCCCCTACTACTTTACAAATTGGTCATACATCGTCCATGCTTGCAATGTGATTGGCTGCCACAACGCATGATGAACGAGCAATGCAAATTTGGAGTCGCCAAGGTCATCTACGAGATTCCCATACTGGACTGCATGCTCCGGAGCAGCATCTAATGTGTTCTGCACTCTCCTGCAGGGAGGAGTGCTTACGGTGCATGCTCTGACCCCACCGACAACACCCGGTGAGGGACCTGCTCATGTTTTGATAACATTATGTGACACAAGGTTGAGTGATTTGCATCTATTATCACTCACCCGATACATGATATTTCATTTGGTCAAAAGGTCATGCACACTCTCTGATATGATAGGATACGCGAGAGACCACCGAGCCAGCAGAGGGCACCACTAATAAAGATCCAAGACTACTCGGCCTCATTTCATTTAATATTCCATACATAACCCTAATGGTATTACCGATATCTGATGAGCATACCATGTAGAATCTCTTATACATTCATAATTATATTCAAGAACTGCATTAAATCTGGATTATTTTTTATATTAAAAATCTTGATTCTTCAGTCATGTTCAATACAAATTTCTATAATGTAATGAATATTCTATGCAAAAACTGTAACTGACACGATATAATAAAATATGAAAAGGTGAAGGGATCCTGTTTCTTGTCATATTTCATGTCATATTTGCCTCTAATCAACCACTAGCAAAGGAGCAAAGAACCCACCTGTATTCATGGGCCATATTTCCCCTTTGCATTGTCCTCATTATGGCTTCCATCCATCCAAAATAACACACATGCCTGGTCAAGTGACCCAATCATTGCGAGACTTTTATGCCATCATAAACTATTTTTTATGTGTTATCAGGTGTGTATTTCTACAATAAGAATAACTGTAACACATCATTTTAAGCTGCTTTCAATTTAAATGCTGTAAAAAAATTCTGCATAGACACTGTCATAAAATATTTCATTGTTTTTTTTAATTTCATAAATTGTGTAATTCAGCATTTTGTAGTCACTTTGCAATCATGATGCTTTTTTTTCACTGCAGTTAAATCCCTTATCCGTAGGGTTAAATCCCTTCCCTTTGCTTCGCTGGAATCACATGCTATCTTTGGTCTCTAATCCTTTAAATTCTTGCCACAAATCCGGCCAAATCTGTGCTATTATCAATGGAGTGTGCCCTGGCTATAATCTGCCATCATGTCGGTCAAGATGTGGCTTCGGATGCTGCAAAATATTCCGTTTTTTGGCTTATGATGCTGTAAAATAACCCCATTTTTTGGCTCATCAGATGAATCTGGTGAGAAATCTGTCATGCTGCTGTGGAATAAAGTTTTGATCTATGCAATCATAAATGAGAAGGTTGTCTGGACCGTGATCTTTGGTCCACGATCGGGTCCGAGGTCCCGCCAATAATGTCATCAGAGACGGATATAATGGGCCATAACTCCACGATTTGTTGCCATAACTACATCCAACGACACGAAAACTCTATAAAAAGAATTGGCATGAAAATTTGATCAGGCTAATCAGGAACAAGGAGAGGAAGGGTTCAGGAGGTGTGAATGAGAACAGGAAGGCGCCACAGAGGTGTGAACTACAATGCTCAAAGTGCACATTCCCTCACAGTTGCACATCGCTCTTCCTGGCTATCTTGTCAGCTTATTACAAAACCAGGCAATTTTACTTTGTTTCTGTCATTCAACAATTAGCAAAACTTTTCTATTTTTCAGCAATATCTGATATATCATACTAAATCAATATTAGCTTATCTAGCTTAGAAATTGGTATATATCAGCTTATCTAGCTTATCATGACTTGGAAATAGGAGCTTATCTATTTATTTCTATCTGTCAGTAGTAATTTAGCTTATCTAGCTTATTACATGCAAGGGGGGTTTAAGTTTGAGAGCCAGATTAGACAAGCCAATATGGTGAACCCGGGAGAATCTATGGCTTTGCTCATAGTGAGTTGACGGCCGGCAAATACCCACAGAAGCTGCAGAAACCCAATTACAATGGGACAGAGCTTTGGGGGATTTTTCTGCCGCGGGATGGACGAGACCTTTCCGCAGCCTCTTCCCCGAATAAAATTGATAGCAGAATAAGTGCTTGGTGCAACAAAGACGTGAAAATCTCATTTCGGCTCGGCGTGACCCTCTAAGATCGGCCGGGGCAGACAGAGTCCGGCCAACAAGACCATGTCCACTTGGCACAAATAACCATTATTACATTGGCAGGGATTACTGTGACTCTATATAATCCAAATTCCTCCAACCAATTGAAAACAAATATTTTTTTTTTTTTCAAGCGCATCCAAAAAGTTATTTCATTCTTTAATCATATATATTGATTTATCTCTGTGAAACATATTAGTTAACTATAACTACAAATGGAATAGTTAAACTTTGTTTGAAATCTGATTCAAATCACTGAAAAATCTTTTTTTCGGTCCATTTCTTTTACACCACTGAGTCGAAGAGTTAAATCTTTGAATGTAGTTGGTAAGACTTATATTCATAAACACCTGGGAGCCATTTGGTGTATGTATTCTGAGATGACAAAAGCATCTCGATTTGAGTTATGACATCTTAATGATACACCAGGGCTAAGTACACACACTGGGCAACACAGCAGGGCACTTGGGAAACTGCACACTGGCATGAACCTGGAATTATAAAATGCGGAACACAACCTCGGAATTGCATGTAAATAAATATTACACTAGCCAGGTGAAATATTTAATGATACGCTAAATGGTTTTTTATTCGATTTTGAACAAAGATGTTCTTTTTTTATCACAATAGTGTGCTCGGCTTGTGAGAGCATAATGGCATATTGTGCAGTAGACACGGGAGTGTGTCACACCTGTGCTCGCCGCGGGGGTCACAGGTTCTAGCCCATGGGGTAAGAAACATAAAAACACAACATGTCTCCCTTGTGACAAAGGGCAAACGCAAACTGTGGCATGGACTGTCAACTGCATAACAACAGCATATGTTGACAAGCATCACTCTCCACATGCAGCCTACATCTTATACTATAAGATTAGCACAGGGAGTATCTTCTTGGGGAGCGTGGATCGTTTCACCCACCTGTCTCGGGAGATAACGAGAGCATCTCTCCATTTATCCGGCCATGTCTATCTCTCAAATCTACACCTGGCCACACACCTTTATCTAAATTGCTCTATTCCCTGTCTGTTTTCCCGCATTTGCCTCCTATTTGAGTTTTTTGTTCATTAAATTAAAATGACAGGTTTGGTTGAATATGACTGGCCATGCATCACAGTATAAGGTTTAAAAGCTGTAACAAAGGAACACACAGATATGTTATGTTAGACTTCATTATTTCTTTCATTTTTTTCCACTCGAAAACTGTGAAACAGATTTAACTTAATTAACTCCACAACTTTTGTTCACTTTCATCTTTTGATTGCAGTTAACTCACACTTAATTGAATTTTCTTCATATCAAATGTAATATTCTAGGTACTTATCTTTTTAATATCTTCCCCAAATTGGTTTTTCAATTTTACATCTAACAAAAGCAATGAAAATAAAAGACACACCAATTTCTTTTCTTTCTCCAGTCTTTTTTTAGGGTCTTATTTGTTCATTTATGTTTGCTGTGGGTCAATACAAGTGACGCCAATTGAAATGTTCAGCTGGTGTTGAATGAAGCAATTCTCTTCATTAGTCACGCATGACGTTACACATGGGTGACGTTCCCAGAAATGTTGTCATATTCTCACACACATCAAAATCACACAAAAGACAAATTATGTCTGCCTGTGTGGCAACTAGCTCCCGTGAAATGTGAGAATCCCTTGCAGACAGCTCAACCTCAAAATTACCATATAACTCAACATTACAAAAACTCATTTCACAATCTTTGATTAAATCATAAAATTGTTCAAAATTTTACCAATTTTTTATCATTATTTGGTGGACAGTATCCAATGAGTTCAGAAATGTCTATAATGATCATGCTGGGGAGTCTATAAAGCCTCAGGCATACCTTCATCGCAGGAAAGGGGACAGAGAACTTTCATTCTACTCATCATGCCATCATTCTAACATATCAAATCTTTATTCTTATTTATCATTTTCCCATTCTAGTTTATAATTTCCTCATTCTAGTGTATCATTTCCTCATTCTAGTGTATCATTTCCTCATTCTGATGTATCATTTCCTCATTCTAATGTATCATTTCCTCATTCTAATGTATCATTTCCTCACTCTAATGTATCATTTCCTCATTCTAATGTATCATTTCCTCATTCTAATGTATCATTTCCTCATTTTAGTGTATCATTTTCTCATTCTAATCTATCATTTCCTCATTCTAATGTATCATTTCCTCATTTTAGTGTATCATTTTCTCATTCTAATATATCATTTCCTCATTCTAATGTATCATTTCCCCATTCTAATGTACCATTTCCTCATTCTGGTGTATCATTTTCTCATTCTAAGTTATCATTTCATCATTCTAATGTATCATTTTCTCATTCTGATGTATCATTTTCTCATTATAATGTATCATTTTCTCATTCTAAGTTATCATTTCCTCTTTCGAACTATCATATTGTCTTTCTGTCATACCCTGTAACATTATTGTTCTCTCTCTGTTAGGTCTCCACTCATGATACAAGCTAATCTCTACGGTTTACACCATACAAGTTTCTTCATCATCTTCTCCCCCTCATTCTCCCTGAGCCAGCACGTCCCAAGTGCCCTTAGCCCTGACCTCTGATTGGCTCTCTCCCCGTCCTCTACTGACCCTGTCACGCTTGAGCTGTCTTGGTAACAGAACTAATTCCTGGGAGAATTGGTGCTGAAAATTACAATTTGTTTGAGCACCTGGTCATTGGCCTCCCCTCTGGTTCGTGCCCCACCCCCTGCCCCTCCCCTGCATTGAGGCAGGGGAGATGTAATCACTACATATACACCCAACACTTTTATTGTCACCATCGCTGCATATATCACACTGCTCATCATAACAATGTCACCATAGCAACGGGTTGGTCCTGACAATGGGCAGCTGTGAAGGACATCTGCAGAGTGGCAAGGTCAAGCATCAATTTTCATATTAACCACCGGTTTCCATTCCCAGGCACTGACGGCTTCAATCGAAATGACCTCTGGTAGACAAAGAAGTCAACGAAACTATCCATATGGAATGGCCGACAAATTACCAAGTGTCTAATTTTGTGTCAATCATTTGAAGGCAGCTGTTGTTTACTGAAACCAGTGCCCACCAAATCATCAAGGAACAATCTTGTAATAGATAGAATCAGTACACTGGTATCGAGCATAAGAAATTGATAAACATGCATCGATATAAGCAGTAACTCATCAACTATACTTTGCTTTTTTTCAAAGATTCCTCAATGAACGACTCATTATAAAGTTTGGAATTTTTTCTCCACCTATTGTTTTAACATTACCTTTTCCTATAACAAACCAAATAGCCAATTTCGGCAAATATTTGGCCGCGAGCTTCTGAGAAAATGAGAAACGCCTGCACAAACAGGACGAGCTATTTCCAATTAGTACAACAATATAAGTTTCTGCGAATCACGAGTTTGTGAGATAATAAGATTCACAGTCCTAATTACTCTCTCGTTAACCCTGTGCTCGCAATCTCAACTATCAGAAAATCAAACTTTTCTGGGAAGGCCGTTTCTCTAGCTTCATCACAAGCTCAATTAACTTACAAAATGCGAACAATGGGAAGTGCATAAATCATCCGCATTGTATGGGATCCTCTGGGAAAGCCGTCTGATAATTAAACAATTCTAATCAGTATTTATAATGAACTGGTCATGATATCACGTTCCCGTTTCCATGAGTGTTAAAGGAATGCTCATCTCACATTAATTTATTTCATTCTGCTATTTCTATTACATTATTTCTGTAGCATTTGCAAAAAATTAAACCAATAAATACATTTATTCATTCGAAAATCTGAATCCCATTGCAAACTAAAAATCAATATTTGTTGATTTAATTCTTTCTTGAAAAAAAATAAAAATAAATAGTCGAAATTCTAATGTGTGCATGTCAGAAGATGCAGAAGATTTGGAAACAAATATCAATAAACAAATCCATGTTTCTATTTAAGATTTTTTTTAAATGGAGAACAATTTGTGCCGTTTCAAGCTTGAACATTCAGCACTTGTTTACTTTATATCTGTTTGAAGGTATATACCGTAGATGGTAAGGTGCCCAGCAATCACTGCAGAAACACATTTGTTAATTAAGCCCTACCAGTTAATATCAGCACTGGCCAGCTATGATCTTGTTTGATCTTCTCAATAGGTTGATAATGAGCATAATTAGCCCACGGTGAGCCAGCCTCACAGAGATCACCTTGTGGTCACTAACTGCCTATATCAACACGCCTCCACTGGCCAGGCAGCGGTTTAGGAGTATTTATCTGGGCTGACACGCTGGGTTACATAGGCTAGCCGTTTGTACAACTGTTATTATGCTCTATTTCTGTTATCTTGTATAGTCTCTGTGTGTGGCAGTTTAACTTTGCCACTGTTCTCATGCCTCAGTATGTTACTAGTTTTGCTCAATGCTGTGCAATTTCTCACCCAATACACCTCAACAGGCTTGCCATTCTGAATTAACAGAAAAATAATTTAAGTAAAGCTAAAGCTGACATTTATATACCGCTGATACCAGACAATGTCTGCTCATAGCAGTTGATAGTAACTGGCCTGGATTCGAACCTAGAACTCCTGGATCTCAAGGCGAATTTATCCAAAACAGATAAAAACAACATCATTGTTTCCAAAGAGACCAACTACTTTATAACACTAGTAATAACTACATTTTTTTACTATACTGTCAGTTAAATTTTTCAGCACTGTTCACGATCCTCTGAGACCTTCTTGTATTCTCCCATGAGGCATTTCATCACACAATAACTATATAGGCTTGGCTTGCTATTAAGAAGAAAAAGTAAAAGAAGCTGGTCTAATTAAGGAAAATACAATATTGCAGCCAATAAAGTATAATATTTGAGCTTTCTGAAGCTTTTAACTTAACAGTCTTCAAACACATGATTTTAAAGACTCCACTGTATTTAGAGACTGCTTTCAACACTTGGTGTAAACATAGGGTGTGCAAGATGAAATTGGGTTTCAGCACTATGTGTTTTAATTAAAAACAGCCTCTCTCATCACACTAACCAAATATCAAATAATTCTTATCACATAAGAACAGAAAAGTTTTTAATTTTCAAGGCAATGATGAAGTAGTTTATTTTGGAGAGGGAAAGAGGTTTTTGGCGATTGACATTATAATTTTTGCTGTGTGAGTGTAAATGTTTGGCAGCAGTTACAAAGGAGGGTGTCTTAGTTCTAGAGTGATACATCTTCTACCATGTAATGTGTCAAATCTGTAACACGAGGCATATCTAGGAATGCTACTGACAGAACCTACGCTTAGTCATCCACCCCCTGGATTAGCACCAGTCTCTGACCTTCATCCAACCACCGTGTTCATCTCAATATTTATCCCTCCAGTTAATCTCTTTGATCCCACCTCCTAATCCCAGTCCCCACCTTAATCAAAATGCCCAGTGCCCGTTTGATCCGTCTGTGTGGCATTCCGGGCCATATGGTGGGTGAATGCCTGCCATTCTGCTTCACAATCCTCATCCTCTGCATCATCTTATCTTAATACCATTCATCCCCCCAAATCCTCATCCACCCTAACACTCCACACACAATTTAACCATGTTATATTTATCTAAAAAGAAAAAATAATCATATTTTGACTGCTTATATAGTATATGCAAACAAGGATCATGATATAATAGGCTGTTGTAGCTTTGCCAGCCTGCATAGTTTAGGTCTGGCGAGACTCTTAATTGATATGAGGGGACAAAATTTCTGCAGACACCAGTCATCAAGGGAGGCCTCACCTCTAATTGTCCTTGTCAGAAACATGGCACCTTGTGGCCACAACAGGCAGTGTAATCCAATATACACATCCCCAATACACACACTAAAGCTTTTACCCTCCAAACCTTTTTGTCAACATTTTTTTTTGGGTTTGGTGAGTTCTCGCCTCCCCATGTTCAGGAGCCATGTGTCATGTCTGCTCAGGTATTTCTAGTGGCCTTATATTGACAGAACTCTGCTTGAAGCAAACAAAAAATCAAGTACTGGATGAAGTCTGCCTTCCCAATTTCCTCACCCTGTCTCTCATCGACAACCCTGTCATATACAAAGTTGAGTCCCAGTCAAACAAGTCACAAGAATCCTTGAATCCCATTATACAAGTGACTAGAGACCTATCGCATACTTTCCGGGAATCATACAAGTCATATAATATCTAAAGCCCCATCATACAAGTCACATAATTCCCAAAGCCCCATCATACAAGTCACATAATTCCTAGTCTCAAAGAGTCTCATTAAGGAAGTCACTAAAAAGCACACACATAAAACTTTGATTCCCAATTATCTTAAAACTTCCAATTTACATCCTCAACAAATAGGGTAATATGGCTTCTTCAAACTCCACACCAGGCCTCCTAAACCCCTTTGCCTTACTCCCTCTAGTGGCAATCAGTGGCAGCCTGTGGTATATGTACAGGGCCTGTATTTGGAGGCTACTCTAATGTATAACACACAAGAATGAAACAGCCTCCAAATTGGCCAACAATCAAAGCCAAGACAAGTCAATTATGTCATATCCTTCGTTCAACAGTGAATTTTGTCCACTAGAATTCAGTGATGAAAGGACAGTGACTTTGTATATTAGTATAGGTTGAATGAGAGGACAACAGTTTACCTCAGTCCAGACTGCCTCCATTTCCCTGCATTTCTCATCTTGACCGATCATTTTTTACTCAATCATTCTCCATTTTGCGTCTTTCTCTATTCATATGCAGGTGAAATACACAGGGATATTACTCAGCTATTTTAAGTCAGAAAAACAACACGTCAAAAATTTCTATCAAATCTGCACTTACCCCACAAATGAATGGTTATTTGAACAAAGGATATGACCAAAGGGTTAAACATTTATTTAAAAAATACTTGCAGACCTACAGGTAAAACATTCATCTAAAGAATTACAAAAATAGATAGGCTCTACTTGGGTAAAAACCTGTGATAAAAAAAACTTCTGTCTTTATTAAATGTAATAAGCATATTTGCACAATTTGTTTCACATGATATGGCAGCATAGTTATTTTGTTCCTCATTCATAAAGACGACACTTTATTCATAAAGATCTCGGTAAATGCTTCACATCAGGAAAGTACCTCGGGAACCTGTCTCTTTTTCTTTTCTTCCAATATTGATTTGTTTTCTATTCAATTTCTGACAATATGGTGTATGGAACAACAGACACATCAATTGTCGGTTTTAAAAAATTCTCACAAAGCATTATGGGTAATTTTTTTCATATATCTATACAAGCAAGTACAAGTCAATGTGTTTCTATTTGAATATTGAGTATACCTGCCTCTGATTGAACACCAATACCAGTTACCTCACTGCCCCCCAACAACCTAAACTGCCTTTCCCACTGAATTCCCACCCCTCCCTGTCATAAACATTTGCCATCACACACACACACACACACACACACACACACAAAGTATCCTTTCTGTCCCATTTATGCTTTAATGATTTCTTGTCAAGTGCTGTAAATAAGTAACTGAGAAGGAAATGCTGCACACGACCCCACTGGGCAGACAATATGCTTTCTCTTTCTTCTTCTTTTTTCCCTTTTCTGTGATACATTTGTATATTGTCTGACACCCTAATTTTGCATCCAACAAATTCATTCTTGCTGTTTCCTAATTATCCTGACACTTCCCTGACAAAAAGTCTCCTGGTAAAACTCAAAATATCAATAAACTCCCTTTCTCCCGATGCTGAAAAGCTTGTCAGGATGGAGAAAAGACCAGTTGCTTGGCTCACACCTGCCCCAACAGGCTTGGCAATGTCTCAATTCTCCTTTATCTCCTTCTCGGCATTTGTATTTCATTATTTGTGAGGCTGAGTGGTGGGTAAGTTTGTTGCAGGTGTAATCAAATACAGCGCATATCAAAGCCCACGCAATAATTCTCACACAATCTATTGATTCCTTGTTAGAATCTTGTGCTGTGTGAAATATTACTCCATTTGAAGTGTTAAATATCTATGAGAAATATGCTGGAAATAGCATGGAGCATGCAGGTGCTTTGAGGTCATGATTGTTTACACCATGTGACCACTTAATCTAGGTCAGGTAACCAGGTCAGCATAATGAATTCACACTCCAGTGAGCAAGGATCAATAGAAAGCCAACCTGGCCTGGGCTTGCTTGACCCGTTGCTAAGGAAAACATGTCGGCCATACTTGACAACCACTAGCTAATGTTTGGCTGAAGTGGAAAATGCTGTAGTGGAAATTACTTGCTATTGATACAGAAGGGCATTCTCAATTCTCCAGTGTTCAGAATGTTTTCTGGGATGTATAACAAAACATGGACGTGGGTGAAGAATGCCAAAACCTACATGTGGGACGATGGACTACCCTGGGACAGAGATGTGGATGAATCTGACAAGAAGGAAAAGAAGGAGGAAAAGAAAAAGGAAGCAGTGAAAGAGGATGTCGAGCTAGATGAGAAGGATATCACCATGGCTAAGCCTACAGTGTGGGGTAAATCTAAGACACTGGAGCATTTATGGACAGTGGGTGGAATGTTACAAGACCCTGGGACTAAAGTGTCTGGTCCACGGAGGTTAGAAGAACCTCGCGATATCTGCATCTTGCCCTCGGGTAAAGTGGCTGTGACAGACCCAACCAGCAAGTGTATACGCATACTTTCAATGAAAGATGGCGCTCCGATGCACACTATTTTGAGCGGCATGACGACCTCGGATTTGGTGGCATCAGGTGTGACCGCCACCAGGTCAGGCTACATTCTCTTTACGGACACCAGTGTGAAGCGAGTAAGAATTTATGACTTTGAAAAACCCTACATGAAGAAGGTGGAATGGTCCCACACCTTTGGTAACCCTGTGAGTGTCGCCAGGCTCAACAGTGAACACTACATCGTGATCGACGACGAGGAATGTACAGTTAACATTGTCTCCAACCATGGCAAGAGGCTGCGCTCGTTTGGTGCCCAGCATTTGCAGGAGCCGACGTACGTCTCTGCTGACAATCTTGGCCGCATCTACGTGGTTGACGAACACACGCACTCTGTGGTCGTGTTCAACCAATATGGCCAACACCTGTACACGTTCGGTGGACGGGGATCGTCAGAGAATCTGCTCAACACCCCCAAAGGAATCTTTGTTGACAAGAAGTGCAACATTTATGTTTGTGACCACTACAATGATCGCATCAGCGTTTTCTCCCCAGATGGACGAATCAAGTTTCACATACGAGCTGACGGCTTACAGAAACCCATAGGTCTTGATATAGACATGGAGAAAGGTCTGGTGGCTGTGACATACAAGTATATGTCTTGGACTAACGTATCCCTCTATAAACTGTGCTGATAATTACTATCAATAACATTATCACCACTGTGCTTCAACATTGCCATAACCAGAAGTGAATATCGCAACTGTTTTGTACTCATTATTCCGATCTCTAGGTACTATTCATTTCATATGTCAACTCTGATTTCACAATTCCAGTGATGTGAACAATATCAAGTTATATTTGTTTTACAAACTTCATCTTCATAACAAGACATGAGAGACTGTTCATCCTGCTACCTAATTCATTCAACTACACATTACACATTGCAATCGACAGCTTGCCATCATTATTATTCAAGGTCATTAATATTTTACTTACCTTTTACATCGCAGATAAAATATGGATCTTGTCTTGTTGATGAAATAAATTCATTTTTGTAGAAAAAAACATAAAGTGTTGTCTTATGCTGCTGAAAACAACCCTATATATCTTTGCAAAGATGTCAAACTTAAGTTACAACTGCTGGTGTTTTTTTTTCATACCTTTAATTCAAAGATGAGGAAATTTAGATGTGTAATGTCAATTAATTTGTTCAAAGGGATATATTGGATGCAAAGCAACACTTGTTAAATGTATTTCTAATGTTAATGTCACTGTCAAAATTTGGGATTTGCAACTGCAAACCAGAAGCATAATCATGACGGTCCTGATGATATACTTGAAGATGGCTTGGTTCTTTAGGAGTGGTGTAGGACACCAGATGGGGAAAATGGTACATTAACCAAAATGAAATAATAGAAATTATGGAATCTACAAGTTTTGATTGATGTCGATATGTGATTGATTTTGTATGTATATATAATATTGGTCTATATTTTCATAGTGTGGGTATTTAGAGAAATGACACATACTTTGTATCTCTGACTCATTAAATAGGTCAAACTTTTCCTACTTATTCATTCTTTCAATCCATTAAAAGAGATGAAAAAAATGATACAGATAAAACAATTCTGCATGTTTTTGGTTTCTTCATTAAAGGAGGTGTTATTTACTTCATTAAAGTTAATCAAGTTAATTAAAGATATAAAGCTGATCAAAATCAAGTCTTGACACCTTTGCAAGGAGCGCTAAATTCACATCAGTCATCAGTCAGAAGCAAACATCTATTTGGTCAGGTCTAAACATGACTAAATGAGGTCACGCAGAGCTATGCACCAAATACAAGGCACATATACATAAAGCAATACAACTGCTGTGCATGACCTGATGAAGTTATGAATGGCCCTGCGTGACCTTTTAAGTTCACATTTGTGCATGACCAAATTGTTGTTTGGCCTGAACCGGTCATTGCATGTTTTCATTTATTAGTGTTACATAGCAAATCCATACAGGGTACAAATTATAACAATAAAATGTTTTATAATATGAAATCGATCTAAAAACTCATTTGTAGAAAACATCTGTCATTTGCTAACAAAATTTCACTTTGAATCCCTGTCTTCTCAAACTAAGTTTTCTCACATCAAAATCTTGTTTAATTAAACATATATAAATATATTAATATATCAAGAGTGAAAACCCATAACGTACATCAGCAAGTCCTTAAAACAAAAGAGAAGAGAAGAAACTCAGGCAAAGAAGCCACCTCATAGAAATAACAAAGAAAATGCTGTCAAAACTAGCAACAAAATATCTTTCACAAATAGCCATAAATACAACACATACCACAAACAGAACAACAAAATATGTTGACAAATTGTAAAGATCTAATAATAATAGAATAAGAACAAATATGCATTGATATAAGGCATCTGGATAATCCGAAAAATGGGGAAAAAAATAGCATTTAAAAAATTAAAATAGATTTGGCCGCATGGAAGGAATTTTAAAACATATGTAAGAAAGTGGCTAATTGGTAAACTAAAGGGCTTTTTCTTCCGTAAAAAATTATTTAATCAACAATGTGCTTTTTAATGCATAGTTAAATTGGCTGATTTCTGATGACTAGAGTCTGCCACAATATAACCAAAAAGTGTGCGAATAGATTATTAAATAACTTTAAAAACATCATAAAGAAACAATTTGAATAAAAACCTTTCCAAGAAAGTAAACAAAACTAAAAAAATCAATAAAAGATTGAGGCAGTACATCCAGAAGTATCTGCTCTGTGAGAGCGCCCTCTACTGGATGAGTTCAGCATTGTCTCGACAAACTCACCTGCCCGTTGTCAAACCCCCACTGGTAAACAAAATACGAAACATGCATGAAAATGACATCACATAAGCACATAAGGTTGTGTGGTATGTCAGAGGTGTGGACTATGACATCACAAAGGCACACAAGGTAGAATAAATCTTTGGCTGAAAAAGACTTCACAGGGGCACAAATATAGGGATAGAGCTAGAGTAACAAAATGACATCACAGAGGTACATTATGGGGCAGTATCTGAGGCTGGAAAAATGACATCACAGGTACATGCAGGGGTTGTGCCTGAGGTTGGTAAAAAATACATCACAGGGGTACATAACAGGGCAATATCTGAGTTTGAGAAATTTACATCACACAGACATATAAGGTCGAGGTATCCGAGGTTCAGACTATGGCATCACATAGGCACATCTGTGTGCATACAAAAGCCCTGCTGGTTGACTCAATGTAAGGCTATCTAACACAAACCTACAATGGTGCTGGGGACGCAAGTCCTACACATAAATAGCTGGGGAGGACACTGACCTATGCTTTGCTGTACAAGTCATCTTAATGATTTAGTATTAACAAAAATGCTTATTTTTCAATTCATGGCATTTAAGAGCATAAAGTTGAACTGCTAGCATGAATATAATCAATTCTAAATAAAAAAAAAGTAAAATATTGCGTCAAAAATGTTTTAAAAAATAAACGGGGTGGGTGAGCTTGTCAACCAAAAAGCATCTCTCCATAAATGAGGAGAGTGGGGGGAGCTTTTGAAACTGACTGTGATGCACATTATCAAACAATAGTAATGACTGAAAGTAGAGAGCAAAGAGGGTTTGGTAAGGCGACAAAACAGCTGGCGGAGGAGGAAGACTCCTTGGTGACGAGACCAGCATATAAACAGAACTATCCACAAATGTTTGTTGAGGCTTACCAGCAGTCCATCGCACTGTCCCATGATATTGTTCAGCTATGGGACAGAACCAACAAAAGTCCAACGTCAAATTACAAAGTGGACACTGCGCCAGTTAGCCTTTTGCCTTAGAAGAGAATTTTGTTCTTAATCTGCCTATTTACTGCAGCTTGCGGCTTGTATATATAGCCCTAGATGATAGTTAAAAGTGATGCCTGCTAGAGAGAAATTACCAAATCATACTTGTGTGTGTCGTCACCTCTACCCAGAACTTTTACACTAAGTCTGCCTTCCAGCCTCAGATATATACCTGGCTGTATCATCGTCATTACAAAAAAGCAACTTTTCACGTGTGTATGTAAATTAGTGAGTATTTACCTTTCTGACCACCAGGGTGCGGTCATCGCCTGCTTCCTGGTCCGCCGTGGAGGACGAGGCGTGGTTCAAGTTGCTGGATGGAGGACGATTGGCCCTCGGTGGTAGCGCTGGCGGAGACTCATCTATTTTAATTAAAGATCACAGCATTAATATATTATATCGCACCCCTCCTGAGTAATCATCTTTTATTATAATATATCATATAAAACTGAAATAAAAAAGATACCAAATCCATAACCAAAACCCAAAACCCAAAGTCCAAAACGAAAACATAACCTTTCTAAGCATGCTCAACTCTTTATTGAGTTTGGTTCAATATCACAAGACAAAATGGTTCGGCTACATGAGTTACACTAGTATATGGTGAAATGTATCCGATCCCAGTTTAGGAATCTACCAAAAAATAGTGTTACAGTTAATGGAAACATAAGCATTAATGGTCAGATAGTGCAATGTCATTTCAAAACATAAACATGCTTTGTTTTGAAAAACAACTTGGATACAACATAAAAGTGTAGTACATATTGTGCAGGATTACTTGATTAAAACAGCTGATAATCTTAGTCTAGCTTAACTATTATTATACGAACAATTAAAACTATGATGATCTTAAGTCATATCTATTTACATATTAATTCTAAACCTCTGTATAAGCTATTATTCTATATTATGGGGATGTCATAGCAAGCAAATTCTTTGTCTCTCTTGAAAGAGTTGAAAGTAAAAGACAAATTTCAATCATAATATTGGATATATATCTCAATTCTCAATACATTTTAATAATTAAAAAAACATTAGTAAATAAATAAAATAAAATGAAATAAAATAAAATAAAATAAAATCTACCCAGGCCAAAAAAAAACATCTTAAGCAGTTTCAAATAGTCCTTTTTTTCCTGTTATAAAATATACTGTAAGAGACATATGGATTGTGCTGAAGAGTGATTGCTTGCAATAACATGCAATAGAGAAGTATGGATTGCATGTGGTGGTTGCTTGCAATGACATCCCTGTGGTAGTGTGAGTGAGGGGTGGGCACGCTACCTGGGTGTATTATCATAGATTCTATAGTTTCTACAGTGTCCCTACCCGATAATGATGGCCTGAAACATAAAACACAGTCATTATACACACAGAAAACAAATACACAAGTACATGATCAATCAATCACAATGTATCCTCTCAAAATTAATGATTACATTGTATCATGTTATTAAGACATTTCATCCTTTGACAGAATGAATATTTTATCAGCACCTTTGGTAAAATTTACAATCTAGTGCATCAATGTCCTGATGTAAAACTATGAATTCAACTTAGATGGAAACAAATATTTGAAATCCCTTCATTTCTTTTAATGAATATTGCTTTAATTATAGTATAGAACCAAAATAGTGATATCTAAATCTAAATTTAACATTACAGTGAAAAAAATAAATATTATGAAACTGTCCTTTCATATAGTATATAGGTGGTTCATTTTCCATTATTCATCGCTTATATACATATCTTTTTCTTCTACTTTCTTTATATTATGTGAGAATGTTTGCAGTGTACATACAGAGGTCTGGCAGGTTCGGATGCAAGCAGGGTGCCATCAGTGGCGGGCTGGGCACCCTCATCATCAGAATCATCATCTTCCACGCCCGGCGGGTTATTTTCTGCTGCCAGATTGTTCAACTCGGCAGCTAATACGTCCAGTTCCTGCAAAACACATCCAGTTGTGTCATCAAATGAAAAGGACTAATTTTCCGTTGATTAGGAAAAAAAATATTTCTTGCATTTTTAGTTGGGATGGAAATATCTTCATATATATATAATTGTATAAAAATGTGATAGTTTAAAGAATGTGATAGTTTACCTCTGGTCTGCGATTCCTGGGTGGTTCTGGTGGTCCAGAGGGTGCTGACGCTGCAGGCTGGGAAGTCGGAACTGAAAAAAAGGCACCCAAAATATGGTCAATATCATAAAAAAATTTTTGGCCACTTCAACAAGGTTTGATATTCGAAATTCTTTCTTTAAAATATTTGCAACACAATCTTGAAATGGTTCTTTTCTAAAACTCAATAAATCACTATGTTATTTTACCCCAAAAAAGCAGCAAATTAATTACAAAAAAGAAACAAAACAAAAATCTTTTCAGGCTCCACTTTTCTTGTTTGAGCAATAAGCAACAACACTCAGCAGCGTGTGTTATAACTAAAACCAATTCCCATCTATTTACAAAGAAGACTCAATCTAGATGTGTCAACCTCAATCAAGACACTCATAATGGCACAGCCAGTGATGTAATGTAGACTCTAGAATTTCATATAATAAAAAAAAAACACTTTTTTTTATCCATATTCGCCATAGCCATGCTTAACGTCTTCCAAAACCTTTACGAAGCTCTAATTCATGTTTCAAATGACAGTGAGCATAACAAACAAAAACAAAAAGATATTAAATTTTGTATTTAAATTCAAGAAATGCCAGCAAGGCATATCATCCTGTGTATCTGCAGATAGATTGTATTTATGGCACCACATAATATAACCGAGGGAAAGTCAAGTAAGGGGTTGACAATATATTTGTGGTGTGGCTTGCTTAATCACAAGAATGGCTGATAGAAGACACCTTCCATGCAAACAAAAATTTCCAGATAATTTTCTTGGAAATGGCAACTTAAAACACTTTAGATATTTAATTACTGAAAGTAAGCATTCCATAGAGGTAAGGTAGAACTCTGTTTGTTGTTTCTTCTCAATCAAGTCGGTGAAAGAGTTTCATATTTCTATCTGGAAAAGCTCTTAAACTAAACAGGAAATTTCAAGATGTTGAGATAGTGATCACGACATTTGTCGAAGCACTGATCAATGCTTCCATCTTATTGCATAAAATTATCACAAAATAGGTTGTCGTGTTCTATGTTGATTTTTTTCTAGAATCACTGAGCAAAGCTATCCACACTGGCAAGGCAAAAAGACAGCAGTCACCCTTCACTTACCCAGAGTCTGCTTGCCAGGATCATACACTAGAACGTAAATACACATATAGCAGGTCATTTTACCGGGAAAGTCATTCATATTAATTAAAAAAAAAAAAAAAAGAGGTCTCTGTGACTTGTAAGATGTCAGCATTTGTGAGATGTTAGTATTTGGGAGATCTTGGTTGAGGCATTGTTGATGTGTTTTGATAATGGATTATACTGTTGAGATGAAGAATTTTTCAAACCAGCACCAAAAGTCTGCCCTTTATTGGTTGTGTGAGTATATATCTATAGCAGGTTGTTTTATAGGGAAAGTCACTTTTATGCAGTGAAATATATAAGGTTATGAGAAAAAATAAAAGCGAGGTTTTATGTAAGATGTTAAAGTGGTTGTGTTATTAGTTTTGAAAAGATAGGTTTGTTTTTATGAAGGGCTAAATTGTGAATTTATGGCAAAGCCACTTATGTATTATGCAGAATTCATTGGGATACAAGAAAAACTTCTTGGTTGTTAAAGGTGGTGCATAATTAGTATTCAGGTTGTATTTTGTTCAAAGAAAGGATTTGAATGTAAGTAAATTATTTTTCAGGTCACTCACCAATAAGTCTGCCCTTGTTGGGTTGTGGCAATGCGACTGGTTGCGGCACCTGGTGGTGGTGTTGGTGGTGGTGGTGGGACGGGCCTGCCTGTGGCTCCCTCTGTGGCTGGGGAGGCACCGCCTGTGCCGGTCTGTGACGCCCCTGCTGCGGCGAGTGGTGTGACTGACGCTGCCGCTCCTGATGGTGGCGCTCACGGTGCTCATGCCGGTGCTGATGTTGTTGTTGTTGTTGTTGTAGTTGTTGCTGGTGATGTTGTTGTTGCTGCTGCTGGTGATGGTGTTGTTTTTGCTGGTGGTGATGATTCTGTGCGCCTTTGGGCGGTGGCGGCGGCTGGTAGAGTGGGTTGGGCGTGACGCGCCCCTCACGTTCCTGAATCTGCTGGAAGTTTCTCTTCAGTGTTGATTCACCAGGAATTTGCATGATAGAACTAAAACAAACAAATAACTCATTTTATATTACAATATTCCTCATGCTAAGAGCTAGAGAGCTGTACTATGCATGTCAAATTTATCCCATTTACATTAATTCTAGTTCTGTGAACTGGTGGTTGCATTTCCTCCACCAGGTGTCGTTACAATTTTTGGCCACTAGGTGTCAGTCTACATATCTTGATTACTACAAACCTTGGTTCTCCTTCATTAGCTGGTTCCTCTTCATTGTCAGATGTTCCATCATATTCATACTCGGTGTCATGATCATCCACTGAAACATACAACAAATAATAAATGTTTGATTGCGAAGAGAATGAAAACAGCAACACTTTTGCAACACTTTTTCAATCTTGAGTTAAATTTTAATGAGAGAAATTGGTTGCAAGAAAACATTTATCAGTCTGTGAAATGTCAGACTATTAAAGTGTCCAATTGTAAGAGAATGTCAGACTATTGAAATGTCCAATTGTAAGGGATGACTGTATAATATATACACACATATATACATAAAAATAACTTCTCCTTATCTATTTCATTATTCATAAAAAATAAACATATCACTATTAATGATAAGAAGAGCTTACTTCTCCTGTTCTTCTTGTGTCTGTCGATGTGATCCTTGAGCTGGATGCGGACCTGTCTCTCGGTGGGCTGGTCCTTGATGTAGGGGTGCTTCAGCAGCTGCTCTGTGTTAGGACGCTGAGTGTAATCCTTCACCAGGCACGCCTCCACAAAACTGTGGAACTTCTTTGACCTGAATAAAAATAAATATCATATATTAAACACCTATATTTGGTATACCGAACATGATTTGGTAGACATTAGAAAAATATGCAGATTATTTTATTTTTTTTTTTTACAAATTTTTCACAAAAAAGGTAGTGTTCTATGAATAACATGGATGGAAAAAAATAAGCATATAAAACACAAAGTACATAATCAAAATAACATATTTAAACAAAGAAATAAAAATATTTAGTAAGAACACAAAAAAAACAAATAAAACAAAAATTTCAACAAACAAAACAAATCCCACAAATTTTATTAATTTGTGTGTTTCTTGTTAAACATGAATACAAACCCAGGTGGACATTAGGACTATGCGATAGCCAGTTCCATATACGTCAATAATAATAAAATAAACATTTTGGACTCGCCCTCCTACCACCAACGGTGGCACCACCATCACCTGCCCAGTTTCCCGCTCAACCTCGCTTGAGAACCACTTTGATCAAAAAATAAATTTGACGCCTAAGCGGGGAGGTCGGGAGGGAAAGCACACTCCACCTGGGTTTGTATTCATGTTTAACAAGAAACACACAAATTAATAAAA
The DNA here is from genome assembly GCA_949316495.1 of Amphiduros pacificus. Classification (NCBI taxonomy): domain Eukaryota; kingdom Metazoa; phylum Annelida; class Polychaeta; order Phyllodocida; family Hesionidae; genus Amphiduros; species Amphiduros pacificus. Next base: position 15,363,945 of record OX439003.1, on the reverse strand, counting down.
TTTGTGGGGTTTCTATTAAAATGAGAATACAAACCCAGGTGGACATTAGGACAGAATCACTGATTAGGAGGAGGGTCCCAACCAACAATTTCAACTGAAACTCAAGGCGATCGGTGGCGATAGCAGTCCAAAACCTCTTCATAGTTGATACCATGTTAGGTCTGACCACTTGTATGTCTGATACTAGAGACTGAGGACTATTGCTGAGATTCCCTTCTCTTATATCCAGACAATACTTTATAGAGCCATGCATCATTGGAGGGCTAATTTCTATAGTGTAGCAACTAGGTTTCCTCTGGTAGGTACTACTAGCTCACACTAAGCACCAATCTTTAACGAGTCCACTCTTTTCACTTACCATCTAGTATAGCAAACTTATCCCGTGGGAGGTATTGTTTGCTTTACTAGTGCACCCTCAGAGGTCTTTGTTATGTGTGCATTTTCTGAGTATACTCTGCCAACCTGTTGATGGATTCCCAGAGTTGATACTACTGCACTACAAGATTTGGTTTCTATTAGTAGCGCTACTAAGTCCAATTGCCTAGTAACTTCACTACTAGGGTGCAAGGTGCTATGATGCATACTAATCAGTCTAGTCCTACTCTCATGGGCTTGAGGAGTTTCACTGACTAATTAAGGCTCTTGTAACTGACTCTGACCTCTAATTTATGCACAAACTCACAAAGACCATCCTGTTGAGATCCTCTTCTAAGACTCTCAAACCCCTTGAAATCAATCCATTGTTACTACAGAAGAACCAACATTTCATCCAAATTCCATTAGTTCATCCCTGCTACATCCTTGGAGACATCCTCCTCTTCTTCCAGCACTTGTGAGTTATGTGTACATTTTAGTCAGTTACCTTCTGTTGTGACTGGGCAACTGACTGAATGGCACCCATCAGAACTTGAGAGTTATGACCCGTACCACCAGTCAGCCAGCTACCTTCCATCATGTCATACCACAACAGGACCGAGTCTTTTCCAACTGTCCAGACCTTGACTGCCAACTCTGATGAATAACTTGAAGGTGGACAGTTAGGCCCATCAGCATATGAGTAGCTACCTGGGTCAGTACTCGGAATTCCATACATCCTCATGACCATTCTTCCAGATCTGACTATGAGTAACAGCCATGAAGATATCTTCTTCCACCCAGCTTTCTGTTTCTATTGTATATATATAACATCCAGCTGTGCGAGGTTTCCTCTGATACCGTTGTTTGTCTAGATATCTGAGGATCTGCCCAATTAGGTCCTAGCCTTTACTTCCGTCCCAACCTCAATTGTATATCTGGGATATTACTTGAAGTTGGACTGTTTTGACCCATCTTACATCCAGCTGTGTGAGGTCTCCTCTGATACTGCTGTTTGTCAAGATATCTGAGGGTCTACCAAATAAGTTCTAGTCTTTACTTTTGTCCCAACCTTACCTTGTAATCTGGGATATTACTTGAAGGTGGACTGTTATGACCCATATTGCAGTTAACCATACACCATCCATGTCCCCTTTAGCCAAATTAGCCTTATGGACCATTGTATGGACTTCTTGGTATTCAGTGGAATTGACTTCCTTCAGCTTAAATGGGTTGACGGAATCTCTGAGCCCTGATGAAAACCCACAGCTTTCTCTTTGGACACGGACAGAAATCTGTGTAGTTTCTTTAACGAGATCTATATCTGGACCAGTGCTTAGACTTTAAGGAATTTCCGCTGATGAGATTCCCCATCTTCTAATTAAGCATCATGGTCTTCTTACTGAGAGCTTTATTTAGCCATACTGATGTTGTGCTCTGCCACACATCTTTTTGTTTCTTGTTTGGAACTAAGGAATCTGTGTTATCCCTACTGATATCTTTGTTCCTTCCAATTAGTATCTAAGCTCTACACAGTATATATACATATATCTATATATATAGCAGCTTGGCCTCTTTATTTATGTCTGGCCCAAACTGGAGCTTTGGTGCTTCAACTTTGAGTCCCATATATTTCCAATATTCTCTCCTTTAGATTAAGAACTTAGCCAAGAATTTGGATCTTGAGGCCAGTATAAAGAAATTGTCCAGTCCGTGAGCATGTTGGGAAATTTTCAGTCCCAAAGGCATATACTGGGAGACACTGATATAATAACACAGGATATTTACATTTCCTTAAGTTATCATTAGATGCGCCAACTAATGATTGCATATTGTTTGCAATACAACTTCTCTCCAGACCTTCAAAATCCAACAAGATTCCACCGTTCACTGCTAGGAACGAGGTGCTTTACAGTAACAGCGTCCCTATCTCAGGTACCAATGACCATATCCTTTTGAAGCATGATTTGTACTCTTGGTCTGGAATGTTCCAACCGTTCCAAATCCTAACACACTGTAACTGAAGATACCTCCAGTTTCTCTTTCAGAACTTGCTCTCTGGTAGAAGTCATTCAATGTCCTATTAAGGCATATCTATAATCTCTGTATAACTATGTCCGATGGAGCCTCTCTGTATAATAAAGGAGTCCCCATACTTCCTCAAGTCTCTCTTGATTCTTAGCCTTCTGGAGTCCTCTGTCACTACTCCCATATCACAGAAACCTCCTTTGAGAATCCTTCCATCACAACTGCAGTCCTATAAAACTGCCAGAATAGAAGAATCACTATTCTCATATGAAACACTGACCTGCGTAATTGTTTCAGTAGTCTTTCCTCTTAGGTAACTGTATTGGGAGATTCATGTATAAACTGAACAACTCTGGATACAACCCTTCTCAATCTAATGATATCTGGACTGTCCCAAAAGTATGAACATCTAATCCTGCCCATACCATGCTCACTGCATCCATTATCCACTCGCATCTATCCAGAACCACTGAACACGAAAGATGTGAGTTTAGAATAATTCCTTTTGGCAATCCACTTCAAGAATGGTTATTTCCACTTCAGCCACAGGTCCTTCGACCTCCTTCCAAGTGTATAAGCCACATTGCTGCAAGTAGTCGATCTTTTTTCCTCAATCCCTCACTATGCTGGCACATAGAAATTGCCAAGGATGTCGGTTCATTTTCACACATCTGGGATTGAATACAACTTTGGAAAACACTTGAGTCTCTTTCCAAAAACTTCTGGCCTGGTCTCTCCTAGGAACTTGACATACGCCAGTACTCTTAAGTTGATCATTGCTGTCATTATGAACTTGTTCAGTAATTCATCTGATAGCTGGAACATTGTGCTAGCTCTCTACTCTCCAGATCTATTCCTTCCAGATCCAACACACACATGCCCCCAACCCTCCTTGGAGGCACCTATGAAGGTCTGAAGATCTGTTAGAGAATCCACTAGTGGTAATTCCACTATGGTACTCTCTGGCTGAAGCCATCACTGCAGTCTAGTCTAAGGCAGATAGGACTTAACACTGCAGTCTTGTCTCTGGCTCCTGAGATTTATCTGGCTCCTACTTCTGGTCTCTTGGGACCTTGAGCATCCAGCTTTACCGCATATTCACTCTATCCCTCCTCAGATCCTTTGATCCACTGGTAACCAAAACTGAACTGAACTGGGATCTCAACCTCAATCTCAAAGTGAGCCTTGCAAACACTGAGTTGTTAAGGACCAACTTGAAACTCCTACATCTCAGCATTGACTCATGTTGTTTTGATCCTCTTGTATACACAACATATTATTCAGCAGAGTTTCATATCACATGAGCAACCCCATTCTACAGACTTTCTGCATTCCTGCTATGTATGCTCATTGCACCAGCACAGTTCTCCCTATGCCAGCCTACCAAAAACTGCTGATTACTAAACAGGAGAACTTCAACTGAACTGAGTTGTTCATCCTCCTGTTTTCATAGCATAGTATCCAGCAAACCTTGTCTGCTCATTATGCCTATACTGGACCGAGAACCTTCCTCTGAGCTGACATGCACTCTACGGAATCCGAACTGTTCTCGTTTCCGTTGATGTTCACTTACAAGAAGCTCAGTTTTGGATTAGGTTATCATACTCTATTTGTCTTAGTACAACAACCCATTAATATCTCATTCTATTTCAAAGTGTGGAAAAAACCAATTACTTACTGGTTCACCACACTTATTACTTCATTGCTTCTACATCATAACATTTTGGATAAAATATTTATCCCGATGTTACCAATCTTAACCTGCAGGTTTGCATTGCTTCAACTAACGATAAATTAATACCATTAATTCATTTCATGTACTCTTCACAGTACCATATGAATCTTGGCAACGCATGTAACATCTGACAGAAAACTCTGATGCACTTCTGAAACTTGACCCCAAGTATCAGGCCAGAATTGTTACTACTTATGATTGAAAAACTCATTAATGAGTCATTTGAACCATATTTCATATCAGCAATGGCCTTTCATCTTTTGATGATCACTTGTGGATCACACAAACTTTATTCAATTTCATAACCAGTCCTTTCCAGTTACAGAAGTTAAATTCAATCTGTATGAGTTGAACTTCATGCCTCTATCCTTTACTCTTGAAGGAGCAACATTTAATCAATCAACTGGAATTCAGTTTTGTATCAGCAGAAAACCTAGCCTGACACACCTGCGTGGTAGGCTAGTATTCTGCCACTGAGCAACCGATGCTTCCAATTAAGTTTCTCAGTGCATCTTTTCCTTCCTCAGAGCAAACATAAATACATCCAATCTAGACTATTCCATGGAGTATAGAAAAGGATACCAACATTCTGGACTGTTCCTTTTCCTACAATTCAGACTACTTTAATGATTCTTTGACTCATTCACTTGTAATCTCAAATATGGCCAATACCAACTCTATTCCCATGTATTCTTATAATTTACATTGGATTCTAACTCTGAGATAATTTTCTCCAATATTGTTGTCTTATACTCTGTGTTCAACAAAACACCGTATTAAGTTACAACATTGAAATCAATCCTCTGAATAATTCATTTCAGTTGACTGAATTGCATGTCATTCTCAAGTTATCTTGAAGTGAATATCTAGTCGATAAATCACATTCATCAATTTAACCTGAAGAGTTATTTCATTTAAAGAAATCCTTCAAGTAACAATACAATAATTCATATGAAGTCTGTCTAACCAAGCATTCTGCCCAGTTGGTTAAATTCAACAGTTGACTGAATTTTATTTTAAAAATTCAAATTGTTTTGAAATGTTTCACATCAAACACATAAATCACATGTATTTGACACATTGTCTACACATGAATGCTCCACAGTTAACTGAATTCCCCAGTTGACTGAATTCTATTTAATCTTCCAATTATTTGTAGAATTATCTCACAAAACTACAAACAATTCACATGTTTAAGACCTTTTGTCTAACAATGAATTTTCAACCGTTTCCTGAATTCTACAGTTGAATGAATTCTGTTTAAATTTCCATTTATCTTGGAAACCATATTCAACAGTTGACTGAATTCTACAGTTAACTGAATTCCCATTGACTGAATTCTGTTTAAAATAGAAAATTATTTTCTCCATATGAAAACTCAATCAACTACAAGCCAGCGGTCACCCATCCCGGTATTAACCAGGCTCGATGTTGCTTAACCTCAGTGATCAAAAGAAAATTGGAGCGTCCATAGCAAGTGGCTACAAACTCATAACTCTTTAATTCTTTGATTTTCATTATATCTTCCTTTAAAATTATCAAATTATTTATCAGATCATGTTTTCGAGTAAAACTATAATCAAAAGACTATCATTTGTAGATTATTTCTTTTGATTTTGAACTTTACCCACAATTCCTCGCTCACTTCCGGTTTCGTATTTCTACTTCCGGTGAACGATTTTCTTCTCTCGAACATGTTTTCGACTCCAAAACCTTATAAATTTTAACAAAACCGATTCTAAAACAACCGATTCTTCTCATTTCACCATGTTTTCACCACAGAAAACAAGGAATTTTACCTCCGAGATCGTGTCGACCCCAAATACTTTATCGCTTGTCACTTTGTGAGCGATAATACATTAAGATAAGAATACGAAGTAAATTTCTTTCTTTTGCTTCTCAAACCCACCAAAATACATGGCGGGTTGTTCATTGAAGACATTTAAGCAATAAATTCTTATTTATCTGCAAACACCAGAAAACTTTTGTTATTCTCGTCCCACCGAGAGCCGGACACGAGATTTCACCTCACGCTGCTCTGTGAGCCACAACTTTACTTCTACGTATTTAATTTCTTCTCTTTTGGTGTAAATACGAGCCAAATATTATGGCGGAGTGCTCTCTGACGTCTATAAGGTAGAAATAATAATAATTTACCTTCTTCACGGACCAATTTGTCAACAAACCCAACTACTACGTCTTTTCCGGTTCTCTGACAGTAACTTTTGGTCGTAAGAGCTCTCCTTTCCTCATGTAAGCGTCCTTCTTGCTCTGAAAAGACATATTGCTTAAACTTTTCATTAAAAAACCAGCTTATTCTGAAATATCTCGCATAAAAATCGCCAACCGTCCTTGTTGGTTGGCGTCAAATTTTAAAAGTGGTTCTCAAGCGAGGTTGAGCGGGAAACTGGGCAGGCGATGGTGGTGCCACCGTTGGTGGTAGGAGGGCGAGTCCAAAATGTTTATTTTATTATTATTGACGTATATGGAACTGGCTATCGCATAGTCCTAATGTCCACCTGGGTTTGTATTCTCATTTTAATAGAAACATCTCATTCATCAATTGGCGATGGTGTTATCAAGTTGAAGTTTCTGTGTTGTCACTGTTGATGTCATCACTCAGTAACATCATTACTCAGTGATGTCATCATTGCTTTTTTTTACATGGTACAGAAATATATCCATACACAAGAACAATGCACAGTGGCGTCAATTGGTCAAACCACACTGACCAGAGAAAAACCACTGAATTTCCAACCCACAGGTTATGTTAACTTAACACAAAATAACATATAATAAAAGATTGAGGCAGTACATCCAGAAGTATCTGCTCTGTGAGAGCGCCCTCTACTGGATGAGTTCAGCATTGTCTCGACAAACTCACCTGCCCGTTGTCAAACCCACACTGTCCACCAGAGGCACATGCAAACTTTTAGGTGATAGGTTCACCAAGTCGCCCTCTGGTGGAGTTTGTGTCAAACCCCCACTGGTAAACAAAATACGAAACATGCATGAAAATAACATCACATAAGCACATAAGGTTGTGTGGTATGTCAGAGGTGTGGACTATGACATCACAAAGGCACACAAGGTAGAATAAATCTTTGGCTGAAAAAAATATATGTAATATTAAAATGCGCTCAGAGAGCACAGAACAATGCCCTCCTCCTGCATACCCCTGTGGCCAGTGCCGCCTAGTGGCCAGTTTGCCCCGCACCTCAAATTCACAGAATCAGCATCCATTATGTAGCATCAAACACCAATGTCCTGCAGCATTGAAATGAGGGCCACTCTAAATACTAATGGGGATTTCGATTTTCACCTGAAAAGTAGGTCACATTGACCCAATTACATAAATTAACATTTTTGCAGCTTATACCAATTGATAATAAGTAATAATGTTTTATATAAGTGTATTCTCAAAAGAATTCACAAAATCGGCACGTCGGCCATTTTGAAAAATGGCCGCCATGACTTCAAAATTTGGTCAGTATCGCCCATCATCAAACTTAGCCTAGCCCCTCATAAAATACACCTGTACACCAACTTGTGTCAAAATTGAAACATTTTTATAGAAGTTAGAGCGCTCACGGCCAAAGTTGACCCGATGGTCACTGCGACCTTGACCTTTGACCTAGGTCACCAAACTTTCATGGAAAATATTTACTTGGACTATATTGTTGTAGGCATATGTAGTATCATCCCTGTGGTCCAGCCACTTTTGAGTGTTGGCCATTCCAAATATTGTGATGGACACACGGATACACGGACGCACGGACGGAAAAGTGATTACTATATGCCCTCCCTCGGAGGAGGAGGGCATAATAAGATAACTTAAATCAAAGATTACAAATGCCAGGCACATAAAAGACTTAGAATAAAGCTGACTGTGTTGATGACATACCATTTCTTTGACTTGAGCCTCGGGGGAGGGTTTCTTGGTATAAGGAAAAGGGCCCTCATAGGGTGCATATCACAGAGAGCTGAAATATATATATAAATAACATGAACCACACACCTGCCAAAAATGATGTCTGATTACATATTGATTTGAATATATACTTCTGTATTATTTTCAATATTTCATAGTTTGTCATATATTTTTTTAAAGGCAATCTAAATTTTGTAATCTCCAATATTAGATACAAATTTCAATGATTTTGTAAATTTGACACTTTTCCAATAGTATTCATTATGCAGTATTATCAGATGTAGACAGTGATATTAAGATGAGCCTAGTGTACATACGTGGTTTGCCTTCTGCCATCTCCAGAGCTGTGATTCCTAACGACCAAAGATCACTCTGAAAGACAGATACAAAGTTCAGTGGGCTTCTATACACATATATATTAGATGATTTAGTATTGGCAAAATGCTGATATCAAAATAGCTTCAAAATCAGCATCACTGGTTATGCTACATTAGACTTGTCTATTATGTCAAAAGTATGAGATACTTTAGTGGCGGGATTATTTTCCTGAGATGTGGATTTGATAATAAATTGCACTTACTCTGTTGTCATAAGTGGCATCTGGGTTCTCATCACAAGCTATGACTTCTGGTGCCATCCTAAAACACAAATACACAGCAGCTCATTATAAGATTTATAATTTATTATAAATTTGATTCATGCTGGACTTGAATGCAGAATTTATTCTATAATTGGTAGCTTTTATTGCTTTTAACTGTCATATCAAATTAATATATTTTTTTTTCATTATTTAGCTTGCACTGAATTGTTACAAATGTACACAAACTTTGTTTTGGCACTATTGGCATTGCATATAATTAAACACATTTTTTACCAATAAGGAGTTCCTATGAAAGTGTTTCTTCTACCAATTGTTTTATCTAGCTGTGCACTAACACCAAAATCAACTGCAAGGAAAAAGAGAGAAAACTAAGCAAGTCTCAAAGTGTAAATTATTTCACATTTTGCATAAGACAACTTCATTATCTCACAGATTCGGCTATCTTTTTTTTCTTAAATCACTCATTCCTTTTAAAAAATATCTCCCCACCCTTTTAACTCAACTTTTCCTTTTACAATTATACTTTGCAAATACTTCTGGTAAAACATGTCCCAATGTCTTGCAACCACAATTTTTTCCTATTTTACTTCCAAAACTTAATTACGTTTTCAATATTTATTTTCATGAAGATAAAATAATTAATAATTTTTATATGTATCAACGTGACTTCATCCTGGCATATTTGTACTTCTTGTCGTACCTAGTTTGACCTCAGCATTATCCGTGAGCAGCACATTCTGTCCCTTGATGTCGCGGTGGATGACCCTGTTAGCATGGAGGTGAGCCAGACCCTGTTAACAAACATTAGAACACCCATAAGTCCACAACCAGTTACTCCACCATCACCATTCTCAAGCAAGATTGACTTCTTGAACTTAGCATGTATGAGGTATTCATTTAACATTACATGCATACCTGAACAGAAAGGTATTAAAATAATCCAGTACAAAGGATAGATAATAAACTAAATTTCATCTTTTCACATGACATCAATTACACAAATATAAATGAGATTTTTAAAAATTGTACACATGCTTATATTGGACATCATTCTGGCTGGAAAATCATCAAATCAGTATCAACAAAGGATGGCATGGATCTCTTTATTAAGATTAGTGACCCATTTTACATACCCTGAGTATCTCTCTGCAGATATAAGCGATCCATTCTTCTTTCAGACAGTTGCCCTTTGTAGCCTTGACGAGATCAGTCACTGATCCAGCCCCACAAAACTCCATAACCAGCTGGAAAAAAAAATATGGATCATATCAAATCCATGCTTTTTTCTTCCAAGAGAAATCAGCTGCATTTTCAACCTCCAGCGGAACAGATTCATTCAGGTATAGATACAAACAGTTGACAAAGTTGATCCTCCTGACTGGCTGGGGACCTGATTAATTCTTTACAAGTATGGTGGTTTCTCTGATGTAAAAAACATGACTGTGCAATACTCAATACCTGATTAAAACGAAATAATATAATACACTAATAAATATATCATTACATCAATTAGGAAATTTTAAATTCCTACAATTATATCAAATTCCGAGTCAAAATGAAATTGTACTCTCCAAAACTGGGTGATGAGGACAGGGATTTTCTTGTATAATTACATTGTGTACTTACCCATAGCTGGTCATCTTTGCCTGCAGGACCCTTCTTGATAAAAGCACCATAATATGTAGCAATGTTGCGGTGATGTGAAAACTGAAAATACAAATTCTCTCGTTATGCACTACCAAAATATATTGTCTACTCTGATATAATTTCCATTTATATTAATCATCTGTCTTCAAAGGTACTATTAATATTGCTGACAAAACCTTAAACTACAATTATTTGATAAATATAAGTTTTCCTACCTTTTTCAGAACATTTATTTCTAGTTTTATTTCCTCCTCCTCTTCCTGAAAAAAAGTAATAATATCTTCTAATTCATATGAATATCAAAGAGAAAGAAATAAAGATCTCTTATGATTAGAATGTGGTTACATAATAATCCAAGAACATGTTTGTAAAGACATTATTTTTGTTTCATAGCATATATACACATTTAAAAAAGTAGTTCCTATTTCATACACCAGGTGGCAGTAAAAATATTTCTGGTGTCTCCGGGCCATGAAAACAAAGGCTTGGCTCAGAGGCACTCACACCGTGACCTGTCAAACTGGGTGTGGGACCAGTATATACAACAAATATATACATTGTGTCATGTTTATACAAATCTCAGTATATTGACACCAATTCCACATCATTAAGATCATTAAAGACACAGATGGCTATGTGTTCACCTCCTTGGATGCAAGAACTGTCACTGACAAACAGTTGAAACCAAACATACATTTGGTCATGCAAATATGTGACCAAATAAAATCACAAAGTGCTAGCACGTGACTGTATTGTGCCACGCATGAGGTGTGCATGACCAATACAGCCACATAAAAAAACTGAGCACAACAATATCAAGTCACACTCCACTTATGAGGATATATTTCACCACTTTGAACATTTCTTCAAGGCATTTAAAGTACAGTTTGGATTTTACATACCGGTATATTTAAATATAGCTTATCAATTTTGAGCTTGTAAATGACCCAATATATTCATTGCTGCTGTGCAATGGGTTTTAAGCCTGCATACAGTCATGTTTTTTAGGATTGCATATGGTCACTGTTTAAGCATTGACCAAATAGCTGTCAGGCTCAGACCAAATGGCTGCGAGGCTGCAGTATTGATAAGAGGTAGTGACATACACACACATATAAATGTTTTTTTTAATATTTAATACACCATACATAAGCCTTAATTCGGAAAGTGAGACAGCACTTTGCACACACAATAGTTGTCGTCCGTGTGTAAAGTCTGCGATTCCCACTGAGGCGTGACCGCGGCACAATGCACAGGGGTCGTACGGTTCCTGGGGCTATCCCTGGGTGACGATACGCCTCAGGTATGCCAAATAGGATAGAGTCCTGTACACTTAATACTCGCATCTCATCTCCTTACAAACATCAAGGGATCCGCTTCTTTTGTGTGCAAAGTTTCACATCCGTACTTTTCTGCCTACCACTTGACCACTTAAGAGTTAAGAACTCCAGTAATACATTTGGATTATTTTTATATCAAAGATTGCTCGGATTTTTTCGAAGCTAAATTAGGAGTGCTGCATTTCTATCGCCATGTTCCTATGTGCATTAAATGAGCAGAGTGCTCAGTCATATTTATAGAATATCAGTCTTCCCGATAACCGCCGGTCCTGACCGATATTTTTTGCCACGGTCCGGCATCTTTTCCGCCGAAGTCGGACCTCATGTCCGACGTGTATTTTTGTGAAAATTCTAACTTTTCTCAAAATTTATCCCTCGACAAGTTCGGCAGTCATTTAAAAAGTAAAACGTAAATATGAAGTGTCAGGGATCCATCATTGCGCAATACATTAATATTTTCAATGCAAATGAATAGCGTCCGATCATTTTCGCGCCAAAAATAAGAGCCTGTCCCCGTCACTTCCGGTTTTCGTAATGGCGACCTTGTGTCTTATATGCGTAGTTAAGCATTGTTAAACACGCATTTTCTCTGACTTGTGCATACTTTAAACTTATTGAATGAAGGCGGACTGTTGCCGACACGTGTCAGAATATATCTACGTGTAAATTAAACAAAGATTTTAATTGTATCGCCGTTTGGGAAGCTTGTACCTGGACAATATGAGCGTATTTACTTTTCACGCTTTTTTTTCGGTCCGGGAAAAATGCTTTCGGTCCGGGAAAAAAGTCAACTTTATCGGACCGATGTCCGTTGAAGGTCTGGTGACTATCGGGAAGACTGGAATATTCAGTAAAAATACAGGAAAATAATGGGAATTTAAGGCCACAGGATTGGGTAAATATATATTTACCATTTCTGATTTATTTCACTTGAATAGATCACATTGAGACTGTCATTCATGAGTTATTCATCAAAATTAAATAATTCTAGAAATACAACTCGTCCAAAAATGCACAACAAAATTTAATGAAACAATGTTATTTTAGTCTTTTACCATATTTTGGTCTTGTTCCTTAATCTATAGGATGACCACAGAAATCTGGAGAAAAAGCCAGGCATATTTTATTGTAAAAAAGATTCAAAAATGAGAAATTTTATAAGATAGCTAGGTACCTTGTGTGACATACAAATCAAGTTGTTTTTTTATAATCATGTCTTGTCCACAAGGCCAATAGGCAAACCCTAAGAGATATGCCAAGCAGAAAATAAGCCATAACTTGACCTCTCCGCCCTGTTATTGTGATGCATAAAACCAGATATGTGTATACAATAGATCTCTAAAACAAACAGGGCCGATTGAGGGCAGAAAGGGGGGTGCCCCACAGATGGCGATGTATACCACCTAATATATACACCTCAGTGTTACATATCACCGCATTCTGACACTCTGCTCCTCGGCAAGGTAGTTCACACACAAGTAGCTCATTGTGCAATCCACATATCTGCTATGCCTAAACCTGCATGGTCCCAGACGAGCAGTCTCTATTCATCACGTTCCTCAATTCATTTATTAAAAGCTTACAGGTGGTTCAGATTTGTTATTCTCATTTTGCTATCACATGAAAATGCACTGATGTGAAATACATGAGTATAAATGTTCTATATGAATCATGAGAAGGGGGCAATATAGAACATAGAAGAGTGTATATTATGTATGTGATAGCAGGCACGGGAGACAGTATTGCCAAGGGGTCGGACTCTGGTCTGGCAGATGCTGTCAAATCTCTGGAACATCCACACTCTCTTCATGAAGCCGATCCTTGAGAAGGGCAGAGTTCTCTAGGTTCAGTCCTTCTTGCCAGACGTGAAGTGATATGCTATTTCTGTGTCAAACATGTTAAAAGCTGATCACCACACACGTCTTATCCGAGTGCTTTTGATCATGATAAGTTAATTTTTATGGGAAAGCCCATGCTGATAAAGGAGCGGGAGTGAGAGTAAAGATCTGGGAGCTGGGTCAATAGCAGATTGACCTACATTTGGATCCCTAGCATGTCAGGTCTTGGAGAGAAGGTGATCTTCACTGAAAAACCAACCAGCACACTGGTCCAGTAAACAAGACAGATAAAATGTTCATATCCCCCCACTCCCTCTCTGACTCAGTACACATCCAAGATGTCCCATTTATCTATCTAATAGCGGGTCTGCCACTGGAAAACTGCAGAGTTCCCCAGCAGAACCAGGGAGAAAACTGCAGCTGATGTCATGGCAATTATAAATGGATGAGGAGGCATCTATAACACTTTAGATCCTCTCAAACACATAATAACATAAAAAAATATATAAATATATGTGTTTTCCATTCGATCTGCATCATATCTACCACACATTAAAAACAATACTGGAAAATGATATGATTCCATACATATTTGTTCTACACTTCATAAATACATCTCAATTCTCTATATCCTATTATTCTGATTACAGCTATCATAGAAATATGTTGTCAAGCGCCCAAGTATAATGATCCAACTAAGTATAACTGACTTAGTGTTGGACCCTGGATTCTAAATAAAGCATTCTCATACTTTTGCTATAATGTTGATATTGTCAAAGTTTTGAGACTACAACAAGAATATGAAGCTTAACAAGAAAGGACTAGTAAGTGGTAAGCTGACAGACGGATCAAATAGCAAACAAGCATGATATAAGAACCCATTCTGTGTGGCAAATTATCTCCACAAACCACAAGCCTGGCTTGAGTTGATTTTGCAGTGATTACCCAGCAGTTTGGCAATTGTAGTAAGGACCAGAAAAGCATCAAGACAGGAACTTGTCTTTATGTGTTCCTGGTTGGACTCATAATGGCTATTATCCAACAACAATTTCAATCTGCCATCATAATACTAATAATACACCAAGCTTGAACTTTGTGTATTTCCTTGTGTTAAAGAGTTATCCTCCTGGACATATACACACAATGTGATCCTCCTGAACATGTGCAAGGCTATCCTCCTGAACATAAAATTATAAAGTTATAAACCTGAACATGTCCAAACATCTTCTCCTGAAAAAGCACAAAGTTATTTTCCTGAATGAATATGCACAAACCTATCCTCATGAAAAATTGTAAACTTATCCTCCTGAACCTGAATATCAACTCAAAAAGAGAGTAAAAACTATCTTGCGGGGAAACATTTTTCGTGTGCATTCAATGCTGACAATATCAAAGGCTGCATAGACATTTCTATTGATCAACTGAAATAAGTATTGATTTTTAGAGTGGTTTTATCACGTTTTGATACATATAAAATATTCCAACCGGATTAATCTATCAAGTTAGCGACATACTCAAGATAATTGTCTGGCCTTCACCATTGTTCACTAATGATACTTAAGGACTCCTTCGTGTGACCCACAACAGTTTGCCTGCCAAAATAGAACACAGGGAATTTCCACTTGATGACTGTGCCACCATTGTCAGTTTCAGCCAAACATCTATCTGGTCATGCATAAACAGGACCCAATAAAGGCATCATCTGTTCATGCACTTCTCTTGTGAAACAATATTTAGTAATGTATAACTCACGCATGACCTAATATGGTCATACTCTGGCACTGCGTGGCCGCATTGTGCGATGTTTATGTGTGACCCAATAGATGTTTAGCTCTGACTGTTTATCACATCAAACTGCTGCAGTTAAGAGCTATTTCCAGGCACTGTGAGTCTGGGTCTTCTCTAAACCACCTTCTCTCTCATGAAATATCTAAATAGCCAAAATCTTCTCTCTTTACATTACAGCCACAATAAGTATGTACCAACATATTCCTGAATGTTTAAAATATATCTGTCCAAATATGGATTGAATTTAGTATGTCAACACTTGTTTGACTTCCTTCACAAGGGGTATATAAGGGCATATATGGAAAACCTACCCACTGCAAAATGTGTATTATCATGATTGTAATTAACAATATTGGATCTCTTCCAAAATATGTTTCCGAAAAATTGACTAACAAGCTGTGGATGTTGTTATAAAATGTGGTTGAAATGTCTAAACAATTTATTGACTGTGATCAGTAGTTGCATTAAGCCTTGACATACACAATTTGAACAAGCTACATTCATGAAAACATTTCAACGGTTTCTCATACGTACAAAGAGCAAACCAGTTAAAGCTCTTCACAGGTAACAAATTCTATTGTGATTATACCACCCAATTTTGGCCATCATGTCAACATTTATAAGTATTTGGAGATGTACTACTATTTGTATTTATAGGAGTCAAGCCAAATTTTGTAAATTTGGTAAATTAAAGTAAATTTAGTCAAACCCAATGCTCCATTTGGTCATTTATTAGGTTTGAACAAATATAGTCACAAATAGGGCCATCAGAAAACACAGTCAAATAATAACATTGAATGACCTCATATATGTTATAAATGACCTGAGATGTAGATGACCTCAGTTATTAACACACAAGACCACCTTCATGCACGGACAGGACTAATTGGCAAATAAGTGACCTGGGATGAATATGTTTACTTCACACAAAGTTTGGTTCTTACAAGGCAATAATCACAATGATGAGCGTATTGAGCATATATCAGTTAATATGTGCAGAGAGAGTGGCACAAGGTGTGACTGGGCCATGTGTCAGCTTGCCCTCTCCTCCTCCTCACAGGTGGCGACGTACCTCGGGTCATCACGCCATTTACACCCAACTATTGAGTGTGTTACAGCCAAAAAAAAGCTCGTCCTCAACCTACTGACAAAGACTGAAATCCTTATCATTGTCTTTTTTATGTAGAATAAATCAAATGATAGAAAATGTAATTGTCTTTATGATATTGGAAATTGGGTTTAAGATAGGAAAACTACAGCAACTGGTAGTCTATGTATGTCAAAGTAAATTACAGAGCAATTAGTTTCATAATTATTGTTACTCAATCTGCCATAAATCACAATACCCGATACATAAAGTTGAACTTGATGATGATTTTTGATGATAACATATTTTGTGTTAATCCCTTAATGGCCTCACTCCTCATTATAATCACTATTAATAGATATATTGGCCGGTTGTATATATATTAAACTTTTGCAATGCCCAACTTACTATCTGCATATAAAGTCAATATATCTATATCTGGAAGACCTGTGACATTTAATGTTTTGATGGTATTAATATCTCAAAATAATGCATATATATGAATGATGCATCATGGTACGGTAGGAACTGAAGCTCTAATGTGTCTCTACTGGTAATTGACAGCTGGTTGTTATGTACATATATATTTGACAAATCCGGGATCTCGCACCACCATATCACTGATATGCACAATCTAATCCTTGTACCTTATCAACATAATCTAGTAATGCCAGTTATGAAATGACTTATCCACTCATTTCACATTATTTCTATTCCTCATTTCTTAAGATTTATTCATCATTCTTCTTTTTGTTTCTTTCTTAACACAGAGATTGGACCAAAAATTCAAATATGCAGATTGCAAAAAATCTGCATTAAAATTTGATGACAGGCACAAAATCGACGTTTGATTTGCAAGTATATTAACAATATTTCATAAATTAAAGTGTTTTTTCCTTTCTTTTTTGCCAAAATCATAATTAGATACTGTATCTGGGCCTGTAGCCAATGTCACACATTTGTCCCATTTCCAGGATCAAGATGAATAATATACAAAATTCATATTTCAGTTTCATGTGACCCACAATGTGGAGGATGTACACTCAACTTTTTCACAAGGCATGTTGAATCTGGAATCACACTAAAGATTCCAATTATCACCGGAGAGCCATATTTATTTCCCTGTGCTATATATATATCTATATTTTTTGTTGACAACTTTGCCCCAGCTTTTCATCTTGATCATGAGAGACACCCACTGAATACAGAAACAGTGAGCCCATATTTGTAAGGATGCCAATATTCGCCTAACATGTTTCATCAGGTTTTATTGGGTGATTTCCTTGCAAATATTGATGTGATTATTTCTACATAACCATAAATCATATTCCAGACAGCCAGATTAGTGCATACATTGGTCCAAATTTCATACGCACATGACCTCACTCTGGTTTCCATATGTATCATTTTTACATAGAAAATAGTGCTATCCCATTTTTTGTCATAAATCTATATTGTTAAAGACAGAGCACCATGATTGTTATATGATGCAATGTTCACATAAAACATAAGACAATATGTGACACAGAGATAAAATATATGTTATGGAATAGTACTGTTTTATCTTATGCAATACCTGTCATTTTGCTTATTTTTTTCAAAGAATTTTTTTAGTTTATATTTAATAACATTATTATTTGCACTGAGAATCAATATGTTTCTGTAAAACACCATTTCTAATATTAATCCTTCTACATTTCCACATCACAAATATTAAACATATGAGCACTGGTTTAATGTAGACATATTTTGGCCCAGTTTTATGCTTGGTATACAAATAGGATGCCTAGTCCACAACTCGCTTTTTTTTTTGCCTTTACAAAACAAAGATGTAGCTCTGTTAACCACCTCTACATGTTCAGCACAATATTTTTTGCATACATCCCAGTACCTTTGTTATGTATATAGTTTTTTGAGTGCACAATGGTGGCCCTGTTGTGTTGATATTACGGTGAAATTATTGTCATCACCTGGAGAAAATATACTGAGGAGAAACATGATCTAACTAACCACCTGGATATATAAAGAAATATGCACAAGACCTGAATGCTAATTTTGAAATGTTTAAATATATTTTATATAACAACCTTGGTAATACACAACCACTGAAAATTATTGAGTAATGTTTGTCAATTTTGAAATATCAGCTTTCAATAAACCAAACAGACATAAATAAATCTTCATTAATAACTGACCAATCACATGTCTGGATGTGACTGAATATAGGTTAGGATACTGTAAAATATCTGATACTCACCTCTGTAACGTTCATCACCTTGATGGCAGCAAGCTGACCAGTCTTTGTGTGACGACCCTAAAACATAAATAACACTCATTTTTAATTGATCTCAATTTTGCTTAAAATAGATGATAACTTATTTTTAATATAGTTCAAAATCAAAATGATAAAAAAAAAACCCTGAAATAATGTTGACATGTAACACCATATTTATTTAAACCAGTAATATAATAATAAAACCTTGATTTCCAAATCACCGAAATTAGTATTAAATAAAATAGTGGGGATATATTTTCTTAGCAATATGTTATACAATATTCAATAAAAGTGGTTATAAAAAGGTTATATCTATAATGAGAAATCTCAATGTTCACCAAGTGCTACCCCAATTGAAAATGTCAACAAATGAAATGATTGTTTTCAAGTTCAACCACCCCCCACCCTCCAAGACCCTTTTGAGCAGTCTGCTTAAATTGATAATTATTTATTTCAAACACCACTCAGAGTCTGACAGGCATGCCTTTCACATCTGCCAGGTAAGTAGTTTTCCTGGTTTCCCATGCAAACACAGAATCACAGTGTACAGTCTACATTATAACATCCAGGCTCTCAGTAGAAGATTAAACCTGCCTGCAGGTCTGTCTCTGTATCCCCATCATCCCTCATCCCACCTTGAACATGAGCCAAGGATTTGCAGACAGGGATCTAAATCAGTGAGCAATTGAGATGTCAAATTGTGGTCAATTCCTATCAGACAAGTATATTTGATGACCATATGCAAAACTAAAAGTTTGACATATTGTCAAAATGGGACAATACAAATAAAGCTCAAGGTTTCTGACTGTAAAAACCCATCTATTTTAAAGGAAAGGTAAGCTTTCATTTCTCATGAATCATCATTTAAATTTTTTTTAATATGTACAAATAGAAAACATGAAAAAGGATTTTTATGAAGCACTTTAAAAAATACTTTTACTGTTCTCAATTTTTCTGAATTTAGGCTCAGCATTTCCTGTTGGTAGCCATCTTGTCAGGGGGATTAGAGTAGTACCAGCCAATCAAAAACAAGTTTAAATTTATTGCAAATTACAGCCAAGAAGTGACTGATTAAATCTAAGAATATCTGTATCAGTATCATTGTTTACTGCAAACACAATGCATAATATTACAGAGGTCACCCAGCCATCGGACAATGGGGTTAAGAAAGGTATTGATGTCTTTACAATGCAGCCATCTTAACAGGTAGAAATGATTCCCACTTGGCCTTCAGATACACAATAGCATGAGGCTTTACAATGTTAAATTTGATCAGTTTTATTGAAAAATTGACACACTTTATCAAATTACTTAAATACTGAGAAGCTGTTGACAATGTTTACAAGCTCTTGACAATATTCAGAAGCTTCTAACAATATTTACACATTTTTGATAATATTCACAAGCTTTTCACAATTACAAATAATTTGCTTTTATGGCAGCCATAACACCTTCATTCTTAATGCAGATGACAGGAAATAATGAAAAAGGTGCATATTTTCAGACTGCATTCTGTCAATACCTCATAAGATATTCTTATGAGGTATTTATACTCTGTTAAACAGAGTATAAATAAACAGAGTCTGTTTATTGCAGCCATTTTGAGATTGGTTCAAATGTGATGTAATAATTTGCCATGGACATTGAGAAGGCAATTCTGAATTGTAGGTTGGGTATGTGAACAATAATAGGGAAATGACAGATTTTGGGGGCAAAACACATATAAATACAATGGTGGGGGAGGGGGGGGGGGGTCGTCTTAGCTGCACATTTCAATGGGTTGAGAAGGGCTAGTGTCAAGCATGGCACGAGTGGACTTTGACAGGGATTTGTTAATTTTTAATTTTTCCAGGTTAGCATTTCTATAATTTGTACATGAGCATGGTGTGATGTCATAAATATTATCTGCCCTCTAACCCTGCCAACAGTGACCCTAAACCCTAAATATATCTTAGAAAACATAATGGCATATTTGTTATTGAATATTACAGATATAAAACGGTGAATAGTGCATGCATATAATTTCACTCTGATAAATATTTAATGCATTTTAGGATAGTTGCAATGATATCACTCACTGACAATTTTGGGAATAATATCCTTAATCTACTATTTCATCACAATTTTCATATGCTATTGAACCATACACAATTATATAATACACTCTGTGTGTATGGAAAGCATTTATGGTCCAGCTTTTAGATCGCTGATTAATTTAGCGCAAATATTTTGATAAAAATTGTCAATCATATATTGTAATTTCTGAACTTTCAGAAAAATGGAAATATTTACGACAGTGAATGATTCCAACATTTAATTATGTCAAACCATAAAATATAGCAGGTTTAGCAATGAGTGGGATGTATAAATTGGCGAAGAGAGGATGGAATATATGATGCTGATTGGTATATACAACAATGAACAGAGGATGGTATGCATGTACATTTAACAAAATTAGATGACAGATAATGTATCACATGAATTTAATATTGGTGATTGGTGTTTACTTTGAATAGAGGATGGTACAAATAATTTTGAACAGTTGGACCCAAACATATTTTTGTCAAAATAAGGTAAATATATGACCATTTTGTGCCATGCCTGAGATATGCATCATGAGAAGCCTCAATTTTTTGACTATCAAAAATAAAAAATTTAATGTTTTCTTGGCGGGAATGAGAGAAATAAGTGTGTGTATACTGGATAGTGAATGTGGTCTCATGGGAGTTAAAGAGACAGTCTTCTGACACTGAAAAATTACATTAATACCTTGGAAACACTAAACAAGTCGCTGTATGGGGAGTAATTCACAGATTTTCGCCAAAAAAAGATAGAAAATGCATTCTAGTTTCTTCATTTGAAAATTAAAATTAGGTCAACCTCTGATATGTGTTTCCCTCATGAATGAACTTTTCTGAAAAAAAAAGGTTTGTTTGTCCCATTTCATCTCACACTAAAGAAAGTTTGTCCTGCTTTTTGAGTGAATCACACTTGGGTTATTACTTATAATGGATGTCATCTACTGGTATTACAGTGATTATAAATATACAGGTGCATCAATTTATAGGTATACATAAATATGCAATGAGGTTTGCCATGGCAACCATTTTGTGGATATTATATTTTTTTCGCAAAGAAGGTCAATGGTGACATCACTAAGATTTGAAGGAATCTGAATGTCACTTCTTTTTCTACCTCTGAATAAAATTTGAAACAAAGAAGTCAGCTGAAATGAGTGTATTTAATCTGTCCCTTGACACTTCTATCTAATATTGACCACTTCCTTTTTAAAGGAATACTTATTTCAGATGGAATAACTTTGTTGTTTGATAATATACATTACTGAAACAAAACTCTCGTGACAATATCAAGGAAGAGTTTCACATCCTGGCCAACGCATTCCAAACTTCACCTCCCAGGATACACATCATTGATGAGGTGGACACGATATGACTAGATTATATAAATAAATACTTATGTACTATCCATATGTTGATTAAAAGCTCAAATGAACAAGGAAGCATTTTGGACTGATTTGTTGAAAAATCGAGAAAAAAAAATTTATAATAGTAACAACCATGATAATTGGAATATTGAGAGCAAATGTATTAAATCTAGGAGATGTTATCACAATTTATTCCATATTGCGGTGACACGTGATAAATACCAAATGTGGTTTTATATATTGAGTAGAACAATGTCTGGTTTACACATGTAATGATGTTTCACATCAGAAAAGAGATAGATCATAATTATCTTTACATGAAGTCACAAAATTTAAAGCTTCCAAAAATTTCAGTATTTTCTGTTACAGTTTTACCAATATATATGAATATTGCAATAGTCATTAGCTGCTTTAGGATTGTGCGACCTTTTTTTTCATGGGATGTACAATTGGCAACATTCTGTCAGAATTACTCAAATTTGATTGAAAGGGAATTTGATAAAGAGTAAATTTCTAAACAAAATATATTACTTTTTGTACCATATCCGCTCGGGTTAGCGCCCATGGGCGGCTAATTGGGGACAAAGTAAAAGAGGGGGGGGGGGGGGGGGGCGTTTACCCAAGCATGGGCGTTTATAAAGATGGGTGGGCTCTTACACAATCATAAATCTTTGTAAAATGTAAACAAACTTGCCTCTTTCATCGATAACATGGGGTGCCGTTGTGAGCGATAATACAGTTGACGTCATCAGTTTCAGTGCAGAAATTTGAATAAGAGCGCATAAAGCGATGACGAGTACACAACACAATGCTGGAGAAGATGCAAACTTTGCAGCTTTGCAAGCACATTTCTGTCAATTTTCACGAAACTCTACACAACTTTCACAAATAAATACACGTGAACACTGTGATACGACATGATTTAACAGAATATTGGGGTAAGCTTCAAAGATTTCACTTGTTCATACTGTAGGAAGATGTTAAAAGTCAGATCTGTAGAGACCAATATGACATGATGGCGGACATCCAGGGAAGGTGGGCGTTTAATGATTTCTTCCTAAAAAGGGGGGTGGGCGTTAAGCCAAGCATGGGCGCTAACCCGAGCGGATACGGTACATCTTTTTTGTCTAAAATAATTTTATTATTTAGGAAATCACTAATTTAGTTTTGTGATTTTAATTTGTTAAGAGATTCGATTTTAGAAATAGTTGTCCAGTTCAGGTCCCGATTTTTAAGTACAGTTCGGGAAATGATAATATAATCGGCCTATTAAATTACCAAGATGTTCGGAAAATCATTTATCTTATCATCTATCAACACCTAATAATGAGGTAAAAAAAAAATTCCATTTCTTAATAAAAGTTTAAACAAATTTGTCGGTTGAAAACAGCCCTAATTTTAGACACAAGGTTATTTTCAATTAATACGCTGACAGGTAACACTTATAACAATGTTTACTAACAACCCCATGTCCAGAGGGAATACTACTTTCATGCTTAATCTAACTGCAATTGATCTACAAAACAATGTTTGCTACTAATTAACATAATTACCCAGTAATCAGCCTATGCGTTTTTTTGCACTCATTAGTTTTGTAACCCCACATACAGCATTCAAATTCACATATTGCTTGGTAATTTGTCAACTCTGTTGTTGGCTGGCTATTTCAGAACACAAGACTGATCACTTCAGTCAACATTTTGCCAGTCAGAAGTGTCAAGGAAAATATGTTCTCCGGGGAAGAAGAATAGTTTTTACCTTGGTGTAATTCATCATCACACCAAGACTAAACATGTCAGAAAGCCCACCTAGCCACCTAAAAAAATGTGTTTCTTTATAAATGTCAAGTCTGAATTGTTTCTATATTTCTCCTTCTCGAGAAGGAGAAATATTTCAAAGATGTAAATACTACAGTTTATATATAGTATTTGTCATTATAAACTTTCTTAATAAGCAACTGTGTTGAGAGCGATTCCTCGGAGGATTTTGTATGCTGGGACAGAGAGGTCAAGACTGCAGACCAGGATGTAGCCAGGAGTCACAGTTTGATCAGATAAATCCTCAAATAAACTTTGTACAAATTCAAAAAGTGTTTTTGACCAGCTCTACTTTGATAAGTAATTAGCCTGAGTGTCACAGCATTAAATAAAATAAAAAATAAGGTAAATCCATGGGCAAAACCCAAACTGTGACTAATGATAAATCTATCAATGCTTGTGACGTACCAGGACATAATGGATTTACTTAGATGTTATATACTACACAATAAGAGAGATAACAGAATACTGAAGTTCCTCTCACACAACTGCTGAGCATTGCAGATGTCTTCCAATGTTTTTTGCCAAAGACTAATAGTTGTATATATAAAATAATGATAATGGAAAAAGAAGTTGTGAACCTTCTTGGTAAAAAGACAGGGTTTAAATAATAATTTCATGTACTTATCTGAATTCTCAATATATCTGACCACATTTAACAAAAAAAGGAAATAGAATAAAATCTACCCCAGATTTTGTTTGTTTGTGGCATCTCATCTGAAACAAGACAGAGACAGTGGCATGATGTGTTTTGGCCTTTCATTGAAGTTACTTTAGAGATGGGTTGTTACTTCTATCTCATGTGTATGCCGTCAATTTATATTCACAGACACCATGCCAAAAAAAGGTTTTCTCATGCTTTCACTTTACATATATACCTTTAAATTATTTAACATAAAACTTGTGAGACTATCAAATGAAATGAAATTTAAAATGTTCCTCTTGCCCTGAACTGCTGAGGAGACATATCATATATAAATATATATATATTGGAGGCATGTGAGGATTTGAAGGTTTAGTTGGCAAAGGCAAGGATTGGATGTGTGCCCACAGTCAGAGCCAACAGGGATCAAGTCAGGACATATACAGCATCATTGTGTATAACATGATGGAGGACAGCAGGATCAGTCCAGGACAGATACAGTGGCATGATGGAGGACAGCAGGATCAGCCCGGGACAGATACAGTGGCATGATGGAGGACAGCGGGATCAGTCCAGGACAGATACAGTGGCATGATGGAGGGCAGCAGGATCAGTCCAGGACAGATACAGTGGCATGATGGAGGGCAGCAGGATCAGCCCGGGACAGATACAGTGGCATGATGGAGGACAGCAGGATCAGCCCAGGACAGATACAGTGGCATGATGGAGGACAGCAGGATCAGCCCAGGACAGATACAGTGGCATGGTGGAGGACAGCAGGATCAGCCCAGGACAGATACAGTGGCATGATGGAGGACAGCAGGATCAGCCTGGGACAGATACAGTGGCATGAAGGAGGACAGCAGGATCAGCCTAGGACAGATACAGTCACATGAAGGAGGGCAGCAGGATCAGCCAAGGACAGATACAGTGGCATGATGGAGGGCAGCAGGATCAGCCCGGGACAGATACAGTGGCATGATGGAGGACAGCAGGATCAGCCTGGGACAGATACTGTGGCATGATGGAGGACAGCAGGATCAGCCCGGGACAGATACAGTGGCATGATGGAGGACAGCAGGATCAGCCCGGGACAGATACAGTGGCATGATGGAGGACAGCAGGATCAGCCCGGGACAGATACAGTGGCATGATGGAGGACAGCAGGATCAGCCTGGGACAGATACAGTGGCATGATGGAGGACAGCAGGATCAGCCTGGGACAGATACAGTGGCATGATGGAGGACAGCAGGATCAGTCTGGGACAGATACAGTGGCATGATGGAGGACAGCAGGATCAGTCCAGGGCAGATACAGTGGCATGATGGAGGACAGCAGGATCAGCCTGGGACAGATACAGTGGCATGATGGAGGACAGCAGGATCAGCCTGGGACAGATACAGTGGCATGATGGAGGACAGCAGGATCAGTCCAGGGCAGATACAGTGGCATGATGGAGGACAGCAGGATCAGCCCGGGACAGATACAGTGGCATGATGGAGGACAGCAGGATCAGCCCAGGACAGATACAGTGGCATGATGGAGGACAGCAGGATCAGCCTGGGACAGATACAGTGGCATGATGGAGGACAGCAGGATCAGCCTGGGACAGATACAGTGGCATGATGGAGGACAGCAGGATCAGTCCAGGGCAGATACAGTGGCATGATGGAGGACAGCAGGATCAGTCTGGGACAGATACAGTGGCATGATGGAGGACAGCAGGATCAGTCCAGGGCAGATACAGTGGCATGATGGAGGACAGCAGGATCAGCCTGGGACAGATACAGTGGCATGATGGAGGACAGCAGGATCAGCCTGGGACAGATACAGTGGCATGATGGAGGACAGCAGGATCAGTCCAGGGCAGATACAGTGGCATGATGGAGGACAGCAGGATCAGCCCGGGACAGATACAGTGGCATGATGGAGGACAGCAGGATCAGCCCAGGACAGATACAGTGGCATGATGGAGGACAGCAGGATCAGCCTGGGACAGATACAGTGGCATGATGGAGGACAGCAGGATCAGCCCAGGACAGATACAGTGGCATGATGGAGGACAGCAGGATCAGCCCAGGACAGATACAGTGGCATGATGGAGGACAGCAGGATCAGCCCAGGACAGATACAGTGGCATGATGGAGGAAAGCAATCTTGATCAGCCCGGGACAGATACAGTGGCATGACGGAGGACAGCAGGATCAGCCCAGGACAGATACAGTTCTTCAACACTCCTTTCAATTATCATGTCTCTTTATCAGTTGTAGCCACAGATCTATTTGCTCCCTCATTAACATTAATTAATCATTAATTGATAGTTTAGTTTTTTTTTTAAACCAGGTCAATGCAGGACCATTTTCTGCCATGCGTAAGACATATGTGACCAAATAATGCCAAGCAACAGCTGTGCATGACCAATTAATGCCATGTTATGGTTATTTGGTCACTTTTATGAATGACCAAATAGATGTTTTGGCTGCACCTGCTTATGAAGCTTAACATATTGTAAAGCCTAAAAGGTGACTAAAAGTGAGGCAGGTGTTATGTGGTATCTTGGAATGGGTTCAGTTATCGTGTTAACTCAGGACTACTAACCAGAGCTGACCTCCTGGGAGGTGGCTGACCTGCTCTGCTCTGCTCAGTCTACTCAAAAGTAATTGAGTTCGTGACAGCCTTTTTTGTGGGTAAATCTTAAAACCTGACCCTCTTCAACATGTTCATTTTGGTAGACCTATGCTGAAGTGATAATTTATATGCATCAAAAATGATAAATGAATCATCACCATCAGTATCATTTTGGAGATCAAATGTCTAAATATCTGAAATTCTAAGTATAACCTTGAAGTTTTGTACAGGTTAACATGGTTAAAAGGTATGTACCTATATTGACTTTGCTGAAATTATGTGCAGAAAAAATGTGAAAAGAACTCATTAACACACTGAGAATGTTGACCTGAGACTGCACTGAGCATTGCAGAGGTAGACACAGACTAAAGCAGACAGTCAACACCCCTCGTGTCCTTTCATCATTTGCCGATGTTTGTATGTGTATCTATTTGTGAGCAGTAATTTGTATGGTACTTAGGTGTGTTAGTGTGCTGTCTGTTATTCAGGAGCAAACATTCCCCACAGGGCTGCCCAGCATTGTCAGGGCCATCATCCCTGCTCAGGTATTACCATCCTCGACAATTCAGGAATGATCCTCGCTGCAGGGATATAATGCTTGAAACTGTACTCTCCCTCCATTCCCTCAAAACCCTACTCATCTGACATGGATGGCCCGAAACCCAAATCTACAAGCTATGTATCACCTGTATTCTGAAACACGCGACCTGAAACCCTACTCTTGGATGTTTAAATGGCCCACATTCCTAAATCTGAGATGTTTTCCAAGCCTATAAAATTGATCTAATCAATAAATCAAAAACATTAATAACCATGAATAATTAATTCTTGAATGGCAAGAAATATGACAGGAATAGATGTTGAAAATAAAGGATGACCATATTTATTTTCGATAGTTATTCCAGAATTATTGGTGGAGTAGGACTATTCCAGAATAGGACATTACTTTGCTCTGCTCTACTCAATTTTAGATTGGGATTCTGGGCTCTATTCTGCTCTAATCAAGGGTGGGACTCTGGACTCTATTCTGCTCTAATCTAGAGTGGGACTCTGGACTCTATTCTGCTCTAATCTAGGATAGGACTCTGGGCTCTATTCTGCTCTAATCTAGAGTGGGACTCTGGGCTCTATTATGCTCTAATCTAGGGTGGGACTCTGGGTTCTATTCTGATCTAATCTAGGGTGGGATTCTGAACTCTATTCTGCTCTAATCTAGAGTGGGATTCTGGGCTCTATTCTGCTCTAATCTAGGATAGGACTCTGGGCTCTATTCTGCTGTAATCTAGGATAGGACTCTGGGCTCTATTCTGCTCTAATCTAGAGTGGGACTCTGGGCTCTATTCTGCTCTAATCTAGGATAGGACTCTGGGCTCTATTTGCTCTAATCTAGAGTGGGACTCTGGGCTCTATTCTGCTCTAATCTAGGATAGGACTCTGAACCCAACTCTATCCCATCTGTAGAATGAGTCCTGTTCTTCTTGACCTGATGGCATCCAAAGAAGTATGTACATTAAAGTGACAACATGTATGACCCACATCAAGATAATAATGATAACATTTCAATGTATCCATAATGTATCTCCAGTTGACATGAAATATGAAGCATTGTGGGATACAGAGATACACACTCCTGCCTCGAAGCCTCTGTCCTATGTTTATACTGCACACATGATGAGCAACATGCTCCCTACTTACACCGCCATGCCAAACAATTGACCTCATACACCGCGTTCCCACATGTCAGCCACACATTTGCCATTATTTGGACAACATTTGCAAACTTATCATGATGATCATGATGATTACTTGTGAACGTAATGACATTAATTCCTGATCGTCATCATATAGACAACTACTTTTATAATGGTTATGATTTTATGATGCTGCAACAGCTTATGCACCAGCCTGATAGAATAGATTTACTCTAATACATCATGATAATTACTGCCATCAATAATAAACAAGTTAAAAGTGCTCACATTTTCAAAAGTAAACTATTTTCAACACTAAACTATATAAAACAAACATGATTTAAACTAATTAGCTGAAATTATTCTCCCTCTCCAGGCTTTTCCATGCAAAACTGGCCATCAATGTTGGTGGTGGATAAAA
Organism: Amphiduros pacificus; assembly: GCA_949316495.1. Taxonomy (NCBI): domain Eukaryota; kingdom Metazoa; phylum Annelida; class Polychaeta; order Phyllodocida; family Hesionidae; genus Amphiduros; species Amphiduros pacificus. The sequence continues at coordinate 15,334,675 of OX439003.1, read as the reverse complement.
TCCTTTCTCATTAATTCCTGGTTGTTTTGGCTCTGTATGTATGTCTTAATTGTACTAAATACGTTATTTCAAAATGAACTTGATAAGTACTTATTATTTGTCAGAATTGATTGAAATAAAAAAACCCAGATATTGTCCAACATAATTCTATTAATCGTGAATTAATTAATAGTTCATTATGTTGAGTATGACATATTATAAAGGAGACTGAATCAGCAACAGGAAATGTATCATCAACTCAAACATTCCAATAGAAGCGGTTCCAATGTGAAACTCAATTAGGAGATACCATACACTTCCCTTTAGATCTCAAATGTGACATATTGTACAATTCCCAATTGCTTCACAAATAAGATACCATTCCCATTAGACCTGTAAAAAATGAAGGTGAACCCATACTGTTCTTGCTGACTCACAGAGGAACCATACACACGTATGCCTATATTGGAGGTTAAAATTCCCAGTATATTTACATTCAGAATACTATGAAGATACCAATAGATGCCCAAAGGAAAAAAATGAAGTAGATAATTCTCAAATAAGAGATACTAGAGATTCAAAGAGGATTTCCAGACTGGTCATCTTTACTAGTTGGACAGTTAATAATATTTATGTTAGTCTAAAGATAGCAGTGATATATACCACTTGTTGATATTCAATCCATCTATTTCAAATATGTGTCTCACCTTATAAACCTGGCCGTATGTTCCATTTCCAACCACTTCAATCAGGTCAAATATACCTGCTGGGTCCTACAAAGAAGGTAAAACACAATCTTAGCATATTTTGAAGCATGAATTTTCTAAATCAATGTTATCAGCTGACCGCCTTTAAGCAGTGCTCAAAATTCGAGCTTGCCCTGTTGGCCAATGAAAACAACTTTTGGTCAGAGCCAACAAGTTTTCAGGTCTTTTTCTTCTATTCTCCATCATTTAACTGGTTAAGAGAGCAAAGTTTAAAACATAATTTCAGAAATTGCTGTTAAGAAAAGATTGGTTAGCATAAAAATGACATTTAAAAGCAGGTTCACATGGTTTTTGTTATGATTACAGTCTAACTTAGACTCTAAGTGTCTAACACTAGATCGGTGCCAAGATTTCTCTTTTACATATTTGGTCCACTAAAAAACAGAATCGTGAAAATGGCAGGCAGCCCATGTTATTTTGGTTTGCCAAACTAGCAGTTCTACTCGTGGCTTTTCCTGAGTTCAGCTTTTGTTTCCCAAAATATCAACATTGAAATTGACAACAAGCCCAAAGTGGGGGGTGATGTTTACTGGTCCCTCCAAGCAATTCACGTGGAGCTTTATCACAAATAATCCCCTAATTTTAAAGTTCAGATAGTATACATTTGATTTATTTCCTAAAATGGATACTAAAATCAAAATTCAACTTACTCTAAGGCTTGAAAGGTCGATATCGTCGAGACTAACATTCACACTTTGGGTCGCCATGTTGGATCGGTATTTCCTGTATGGAGCCCGTCAACTTAGCGGGATTTTATTCCCATTTGACGGGAGATATGCTCCCTGTAGGTAGTCCCGTGTATGTATCAGGTATTTATGTAAGAGTGGTTTATCATACTAGATACATCTGCTCCGTGAAACAATGTGCACAAAGTCTTCAAATCTTTGCTATTTACTCATGCAAATATCCCGATCTGACTCACAGATGTGTCCACTTGACCTCAATTTGATGTCCCTTCGAAAAGTTCGTCTGCAATAGTTGATTTGCGATCCGCTAGGTGGTATTCTTAACCAGGCAGGAGACCATCTGCCACTTGGTGGCGTTTACATCAATTCCTAGCTTTTATCCATGTAAAGCTATAATATTGCAATATCACTCACAATAACATCACAGATTCAGTCCCAGTGAAGATTATCAGCTGATCATTGGTTCTGTGTGTTAGACAAAAGCGTCCAGGGGATCATATTACTAAGATATCAAAAGGACTAAGCGTTAAGGAAAGCACTGGATTGATATAAGAATTGGGAGTGTTTGAATTCTGCTTGGTTTGTGAGGTATAATTTTGATTTAGCCTGTTATTAATACACTCAAACTGAGCAGATATCCGCTTTGTGTCCAGATATTGACAATTGACAGAGTTCACCCATGCAGTGGTTCTTTAGAAATGGTTACGATATGATATAAATTTATATTCATAATATTCTGATATTCTTATTTCAATGATAGATTGTTAGATTCAGATCAAATCATATACTCAGTAACAAGCTCAGCATGCTCAGGTTCATCTGAAGTTCATTGTGACTGTGTGGCCTGTAGATTTTCAATTTAGTCAAGAAAGGATTTTATTCATATATATATATATATATATATACGTTCAACATTAAATTATCAAGGATAATTTGTGCAGTAGCATCCATTAATTTCCATTAATTACATCACATTAATTACTATGTTTATGTATTAGCAGAAACCTGAATATGGGATGGATGCAAATACAAATTACATCACATTAATCACATTAATTACTATGTTTATGTATTAGCAGAAACCTGAATATGGGATGGATGCAAATCCTGGGTTTGTCCATGCTTTTCCTGGCAATTTGTGTTGGCTATCTTCTCCACACTGATGTCCCGAACAAGTGGCCACAACCCTGGAAAACCAAAATGACTGTCCTTGCCCCCCTCAAGCTTATCAATCTTATGGTATGATTTTAGTCTGTTTTTGTTTTCATAATATTATGATATTGGTGTGCACACCATTATTCTTTACCTAGATGTGTTTTTTTAAAATATATTTATTCTATTTTTCATTTATTTAATTCTATTTTTCATTTATTTATTTATTTATTTATTTATTTATTTATTTATTTATTTATTTATTTATTTATTTATTTATTTATTTATTTATTTATTTATTTATTTATTTATTTATTTATTTATTTATTTATTTATTTATTTATTAATATTTATTTATTTATTTTCATTTTATTTATTTTTTGACAAATTGGTTATCTTTCTGACCTTTTGACAGGCATTTTATTTTTGATAAATGTTAATGATAGTTTGTAAGTGACAGAATAATGATTAACATAATCAATTCTTATTAGATGATTAGGTTAAAAATGTTAGTGTTGAACAGGGAACGTCTTATATGAATTATTCAAGTATATGTTTTAAATATGTGAAAATATAATATTATTTGATGTCATCAACAAAGAGTGTCCACATTTGCTATACCACAGATATATCTTAATCCATGGTCATCTCCATGGTATAAAGCTCTCTTTGTCCTTTTGGGGTACAACATCACAGTTGAGTGATCACGTCTATACTCCTTGTCCACTTCCTGTCATGCGCTCTTCCATTTATCTTACTCAACCAGGGTACAGGTCATTTCAGGTGAAGGTCATCTGTACCAGGCCTCAAGGATTTGTCCATTATCGATTGACTGTGTCCTTAAAATAGTTAGGACAATGGCTTCTGCTTGGTATTACATGCACTATACAAGTTCATGTCTGTTACTTAATTATTTAATCTTACCAATCCATCAAAACATTTCTCCCAAATATCAATATCCCAAAAGGTGTTGGTTCTAACTGAGATTAGGAATTGGCCCGGGGTTTTATAAATGATCATGTTTCCCTGATATCTAATTGAAGTCAGTTGTAGGGTATGTCTACAGTAGGAAGATTGGAAATTCTGGCTTTTATCTAAAATCTACCAGTTCTCTTATGATCTTATAGGACATTTCTCCAAATTTTTAATTTATGTATTTCTAGACTACAATTTTGGAACCATTTATGGGTCCAGACACATACTTCATCCTGATCAAGAGATTCTATAAAAGTATATCATTGTCCAATCCAACTCCAAAGTCTGACAAATATGTAAAGGTAAGCTATCATCAAATTATCTTAAATAATCGATTTGAAATAATTTCTTCTTACATTGTGTCTTTGCCTATTAATCCATTACACCAGTGGTGAGAATACAGTGTCTTCCTTGTCCGATATTTAACTTTATACATTATCAATAAAAAAGGATAGGTTTGTTGGACCGCCCAACATGTTTTAGTATCTATTAATGAAAATAAATCTGTCAATGTCTTTTGATAAGATTAATAGTACATTGAAATAAAGTGCTTGATATTTGGAAACCTGTACAGGTGACAGAGACGAACTTTGGTGGAGTTCCGGTATTATTATATGAACCGACAGAGGGCAGGTCTATGAGGCGAGCAGTGTTCTACATGCACGGTGGAGGATTTGTCTTTGGGGACATCAGTATGTTATCTTAACAATGTTGAATGCATGGGAATTATATATCACCTTAACGTTGAATGTATATTATACACCTATTTAATTTATGAGCAATGCATATCTTGTGGAATATCTGATATAGTCAATGGACATATTTTAGTGGAATCATGAGAAAATCCCACAAACATTGCATATGCTGTAGAATTAGCTTCCGTGGCTTACAAATCATCATGGCTTACAAAATCATTGACTATTTAAAGTCTTGGGATTCTTTGGGCCAAACTTATGGAATGTAAATGACTGAGCTTCAACCCCCCGCTCTGTATGGCAATAAAAAGTCACATAAGGGATGGTAATAGTCAAAATATATAAGTAATATAACATAACCTATCTTATTTTTTAGAATTGTTTCATCCATTGACAAGAGAGATAGCTGTTGTCTTGGGAGCTGTGGTTGTGTCTGTCGAGTAAGTATACCCAGTGATTTAATACGTATTCAAATATTTGGCTTTGGTAGCTTTATCTTTACTGACAGAGTTCATATTGTAGTTATCGCCTATCTCCTGGTCACAAGTATCCAGACCACCTGGACGATTGCATCAACGCATACAAGCATTTTGTGCAAATGGCAGATGAATTAGGATTTGATCCTAATCGAATAGCAATTGGAGGTATGTTTGCAGTTACAAGAATCAAAGATCATGTTAACTGTGATATTTTGAAAAATTAAATTTTATGATAGAAAGCTAATGCTTTATGGTTGTGTTTGTTTCTATGTGGAGTATTCTTTTAAATTTGTTGTTTCCTTTACCAGGGGACAGTGCTGGGGGTTCCCTTGCAGCAGCCCTGGCTCTCTACTTGAGAGACAACAACTTCTCACCAAGACCAAAACTTCAAGTATTTCTGTCCCCTTGTCTCCAAGCCACAGACTTCAACTCACCATCTTATAATAAGTATAAAAGTGACACATTCTTGTCTCAACGTACAATGGCCGGATATTGGTTGATGTATGCAAGAGGCCATATTGACAGGAAAATACTAGATGCCATGGTGACCAATAAGCACACCTCTACGGATATAAAGCGTGTCATGTACTCCACCCATAATAATCCTCAGCAGATTCCCCAACAATATGTTCACAAATCTTACATCCCCAATGCTGATAACTATGGAGAGGAGGCAATATGGGATGAGATTAAGGACACTTTTCTGGACCCTTATTTTGCTCCTTTGATGGCTAAAGACTTAAAGAATCTGCCAGCAACATACATGATGACGGTAGAACAGGATGTGATACGAGATGATGGAATCTGGTATGCACAAAGGCTGAGTGAGGCCGGAAATGACGTCACACATGTTCACCATGCGCATGCTCTTCATGGTATGCCAGGATATTTGCGCATGCTCAATGGAAGTAGGGAAATTGTTTCCAAAATGTTGAAGTTTGTTCAAGATAAACTGTGAATAGAATGTCTTTTCTATTTCAAAAGAATAAACTCACAACTTTGTAAATGTGTCTTTTATTAGGCATTTTTCTAGTATTGTGAGGTGACATGTTGTTTAAAAAAATTCAAACATTGTCAGTGTTGATAGATATAACAACTAAAATGACACAACATCATAAACTGATAACTTTGATTTTATTTCAAACACATATTTGCATTTTCATTGACAAGTGTTTTTCAAATAGAAAATACAACAAACATATGTTACTAGTAGGGAACAGTGATCCTTTTATTTCTTTTTAGCTTTAGAAATATATAATTTTAGCAATGACTTTTTCAGCACAGTGTAGGCTACATCACATTTGTTTGTTAGAGCGCCAGCTTATTAGCACCAGTTCCTCTGTGGTGATCCAAAGGTCATGGGTTCGATCCCAGACCATGCCGAGATTAAATTCATGATACAATTTCACACATGAGCTGAGGCTCGTGCCAAAGGGTTTACCCATTGTCCTTGTAAATCTGTGAACGGGTGGGTTGTGATGTCAAGGACCTGTGACATGACAATTCAGTGAGGCAGCACTATATCTGCAACAAGTAGGTCTCATCACGAAATGACTGAAATAATGTTGAAAGTGATGTAAAACCCCAAACAATCAAACAAACAATCACATTTGTCTGACACCAAGTAATTTTTTTCAGATAGTGACTTGTATTTTATATCTTTGGTTTTTCAAACAATCTTTGTATCAGAAAACAGTGAGAGAGGTCTATTTATTGTGATAAGTACATGAATAAGCATTACTTTTTATTAGATTTATCTCGCTATGCAGGATTTAAACTCATGGCAAATGGATTGTGTGCATCTAATGCTAATAGTGTGCATCTAATGCTAATAGAAACATCGCATGTGTTTGAAAAATATATATATTTACAATGATATTTACAAAATTTAATGGCACCAAGTCAAGAATAAAGTTGACAATTTCATTAATCTTTAGTTCTTGATTTGTTTATCGAAGCAATTAATGATGCATCCCTTTCTTCAAGTATGATATGGTCTCATGATATGTCAACCAATTGATATCATAATTACTTAGAATAAAGTAAATATCTAGAGATAAGAAAATAAAGAAATAATATCCACTTATTCACTTAAAGAACAGGGCAAATATTCCTACGCCAGTAATTGTATGATATAATTGGGCACAGAATAAACTGATTTTTTTAAAGAAAACAACTTTTCATGGCACATGGCTTCAAGTAAATTCAGGCATACTCTGGACATATCTTTTAAGGAATTTTCTCCAACTCCAATTGATGTTTACATGTACATATCTTTTTGTTGATCAACTGTTGGTAGGATTTAAGTGCCATGCAGAACGTAATGACCCTCCCTTACAGATGTGTTTTAAATTCAAGGTTTTATGCTTCTTTGAAGGAGAGAAACATAAACGAGGATACAATATCAAGGAATAAGTGCTAATTTAAAAAAAATCAAGCTCACGCATTTGCAATAAGTGCTGATTTAAAAAAATCAAAATGCAAAATCCAACAGAAAATCTTCCTACTCTTCTTTATGCCATGCACTTTATACCACAAAGAACTGTACAACTCCACTATATTTAATCATTGGTCGGCAGGGGGCCTATAGACTTGCAGCTTAATCATGTCGAAATGTTAAACATTCAGCCTTGAAGTCAAAACAAACGCGAGCAAAAATAAACAGGAAATCAAGCCCTGAAGACAAACTCAAGTGAAAATAATGATTTGTCACATCTGTCAGTACTCTCCATAGGTTTAATTTGTTATTCCAAGGAACATGGTTTGTGGGCATTTTTCAATGCCAGGGTAGCTTGAGGGCACTTTTATGGTTTCAAGTTTATTCACCCCCTCCTTGAAATACAAGAAACAAGTAATTTTGTTTGCCATCATAGCTGGCCGGAAGATATGTTACTGCCAAACAAGCACTGTACTTCCGGCACTTATCTAGACATGTATACATGTCTAGACTTATCTAGACATGTATGTCCTCGCCCAGGCGAGGACATCGCCATCTGCCGGGGGAGCTTCACCTATTGTTCTTGTTGTAGTTTCCACATTTTGCAAGAAATCAGACACAGCCTTGGTTTGAGAACTATCCATTCCAAAGCTACCGCTGAGACTAAATATATCTAAAAAATACTCTATGTAAACTCCAGGATCATCTGAGGAAGCCAAAACTTCCGCCCAGTGAAGGAAGCTGGAGTCAAAAGGAGGCAGAGAAACAGTGTCAATTTTGGAGTAGTTTGTGCAGACCGCTTGTTGTATGTATAATGGCTGGCAGAAATATCTTTGGTAGCCTTCTTGTAACCGGTACTGGCAGAAAAGTGAACACCCCATCCCCCGCCTTCTACACTGGCGGACACCGACAAGTGGTCGTCAAATTCTGAGACACTCTCCTCTCACGTGGCAAAGAGTGTCACACAGGACACATCAGGGACAGTCCGACTTTCTTTCAAAGCTTCACCTTTTAGCTGAGAGTAATAGTAAAAATTGCTCTCTGATTTTAGAAATCTTTGAAAATTTATGAATTTTCACTGTCCACATTTAGGGATGAACCTTTTCACTGATATTCAACTTGAAAAAAAACCCAGCTATTTTTAATGTTCAGTACGGTACTTTGATTGACATCTGGCATGTTGGCTTATTCAGATTTTGGTGATATATTATTTGTAAAAAGAAAGATTGACAACAAACTCATAACACTTTGTTTATTTCTTATTCATTTATTCTATGTGTGAATCGAGACACATCAGTATTTCAAATTCATGCAAAATAATTTACTCATCAAATATTTGGACAATACATATCACCTAAAGGAAATATATGCAGGTTAAATATCCCTCCCTCTTAGTCCAAAACCCAAAACTTGATTATTCTCACTTGAAGGAATAATATGGAGCCCAGTCAGCTTCTCTCTCTGATCATATTAAGATTGGGTTCCATCTCAATCCTCCAGGCAGAATAGAGACCGGCACAAGCCCATATGTGCCTCAATCCAGGCATCAGATTGCTGTTTATTTTCACACCTCTATGCCCGAGACTCATTGGTAAATTTATCCACATTCACAAAAAAACAGTACATTCACACTGTCCATTCTCACACAAGCAAGATAGTTTGGTCAGAACTAAAACATAATTAATAGAACTCTATCATTGTGTGAGTGAGCTAGCTGTGCGTTCAATGGGCTATACCAGACCCTAATAATAATCTGGGTCGGGTATGAGTCTATGACCATATTAAGATACAGAATCAACTCCATCATTCAGATGAAAACTGATACCAAACTTCATCATTATCACAGCTGAACATTGTGTCAATCATTGCTGATCTGGTAAATACACTCAGATTATTGTTAAAATACAGTTTTTTTTAACAACCAATTCCTGAGCAATAATTTACAAAATGACATGTGCAATAGAAGAAGGTGGATAAGATATTAATTTACTCCATAAGTAAAAATATCCATCACATTTGAAATTCTTTAAAATCTTATTTTGAATCATCCAACATTCAATTCAGATATATATTATTTTATACTGTGTGATTAACAATATTTACATTGAAAAAACATTCAATATATAATATCTCCTTGTAGTTCTGTTAAGTCTTATTAAATGAACACATTCATATTGATAAATCTCAATCTTTTATGACATAACTTTTTATGCTGTTTAAACACACTCATCCACTTATAATTTTAATGGAAAAATACAGATGTCTTTGTCTTCAAATATATTTTGTGCCTTCATTTAGAGCAATTAAATTATAAAAAGTTCATTGTCTTTATAAATACATCTCTTGAAAAATGTCCCTGCCTCTCTTTAAATTTGAAATTTCAAACTATTTATACCAGGTACAAAAATATAAACATTACAACCTGGACCATGCCAAATTTGGAGTTTTGAAAACCTTGTACCAAGCCCAAAGGGAATATCATTGAATTTCAGTGATATTTCATTTTTTATCAATTAAAAATGTTGGCAGATATTGTTGAATACTAGCATTCATCTTTGGAGTGATGCACACTATCTCAAATTTGTCCAACATTATTATTATTACCTACTGAATGTAAGAGTTGAATCAACTAATTTCTGCAATTCATCTATTTCTTCAATTATTGATTTTTCTGAGTCTATTTTGTCCAGCTGAAAACAAAAATGAATGAATTAAGTTATTTGAAATTAGAATGTAGCTCAACTTTAAAAATATCAATCATCTGTGTCCTCAAAAGAGTGTTTAATATTTTCTGAAGGTTGGAAAATATACTATTATATCTAATAGTAAGCGTGATTTCAAATTTCCTAATCAATCTTTATCAGATTTTTATCAGAACATTAGCCTTGAATTACAAACCTGGTTCTTCTCAATTTTTTCTCCCTTCGATTGTTTTTCTTTTAATTTCTTGATTTGGTCCAGTTTCTTACGTAGACCGCGAATCCTTTTTTCTGGTTCACTCAGAACCTCAGAGGTTGTGGATGGTGGAGGTGGAATCTCTGCCTCTTTTTCAGTAGAATCTTTCTTGCCTATTGGCAAACTCTCTATAATGGCAACCAATTCTTCCTCTGGTACATTAGTCCTGTGTTAAAGAGGAACTTTGCTTTCAATATAGAAACATTCAATTTGTCATACTCCTTAAAAGTTCCTTTTGCCTATCAGAAAAATTCCATATAGTTTACTACATTTAGATTATAATCATAATATTACTTGCATATATACAAATCCAGGGGGCAGTCAGAAATGTAATTTTGAGATGAATAGATTCCCAAGAGGATGTCTATCCTAATTCTGTACTGCAAAACCTTTCAAATGAAATAAATTGCAATATGTGTACTTACTTTACTCCAGCTATGATGTCATTCAGTACCCAAACTTGTTCACGCAATTGTCCTGCTAAAGCATGATCCTGGTGAAGAATAAAACAAAATAATGACAGGGTAAACTAGATACCTTGTTACAAATGTCATAAAAGGTAACAATAACAGTAGACATGGCTACAGCCATATTTATTCTTATTCTTATGCCCTGGCATGAATACAGATGACAACAAACATAGTTTACTGTGTATCTTGTATATTGCCACATGTAGTGTCATTTCTTCCCATTTTTTATAGGCTTCATTACATGTCAATTTTCCATTTTTAAGTTGCTGCTTAAATAATACCTTTTCAGAGTATGCAACAGAAGCTAAGACAGGGGCTATATTTAGCACTGATCATCCAAAGTTGGTCAAAAGGTTCCAGCTTGGGCATTGTAGCTCTTATGTTTTGTCAACATAAAGCAATCAATAATTCAATCTGGTCACATACAAGTGATGTAAAATGTGAAAATAAATCATTAAATGACTCAAATGGGTCATTGCACACAATGCCATTGCACAAATGCACATGATCTAAAATAACTTAAATGTTGGCATCTATAACCCATAATTTCACAAAAATTTCCACAAAAACCAAGTACCTTATAAAACATAATTGCCTCAGAGCAGATGGACGGAGGAAAGAACAGACAGACACAGGACAGATTGGGTGATTTCTAACAGCTACTGGGAGTTACCTTCCCGTAACTTCATAAAACAAGTAAATATCATTCACTTTCAATTTGCAATATCCATAAATTTAAACATAAAAAAATAAAAATCGAAACTGTTACCTATATATTCCCTAGTCGGCAAGTAAGGAAGACGATAAAAAAATCTTTTTTAAAAGCAAAGATTTTTTTAAAAACCATGCTAAAATGTTTCTGATCTTTGTCTGCATCACCCATTTATACTCCTGTTGTACTCACTTTGTTTTGTTTGGCTATTTCCAGCTGTTCCTTGATGAGGTAAAGCACCTCTTCTGGTGAGATACCAGTGTGGTTCCCAGTAGTAGTATTGACACTGTCTGTTCCATGCTTCTTGCTGGCATGTTTCTTCTTGTTCTTCTTGGCTGCCTTACTTAATCCTGAAGAGTCTAGAATATTTATAAAAAATTGAAATAAACATGATAAAATAATCAGTAAAGAAGCTATTTTTTCATTCTTCAATTAGACCCTGGATAAGCATCAAATGAAGTTGATAACCATTCTGGCACTATTCTTCTGAAATTGCTTTTGATGATGTTGTAAGTTAGTGCCATATTTCTATAAATCATATTTATGTCTCAGTGCCTCTGTGACAACAATTTATCAAAGAAGAGTGCCGATCCCGAGCAATGCATTTGGTGACGACTAGTGGTCAGGATCATAAATGAAAGTCTTCATAAACAATACTCAATAGCTTATATCCTTCCATGCAAAAGTGGGAAAAGAATTTGATTTATCATTCAGCTATGAATAACTAGGTTTAGACTTTTTTGAAAGAATACTGAAAACACTAACATTCCAATTTAGTTTCTGTTATCGAAATTCTTTTCAATAAACATTATGACATAATTATTAATAGGCCGATTGCGGGTTACCATCTTGTTTTTTTTAATGATTAGATTTTAGAGAGTTTTTTGTGCACTTCCGATTGTAATTGTGCAGTTCCGGCGTGTTGTTTTCAATGGGGCAGTATGGCGACCCGCAATCGGCCTTTGAAAGGCTAGCATGAAAAAGTTAAATTGCCAATTACAAGCTTTTTCACAATGACTGTGGGAAACACTTTCTTATTAAAACAGTACAGCCGACGACAACAGAGCTGCGGACGACAACAGAGATGTGTTTCAGTTTATCAATTGATTGCCGATGTTTATCACACCATTTGACATTGTTGGCACATGCAGGTGTCAGAGAATGACCTGATTTGAATATTTTCGAGAGTACAGATGTATTTTCAAGGCATTGAAAATTGAAGCGCAGCTCTGTTGTCGTCCGCAGGTCAGTTGTCGTTGGCTGTATTATATGTGTATGTGTGACAGATAATGAAGCAAGGTAAACAAGGTGGTTATTTTTTCTTCACCAGGACCATGGACTAAATAGAGATATTAAGTCCATGCCAGGACTGAGGCGGTTTGCCATTTGGTTTTGGCGAGTAAACCTATAGATGTAGATGAGTGCATTAAATCACGAGCGAGGACGAAAAACTCTGCTTTGAAAAATCCAACCTGAGTTAGAAAGATGGACATTAAAAAAAGTATATTCCACACTTTTTATCTTGATTTTATGCTAACTGTTTATCTATGGTCATTAAAAATTTTCAAATTTGTCACTTTATTAACCTGAGAGGCTGCACTTGCATTCTTTTTTGTTAAAACTTTAACAGAATCTTATTCAATTTCCCCACCTGCCATGTTCCTTAAGAGGGACCGTTTCTGTACACAAAAATGTTAATTTCATAAGTTTATCGTAACAAATAAGAATTTTCTTCAAAATGTTTACATAACATTAAACTCAAAGCATGATTTCCTGGTTTTCAAAAATAATCTAGCACCTTTTCTATCGAAAATATTTTATATAAATGCTGATTATAATTAAATAATTTTCAGCAAGTGCACAATAACAGATCCCTGGAAGATATATACAAAACACGATAGGAAATAAAATAAGACTTTGTATTTGTAAATATCTACCAGTTAGATGGGGTAATTATTTAAAATATTATCACAGAACAATTCTTACACTTTTACTCCTTCTTTATTTTAAATATTATTGCAAAATGAATTTCCTTTTTAATTCTTATATATTTTGACGTTTCAATATGAGCAGCACGTATTAGAGCTTATATCATTTTTCGATGAAGAAAATAAACGTTCAGACATCGAAATGTGGATAAATTTCAAGCTTTTAACGAAGGTTAAATTGGATGATTTTATAACATGATTGACAGTTGATGTAATCAGAAAATGAACTTGTGATTTCAAGTCGTAATTCGAGACAAAACGTTTATCTTTTGAAAGAAATCGCGTGTTAAAGATGACGGATTCTGCAAGTGCCAACTCTGGCAACAGTGAGAGCAGTATCACGAGGAAGGAATTATTAGTGCCATCTGGTGATGATCACAGCTTGCAGAACTGGTGTGAGGATTGTGCATGTTTGAGACAAGTAAGTATAATCACTGGTATGCTGCTTGGTCCAGTGATCAAGTACACATAATTTATTTTGGGCTGACATCTTTTTATTCAAGCTCATGCCAGTCATGGCAATGCCAATAGTTATGCTCTTTAATTTTACACATTTTGTTATTCGTTAATTATTATTTTATCTAACAATACATGGTGAGTGAATAAGGTATGTGCTATAGTGGAGTATATTCATCAGTAACACTTGACACTACTTAATCTTATAAAGCAATGGTCAGGTGACTGGCTGTTTCAACCGTTCCCCTATTTATCTGTTCTCCTGTTCGACCATAACCTGGTTGATAGTGTAATTTCAATTATATTATAGGGTCAAATAGCACACTGAACATCTCTCACCTGCTTTCGTTTAAAACTTAAAGATTGAACTCCAGACTAACAGAAATGAAATGAAGAGACAATTAACAAATTGGTACATACACATGTGCATATTGTGATAAAGACAACCCTTGGGCACTGGGTGCTATATTCACAAAGGTTTATTTTTAATGTCCATATTGACTTTTCTGTCTAAATAATACCCAATGTTCTGTGAGTTGAATGTATTCAAGACAATATGATATTTATCAAAAAATGCTATAAATCGACAAATCCTATTTATATATAAGTATTAGCCCAACATTTATTTTTCATCCCACATATCATGCACAGATGATAATATGTGTGTTTTTGTGTGGTAAGTGAGTTATACTTGACAGGATATATTTTTCGTAAAGCAACATTCATATCACTTCATTGTGCACCCTTTAAAAATCTCCTGAAACAGATTTCTTAAAATCAAAAGTAATCCATTAAACATCAATTTATATCTGATTGAGAAACCCAAAAGCTAAAAACCTTGGCTGATAGAGAGGCACGACTTTGATTATTTTTGTTACAAACTGCTATATGGGCATGTACTGATTGTGTTGCAGGAAAGATCACCAGAGTGTGTCATCTCAATCTTTCAAGATAATACTTAAGTGAAAGATTGAATTTGTGGCAGTCTAATTTTTGCACCAATTTTATTTTTCTGACTTTATGGGAACAAGATTTAAGGAAGAAAAATATTCTTGAAATAAAAATCATGAAGTGAAGAATATCATAAATGATTATTATAAATATAAGAATGTATTCATTACTTTATTCCTGTGTTCACTGATATTTCTTTCATATCTATAAAAGATACACTTTTGAACCAGCATTGCCTTAGGATATTCATTTTGTTCCACAATAAGTACTCAAGACATATCTAATTTCTTTCATTTGTCCTGGATTTTGACACAAATATCAACTGAAGAAAGAGGTAAACAAATATGATATGACTGTGATTATGTCATCATGACTATTTGATATGTATATTTTGTTTCTCAACTTAATACTTTGAACGTTTTTAATTTTATCCAAACATTTGGAAGTATTGTACAACATTTACTCATCAGAATAAAATTTAGTCCAGAGAAAATCATGTTTCTCCCAGAATTGTAACATGACTGATCATCATTTGACTTTCTGTGGAAGAAATCTATCTTCCAGTTTGTTCAAAAGTCAAAGAAGAAAAAAATATTCCCAAAACAAACCCTAACTCTTTTGCATAATCGTTCCCATTGATAATTACCATACCACCTCATACTTAATCAAGTGACCTTCACCATTGCATATTTATCTTGCATGTATCTGAGAAACTAATAACAGGAGAGAATTATACAGAACTTAGCATGTTATTACTGCTTCACAATTTTATTTTATTATTCTCTGATACTTTAGAGAACCAAAAGAAACAAAATCATAGTATAAAAATCCATTCCATGAAACTTTATATTTTACTCTAACTTGCCACATTTGTGCCATGGAACCTTATTGTAATGTTACTGTATAAAATTGATATAAAAACCAATTCTTACCAATTAAATGTGGACACAGAATGAGCATATTGGCAATTATCCCACATGACACATAACCCTTGGTCATCTGGTAAAGTGCCATGTTTATTAAAAACTGAATTTTATGTTCATAATTACCATTATATATTTTCAGGAATTGGATACTTTAAAGTCAGAGCATGCTGCCAGCTACACTACACTTAAAGACAAGATCATCTCCACAGAGTAAGTTTCTAGTCTTGATACAGTGTCTTAGGTCCTTTTTTATTACCTCATTTTTTAAAACTTGCTTGTTGTCAAGGATGCTTGTTGATGTTGAATAATGTCAATAAATTATAAAAACACATCAACTTCATGACATATTTTCATAATGTAAACTGTCACTTCAGTAAAAATTGCAGATGTATGAAGTTAGTTCAGTGATAGAGATATAATTTGAATATGGTTTACCACCTGTTTTTTTTCCTTTCAGTAAGCTGATCAAGAAATATACATCCAAATGCCAAGATATCCTTTTTGATGAAATTGACAAAGATTGTCATTGATCATGTTTTGTTTAATAAGGCACAGATTGTTTTTTATGCATTAAGACCAACAAAATCTCCATTTCAAACTCCAAATATTTAATCCTTGTAACTTGTCCTTTACAATTTAGTTGTGCGCCTAAGACCCATCCTGTATTTCTGAGTGTTTTGCCACCAATTCTCCTCCTTGAAAGTGCTCAGTTATCGCCCGTTCATAGGTGGTGTTATGAATTTTGTGCGAGTCAGTAAATGATAGCTTATAAGAAGAAATCACTATTTTGAAGATATCTCATAAACTACACCACTTATCAATAAATTGAAAACAGTTTTGAAATCAGTGAGACAATACCAAGATTAAAGAGATCTTTCTGAAAACATGACATCAAGATATAGTGACGAGATGGTCGTGTCATTTCAATCAGGCCATTGAGATACATTCAAACCATTGCCCAACAAAATATTGAATACAAGACCAATTTTTGATCAAAGCTTTCTCTAATTGCTCAAGCTTTGAAGGGGGATTCTTTGTAACCTTTATGTCATCTGCAACTGTTGCTTTGAGCTCTCAGGTGTCATGTCTTCCTGACAGCAACATGTTAGATTGCAGTTTATTTTGATTAACGATCATTTATGATATCAAATATTGTGCACTATGAGACTAACATTTTTTGATTTCTCATGGAATCTGGTCCAAATAAATGGGAAATCATTGAGAGCTTCACAGTCCTGTCAACATTTGACTCCAAGTGACACCTAGTGGCCGATGGCATATCAGATTGGGAAGGCAATGTCTGACATTTCCTTATTACTGCTTGTATGACTGGTCTACAATTTAGAATCTGGCCTTCTCAATTTACAAAGTAAATAATTAAATCATAGTAGAAACAAGTTTCAAAATGACAGCACTGAAAGCATGGTCTGCACTTTAGTTTAAAGAAAGAAAAAAAAAAGAATGTAGCTTTCTTATGATTTCCTGGGATCTGCACAATCTTTGAAAGTGTCATAGCTGCCATAAAAGCATGTTTTAATTATTTGTAATTGTCAAAAGCATGATATTCTTTTCTACCTGTTAAAATGGCATATTTTTGTCACAAATGCAAAGGTATCAACACCTTTCTTAAACATGAAGCAAGTGACCTACGTAAAAATATGTACTGTATTTGTGGTAAACAATGATACTGATACATATAAGCTGTATTTATTCAGCCACATTTTTGCTGTAAATTGCAATAAATTCATAACATGTTTATCATAGACTGGTACTACAAAAATCTCCTGAAAAATATGGCTGTCACCAACAACATTTGTATTGGAAATATAAAATATTCCACAATAAATCTTTCAAAATGAAAAAGAAAAAAAAAACATTTTGGAATGTCATCATCTGCTCTTTGTTACCACATTGATTAGAAAATTATATGTAATGTATATTAATACAATGTATGTAATATATATTAAGAGAAGTATAGCAGGTTTAGCAATGTCTTTTCATGTTTCTTGCTTAACAAAAATAAAATAAATATATTGATCCAAGATTTGATCCTAATTTTTAAAGTTCTTGTCACATATGATGTCAATCCAATTTCCTTGACAATATTGCACAATGTGATTCACAAACAAAGAAGTTAGAAGATATGAGTAAGAAACTGGAGCAATATAAAAAGTAAGTAACACAGTTAAAATTTAGACACAAGACATCTTAATTAATGTTTAAAAAGATGACAAAATACTGACAGATAAAATTTGATACAGATTTAAAATTCTTAGATTTTAGGTAAAGATTATCGTATATTGTGCTTGTCATGTATGATATATTGATGCCAAGTTAATCTTCATAGGGATTACAGTATAGTGGAGACTCAGCTTAAGGCAGCCCTTGCTGAAGTGGACCCACTGAGAAAGGTAATAGTTATGATTGATTGAATTAATATGGATACTGTATTGTGGGTAATTCACGGAGATATATTTTTATGATTATTAAGATTAATACAATTCTGCTTACTGATTTATTTAATTGGAAATTTTATTAGTATATGATTTAAGAAGTATATTTTTTGAAATTGTTGATCAATATATTAAAAGATACATAAGTGCTGTGTGCTGCATCTTATTTTTCATTAGGCATTACATAATAATTATCTAATTTTTATTGATTATTTGAAAATTCAATTGCAAAAGACTGATGCTTCATTGTCATGATTGTTTACCTTTCAGACAAATATTAAGCTTGAGAAATACCAGGAACATTATGAGAATGTTAAACAAGAATTGCATGATCACAAACAAGCTTCAGAGGTAAGTTCTGGTGTCTGGTATTATTAATTTTGAAGAAGACACTAATAATGGACATGTCATCACAAAAAATCAAAAATTACAAATTTATTCAATTTTTTAACCTTTAATTTCCAGCTTAAGAAAGTGTATCAGTATAAGAGGGCAAAGTTCATGAATATAATTTATTGGGTTAGTGTGACAAGGAGTAAAATTATAGATGTTGATTTTTTAACTAGCACCTGAGGCAGCAGTATGCCGTGGCACACGAGGAGTTGGAAAAAGAGAAAAAAAACTTAGAAAATAAGAATCAACACCAAATAAATAACAACAAGACCATAGAGGCCAAGTAAGTCAAATACTTATAACTTATGACACTAAAACTTGAACAGAAGTCTAAGTTACTAATTTCCTTGTATTATTATTATTATTATTATCATGCTGACATGTCATCCCATAATAGACTGTGATATATATATATATATATATATATATATATATATATATATATATATATATATATATATATATATATATATATATATATATATATATATATATATATATATATATATATATATATATATATATATATATATATATTTGATCTTTTGATCTTTAGTATTCCTTAGTACACTAGTTCAGAAAATTGGTTAGTCAGAAAATTGGTTAGTCCTGCCAATCAACATAATTTAAATAGGCTTGTCCGTGAGGGTTAAACTCACAATTTGAACTGTTGGTTCTAACAATATGGAAAGTATAAATGAGTCTTTCTTATGATTACAGACTGAAAAAAGCTCTGGAGACCAACAAGAAAGCCCAAGGTACAGTAGTTCTTTATTTTTATTATAGATTTAGTACTTTTTCTTTGTGTGATTAAGTCTTGTGATATTTTTAAGGTGGAGAATATTAAATATCATAGCTATTAACTATGGTTCCTGCTAAGTCGGGATGGTCGGGAAAAGTCAGGAATCCTGTCAGATTGGGATCTTGCCCTAAAAAAATATGGAAATCATGTACAAGGTTTTGAAATTTGAAAGATTACAATGCAAAAATAATTTTTTCTCATATTTATGCTGTGCAGACATGTCGTTTAACCGAAGCACAGCAGATCAAAGCAAGATGGTGGCCATCGTAGTGTTTTATTCAGTTTAACAATCAGTTTTTTGCTGTTTTTTTTAATCCTGACACTATTAACCAGCTTTTGGTGAATATACAGGTAGATATCACCATCTGGAGATTGTGTATCTGAGTTAATTTGGCCAAATGTGTAATACGTTTTATGCTTAATTTTTTTTTAGGTGGAATACAAACCTAAAATCAATATCAATGATGGTATATCACTTTGCAAAATGTCAAACTGACCATAGGGTGTATTAAAGAAGGTACAAATTTAAATATCAAGTTTGACCACCAGAAAAGCTTGAAGAAAATGATAAAAAAATGACTGGCCAAAACATTATCATTCCCTTGATAATAAAGGAGATAAGTTAATACATTTTTTTTATAGAAAATTTTGGTTGCCCAGTTGGGCCACTATAACATGAGAAGTGGTGGCCTGAAGTTTCTTATAGGATGCGTGATACAATCAAGAGCATTGTATATCAGGCTGAGTGGTGACAAATGGGGCTTGCTTGTCCAATCAAAATTTACAGGTCCATTGATCATGATATTAGACAAATATCTATCAAGGATAAGAATGAAATCAAGACCAAAAGATCAAAAATATGGTTACCCAACTGAGCCACTACAACAGAGCATTCACTAGCCCAAACAGAGGATCTGGTGGCCCCAGGTCACTGGGCCAGTGCACATGTCAAGGCCTGATGATTGGTTGGACCATGCTGAGTGTTGTGCCCAGGGTTCTATAAAGTTTGAGATGAGATTAAGTCCTAAAATGTACTATATGTGAGTTTTAGAGGCCTGGTGCAAAAAAATCTTTAAATTTGTTTAGAAGCCTTTATGTCCTTTAAATATATGTGTTGGATACAAAACCATGCTTTTTTTTCTTTTTTTTCTTTTTTTTGTGAAGACTGAAAATTATCACGTATTTTAGGGATCCAAATATTAATTGATTTGGTAAGTTATCAAGTCTTATTTATAACTCTCCTTATGTCTTACAAAGAAATAAAGCTAATGGAATTCTTGGAGTCAATTGACTTTGCAAGAATAAAGTTTTCAACTTATCCCTCACAACTTGCAAGTATCCATCTTTTACATTGTAGATTTTTTTTCTTTTTTTTGTGAAGACTGAAAATTATCACGTATTTTAGGGATCCAAATATTAATTGATTTGGTAAGTTATCAAGTCTTATTTATAACTCTCCTTATGTCTTACAAAGAAATAAAGCTAATGGAATTCTTGGAGTCAATTGACTTTGCAAGAATAAAGTTTTCAACTTATCCCTCACAACTTGCAAGTATCCATCTTTTACATTGTAGATTAAATTTGGAAATTTGCCTCAGAACTAATTGTATACTGAAAAAAAACTTGTTCTTGTGAGTGTTACAAATTAAGAGATGTCAGATTTTAGGATGCGAGAAATATATTTCTAAAAGTTGATTACTCCAAAATCAATTTTTTGCCAAAAATTGAAAATCGATGCCAAAAATATAAAAAAATAAGTAACTCAATTACATTATATACTTTCAAAAAATAAAAATATGGCTCCATGATAGGTTTAACAGAAATAAAGCTGAGAGGTTTTTTTCTGCATTAGCTTAGATTTTAAACTGAAATTTAGTGTATGAAAAGATAACATAGGGCAATAAGAGAAATAAGTAGAAGATTTAGAAGTTTGTGTGATAGAAAAACTGGAGTAGCAGGAACTTTGTCTGACCTGAGATGAGGCTCAAAGAAGGTTAGCAGTGTTTGATGTCATTCTAACAATATTCAAAGGTCAATGCCTTTGATGATGCCAAAAGTTAACGTCATACAGCCATGATGTCATTTTACCCTTCAGTTCCCCTATGATGACACTTAACCAGGTCTGACCACTGTTACTTGGCAATATTCGGTTTGACTTAATGTGATCACATTATGACCCTGCATGACCTCATTTGGCACTGACCACTTTTTTTCCTTGTTTATAAGTGGTGATGATGGGGCTATAATTTTGGCACCTACAAAATATTGGGATTTATCAAACATTTGATGTCCTGTAGCATTTTCAAGCAGCCGATATTAGATTGGCCATAGGTGGACACTTCCTGACCCCCATGTAACAGATACTAAGATAGGATACTGTAAAGTGGATTATATTTACAGCATAATTATTTAGAAATATTGAAGCATTTTACTGACAGGATTTATAAGCATAATTTATAATATAATATATGATTTTTACATAAAGTATATATGGTTCTTCAGCAGTTATTTACACTTGCATTTAATGTGCAGGAAATCTATCATTATACAGTTCTGCATTCATCGCCAGTATATTTTCACATATTTTCAACCACCATAATTTACTTTGGCACAATCTTTTTTTTCTTCTCCATCACTCATTTGCAACATAAAATATTCATTTGAAAATAATGACAATTTGACTGTTTGCTGAAATATCTTGGTATACAGTAGATTGGATATGTTTGCTCATATGGGCACCAAATGGCTGTCACAATATTGTCACAGATGTCAACTACTGCACTTGACAGTATAAGAGGCCATACCCTAATCTCTCTATTGCCTTGTCCAGCTTCCCTGATTGTCCCATGTTCATAGATGAATAACTGGCTGCTGATTTCTAAATTAATTTCCTTATTGATTTTCAGTAAGTGTGCCTGTGAATGGCGTGGAACTTATTAAAGAAGTACTCTTGTTATGTTTGGCCTGAAACTTATAAGAGAAGCATTCTTGTTATGTTTGGCCTGAAGCATTTGACCATTTTAAGGATTGGCACTCAGGTTAATATGAACAAAATGTCATATTACTCAACTTATGTCCAGAGAAAACTGCAGATTTTTAAGGGAACTGTTTTCTCCATAACTAGCAAATTAGATTGAATAAAATGATATGAAAATTTATTGATTTGTACATTTGCAATCATACAGAAAGTCAGTGAAAAAAAACATTACCCTATTACAAACAAACACATATAAGATGTTCATGCCAGTTATTTTGCCAATGTGGTCACACAAAGCCCTATTGTTGTTTATTTTTCTGTCATATATTATGATTGAGAACAAATTCTTCTGGAAATAATAACACAGGAAATGACTTGTGGTTTAATTTTATTAAAATATCTATTGTACATTTTATTGCAAATACAAAAATCACAACCTCAGATTATAAAACAAAGAAATCATTTCACAACAGCTTTAATAATTACAAATATTATGAATATAATTAAGATCACAAAAATCATTTGAAGAAGAGAAGCATTTGAGATATGTATTATATTATCACAAGAGAAGCCATCACCAAGATCTAGGTAATGTAAGTATTTACAAGTATGTATCACATGTTTTATTTAACCAAATGCCAGGTTTTCCTTTAAGTGAGGACAAGGTGTGAAGATGTATATATTAAGCTTATATTTTCAACTGTTATATTTTGAATTGGATATGCTTGCAAACGAAATTGTGCTGAAATGTAAAATATAAAAAATTTCCCTCATTATGATTGATGTTTGACCCAAACTACATATTTGAAGAGAAATGACAGGACAATCTGAATTATTATGGCTTCTAGCTAGTCAAGTATTTTCTGTCTATTATTTCAAGGCAGTTGAAAATGCATGCATATTTAACCTAAAACTGAAGCTAAATTAGTCCGTCAAAATAAAATAAAATGTTGGTCATGGAATACACACATTCACAAATAATAGAAAACATCACTGATATGACATTTTGACTACCTTGTTTGTAAATTTGATTCTGGGTTGCTATGAATAATTAGAACTTGTGTTTTAAAACATGATATACAACATTAAAACTCACGAAATGAGGCTCTCGTTTATAAAATATGGGCATTAAAAAATGGGACTGCAGTAACAAATAATATTATATACAAACCTGTGTCATAGTAATGATTAAAACTTGTATATTTGAAGCTAAAATAAGATAACGGCCATGTTTATAAAATACCATTTAGACTTACAATCTGTGACTTGTGATTGAGTTATGGTGTTACCAGTTGTTTACATCTATTTATGAATGAAATAATCTAGTCACACTTTTATGACACACAATTCCATGAATATCATGACAAAGAGTCTTTTCCAGATTATTACACAGATTAGTACTATGTCAAAAACAAGGGATGTAGATTAGAGACAGGACACATACCAGTGAAGAGATCACGGATTGGGAATCACAGATTATCTGAAAAGTCATAGATAATGGATGTGTTCACATCAGGATAGAAGGATAGGGAGGACAGTTTAGGGATGGAGTCACATGAAAAGATCATAGGGACATGTGGCAGATTAGGGACAGGTCACAGATTAGGGACAGGTCACAGATTAAGAACAGGTCACAGGTATTAGGGAAAGGTTGGCGATTTGTGCCCTTCATATATATTTATGTATTTACAAGCTTGAGCAATCTTACTGTAGGAGATTTGATAAAAATTTTGTCATCCTTATTACATATTGCTGTATTTAGATGTGACTTTGCATTAGCACATGGTGAAAAAAATGTACATATTTATTGATGTAGCATATGAAATGACCCAAATGCATTTTTTCATATTGCATAAATATACATGGTTGAAAGTTGTGCTTTAAATTTGCAATAGACTACATTTTTTTAGCATTTTCATGATTGAGTTTGGAAGCCATTCATTCCCAGCATGTGAACTGATATGTAGAGGACACACATTATAATATATGGCACTTTTTACTACAATTTCTCCACAGCTTTAATTTCCTTTCACAGTTGGAGACAGACATCTACTTGACCAAATAATGCCAGGCAAAAGCTGCTTATGACCAAATATTTAGCACATGATGGATAGCTAGGCTTAAGATTAATTTGGACATATTTACGTAAGATCAAATAGATGTTTGACTTTCAAAATGTTTATAACTTGGATTTTCTGTTGTTTTCAGTAATGGTTTGGACTTCTTGTCTCATTTTCTACATTGCTTGGACTTCCTGTTGTATTTTCTACAGTTTTTTTATTTCCATTTTGATTTTCTACCTGGCTTGGGCTTGCTGCTGTATTTTCTTCAGTTTTTTTTAATTTCCATTTTGATTTTCTACTTGGCTTGGGCTTGCTGCTGTATTTTCTAC
This sequence comes from Amphiduros pacificus, assembly GCA_949316495.1. Lineage (NCBI taxonomy): Eukaryota > Metazoa > Annelida > Polychaeta > Phyllodocida > Hesionidae > Amphiduros > Amphiduros pacificus. Next base: position 15,310,030 of record OX439003.1, on the reverse strand, counting down.
ATAGCTTGGATTTCCTGTTGCATCTTCATGTCCTTGTAGCCCTGCTTGGCTGCCATGCGGCGGTGTTGTATGGTGGATTGTATGAGACAAATGAGGAAGATAATGATGAGCACAGCATTGACCACGAGGATGATCATGCCCTCCATAAAGTAGGTCGGCATCGCGTAGATCTTAACCTCCACCGCAAAGCCAAACTCCCGCTCCTTTGTCCAGCATGTGTAGTTCCCAGAGTCCCACAACTGGACCTCACGAATCATGAGTGTGCCATTGCCGTCATCCTCAAACCTAGTATCGTTGAGCTGGGAGATGATCGTGTTGTTCGGGTTGACCCAGTACACAGAGAATCCAGTGTCAGATGAGCATTTGAGCTCTACATCTTTGTTGGTCTGTTCAAGAATGTGGTCTGGAGTCACTGTGATGTTCTTCTTTTCATCGTCCTCCGCTTTGCAGACACCCAACACCAGCAGGATGAGTGCTAAGCTTGCTAATAGCTTGCTTGTAGCCATGGTGTTGCTGGTCAACTCAATATGTATTATTATAATGTACACTTTTAGTTTAAATGGAGATGAGAGGATGTCGTAAAACAGTGAATTGTGAGATGGAAATTCCAGTTTTTAGATTGCATACCACAATGAAGTGTGAATCTGAAAAAGAAACATGAAAATATCAATATTAGGTTAGGGTAGGAATCAGTGTCTGAGATATGATTTAAAATGTTACTTGAAAATAGACTGTTTTAATCAGTCAAGCAATACAAAATTTTCAGCGAGAAGATTGCTGGCAAATTTTGACTGATGATTGGCATTCTTTTAAACTGGTATTTGGAAATTGACTGTGTTTTTAACAATTACATTGATTTGAAACAAAATTCTTTCTGTGTGTTATACAAATGAGACATTCAACATTTGGACATGAGCCTGTATAATTATTAATAGACCAATCTGATCGAGAAAGAAGCATTGATATGCATCAGACCATGTCAATATTAATTTGTTTCCAGGATCCAACTCGACGACCTCAATGTTGTCTGTGTCAATGTATTTTGCAATGATAAGACAATATAGTTATAATGTAAATGACTTGCATACACACATGTCTGGTTTAGTTGGTGTGTTGCATCTAATATTCTGATCAGAGTTGATGTCTATCAATAAATGTAGCCATCTGACATAGCCACACAGGTGGGTGGGTGGATAGACACGTACCTTGTTTGCTAGGAAACCATGATCATATGAATGTAGTATGTTACTGACTGTGTCCTCACCTCAACAGATGCTGCCTGTACTTTACACTGTACTTCATTATTTGTCTATCTTATTCGCCTAGATATTCATTTTCTGGAGACAGCAACCCAGGACTTGATTGTTGTGCTCTGACCTACTTTCAGTTGTAGGACATGGCATTGTTATTTATAGCAACAGAGGCACCACAGGGGTTTTGCAAACATGAGGTGTATCAAAATGTGAGAAATTGAAGGAGGCACTCATCTGATCTAATAAGAAAAGTGAAGTATACTCCTAAATGTTACTGACCAAACACTTAAAACTAAAAAAGAAATTAATGAATTAAACATGAAAAGAATGTCCAGCAAAGAGTGGTTGTATATTGACAATATTTTGTATTGTAATTTTGTTAATGTAACCTTGCTGTTTCTTTTTGCATTTTTACCCTCAGCCCCTGATGTAATCAGGCTGAGGGTATTGCAGTACTCCTGGCGTGGGTATGTATGTATGTATGTATGTCTGTATGTATGTCTGTAGCGAACATCCTTGTCATCGCGATAACTCAAGAACAAATTATGGCAGCTTCATGAAACTTGACACACATATGCATCTGGTGAAAACCTTGGACGAGTTCGATGGATGGCGACCTTGACCTATTTTTCAAGGTCACAGGGACAATTATGTGAAATTCCAAGAATCACATAACTCAAAAACAAATGATGGCAGCTTTATGAGATTTGACACCCATAAGCATCTGGTGTAGACTTCAGAATTGATTCTATGAAACATGACCTTCACCTACTTTTCAAGGTCACAGGGACAATTATGTGAAATCATCTTGTCATCGTGATAACTCGAGAACAAATGATGGCAGCTTCATGAAACTTGACACATATAAGCATCTGGTAAAAACCTCTGACGAGTTCGATGGACGGTGACCTTGACCTATTTTTCAAGGTCACAGGGACAATTATGTGAAATCCCAAGAATCACATAACTCAAAAACAAATGATGGCAGCTTTATGAGATTTGACACCCATAAGCATCTGGTGTAGACTTCAGAATTGATTCTATAAAACATGACCTTCACCTACTTTTCAAGGTCACATGGACAATTATGTGAAATCATCCTTGTCATCGCGATAACACAAGAACAAATGATGGCAGCTTCATGAAACTTGGCACACAAAAGCATCTGGTGAAAACCTCGGACGTGTTTGATGGACGGCAACTTTGACCTATTTTTCAAGGTCACGGACAATTATGTGAAATCCCAAGAATCGCAATAACTCAAGAACGAATGATGGCAGCTTTATGAGATTTGACACACACAAGCATCTGGTGAAGACCTCAGAATTGATTCTATGAAACATGACCTTCACCTAATTTCAAGGTCACAGGGACAATTATGTGAAATCATCCTTGTCATCGTGATTACTCAAGAACAAATGATGGCAGCTTCATGAAACTTGACACGCATAAGCATCTGGTGAAAACCTCAGACTAGTTCGATGGATGGCGACCTTGACCTAATTTTCAAGGTCACAGGGACAGTTATGTGAAATCCCAAGAATCACAATAACTCAAGAAGGAATAATGGCAGCTTTATGAGATTTGACACACACAAGCATCTGGTGAAGACTTCAGACTTCTTTTGATGGAACATGACCTTCACCTACTTTTCAAGGTCACAGGGACAATTATGTGAAATCATCCTTGTCATCGTGATAACTCAAGAACAAATGATGGCAGCTTCATGAATCTTTACACGCATAAGCATCTGTTGAAAACCTCGGACTAGTTCGGTGGACGTCGACCTTGACCTATTTTTCAAGGTCACAGGGACAATTATGTGAAATCCCAAGAATCACAATAACTCAAGAACAAATGATGGCAGCTTTATGAGATTTGACACACATAAGCATCTGGTGAAGACCTCAGATTTTTTTCTATGAAACATGACCTTCACCTACTTTTCAAGGTCACAGGGACAATTATGTGAAATCATCCTTGTCATCGCGATAACTCAAGAACAAATTATGGCAGCTTCATGAATCTTTACACGCATAAGCATCTGTTGAAAACCTCGGACTAGTTCGGTGGACGTCGACCTTGACCTATTTTTCAAGGTCACAGGGACAATTATGTGAAATCCCAAGAATCACAATAACTCAAGAACAAATGATGGCAGCTTTATGAGATTTGACACACATAAGCATCTGGTGAAGACCTCAGATTTTTTCTATGAAACATGACCTTCACCTACTTTTCAAGGTCACAGGGACAATTATGTGAAATCATCCTTGTCATCGCGATAACTCGAGAACAAATGATGGCAGCTTCATGAAACTTGACACGCATATAAGCATCTGATGAAAACCTCAGACATTTTTGTATGGAACATGACCTTCACCTACTTTTCAAGGTCACAGGTACAATTATGTGAAATCCCTATCATTGCTATAACTCGAGAACGAATGATGGCAGCTTTATGAGACTTGACACACATAAGCATCTGGTGAAGACCTCAGACTTCTCTTGATGGAACATGACCTTCACCTACTTTTCAAGGTCACAGGGACAATCATGTCAAATCCACGTCATTGCAATAACTTAAGAGCAAATAATGGCAGCTTCATGAAAATTGACACACATAAGCATCTGGGAAGACTCCAGATGAGTTTGATGGACGGTGACCTTAACCTGCTTTACAAGGTCACCGGCCCATCTCAATAATTCTAGAGTAAATGATGACAGTTTCATGATACTTGACACACCTAAGCTATTAAAGGAAGTAGATTTTATGGGTTTTTTTACCCCTGCATCAATTTGCCTTGGTGCAGTGACGTTTTGTTCACAAATATTGTGTGGAGCGAATGTTGTGCAATGAGTTACCAGGGCTGAGGGTTGATGCATCTCTGATGCCTATGTTTTAGATAACATTTTGACTCATAATTAGCTATTAAACTTGTACCAAGTTCATAGATTTACAATTTAATCTTAATTGTCTTAATTTGATTTTCGTCAAACCAATCAATCTCTTAAATTATATATTTTTTAACCATCTCACTTATTCAAGTTTTAAAGTTGTGTAAGTCTGTATTCCTTTTTCCCAGAAATAACTGTTTAATGATTAGAATATGTTATAAAAAGGGAGATAATGGTATCAGTATTTTCTGTCAACAAAAGAGTCAAATTTGATAATCTGTCATCCAAACTGAGGATTTTTAACATTGTGACCATTAACTTCATCTAAAGGTCATGTGGCCTGATCTTTGAAAATCTTATATCTTGAAAAATGTGTATGTCAAGGAAAGGGTGAATGATGTGCTCAGATAAGCTGCCAATTGTGCCAATAAATGAATGCCTTCCTCAAGATTCTAAATTTCTATTTCGGTACAAAAATGATCTTCATTGCTATGTAAACAAGAAATATCTTTTTATAAAAGAAACCATAATGTGCTGTAGAAATGACTTATCTATTTCACAAAAATTCCTATATTTTGGGCAATTTTTTGGTCAATATCTTTACCTGATTATCAGAAGCATGTGTTTGGAACACACAAATCAATGAAGTTTTTCTGGTCAGGTGGGGAATCCTTTAAGAGAGTAAATGCCAATACGTAATATGCTGTAAACGTTGATCTCCTATAAAGTATATTTTTGATAGATTTTGACAGTATATTACACACAATCAGTGTTAAACAAGTACATTCTTTTTCCTTTTCATATTGAGGCAAGAATAGAAATGTTTAAAAGGATGTGAATTCCTTTGACTCTCGGAAACTCAGAGATATGGAAGTTGATTACCTGTAACTGACATATGCAGATGTTACCATAGAAACCATTGCGTCAAAGATGCAATCAGATGTAAACTTCATAGATATGCCTCTTTTATAACATATTTGTCGTTGCTGCATATAATAATGTGGAATGAATGTAACAAGAGATGGTATATCAGGTTTATCATCTAATCAGACTGTGTCATAAAAGATTATGGTTAATGGACCAAAAGAGTAGGCCCAAGCGGCATACAACCTCAGACATATTTGTAATTTTCACTTATATTCAGGCCAGTGCAATTTTTAAAATTTACTGGTCCATGCTGTTCAGGGTGGTCTAAATTGTCAATGTATGTTTATATATATCAACACACCATCTGCTAAATACTGGTTGAGTGAGTCTTGGCTTGGGATATCTCCTTTCCTTCTGTGTGTATTAAATTTCTATGATTGGCCTTGAGTGTGTATGACAGGGATTGCAGTAGATATTAAGATTGGCCTGAAGTATGCAATAGAGATTGCAATACATATCTAGATAAGCCTAGAGTGTGTAGTAGAGATTGCAGTACATATGAAGACTGCCCTAGAGTGTGTGGTAGAGATTGCAGTACATATGAAGACTGGCCTAGAGTGTGTAGTAGAGATTGCAGTACATATGAAGACTGGCCTAGAGTGTGTGGTAGAGATTGCAGTACATATGAAGACTGGCCTAGAGTGTGTGGTAGAGATTGCAGTACATATGAAGACTGGCCTAGAGTGTGTAGTAGAGATTGCATATCATATAAAGACTGGTATAGAGTATGTGGAGAGATTGCATTGCATATTTAGACTGGCTTAGAGCATGTGGTAGAGATTGCTTATCATATAAAGACTGGTCTAGAGTGTGTGGTAGAGATTGAATTATATTTTAACATTGGCCCAGACTGTGTGAATTACATTTTGAGCCTGGATTATGTGGAGAGATTGCATTACATATTAAGGCTGGCCAGGCAAGAGTATGTGGAAAGATTGCATTACATATTAAGACTGGCCCAGGCTAGAGTATGTGGAGAGATTGCATTACATATTAAGACTGGCCCAGGCAAGAGTATGTGGAGAGATTGCATTACATATTAAGACTGGCCCACTTTGTGTGGGCAGACGACATCCAGGTGTGAGACAAATTGCTATATTTAGTGTTATTGTGTTTCAGATGATGGAATCAAGAAGAAGCAGGAAGTGACAGAGCTGCGCCGGGCCAACCAGAAAAGTCAAACGCAGATAGACAAACTAGAGGTAGGCAACAGCACAATTATCAAATGACTGGAAGGTGTCATAGATGAAGACAGAATAGAAATGATGTCTGCCTCATAAAGGCAGGGATCAATATTTGGTGCATTGCTGATGCAAGAAAATGAGATGCAGATGTTGATTTTATGTTTTATGTTGATAACACCAAGATATAATCTGTGTTCATGGGGGCTTTTATATTTTATTTTAACATTTATATAAAGAGAGCAGCATTTTTTTCTGAATGTATAGTCAAATCAAGATCATGTACATCTGCAAAATGTATTTTTTAATATAGAAATCAAATATATTTTGTATAATGTTAAACAAAATTGTATCGATACACACATAATATTATGTGCTTGTTATAAATGTTGAGACTGTACGCCGGTGATATGCGTTAAGACAAGAATGCCTGAGTGAACTAAGTGCTTGGGTAGAAGGATCTTTTAATTAAATGTGAGATACTTCCACCAAAAGAGTGAGATCCATCTTTGTAGACTGTGATGCCAAACCCACCTTATCTCATACTTAGACAATTATCTAATACATGATACTTTTTAAATGGCACTTATTTTTTAAATGGCACATTTTTTTACAATTCCCCCGAATATGATAACTATTATGAGGAAATTAGCAACTTATGAAAACAAATTATAGAGAGGAATTTGGCAGAGGATATTTTTCTCTATTTGGGTCATGACAGTGATTAGCAAATTATGTAGCGAAGAATGTAATCATAATTTATTGTTGTGCTGTTGTTTTCACTCTTTTTATAATTTCAATTTCTCTTTTCTCTTCAGACAAAAGTGAGATGCTATGATGAGATTTTGAAAAGACATGGTATGTAGATATTGTGTATATGCATGTATGTAATGCTCCAAATTAAACTTGGTAAAATTAAACATTTACTATGATTAACACTTCAGACTGGTATAGATTGTAAATAATTGTTGGACTAAACAGATATTATTTTGTGGAATAGGATACAAAAAATTAATGAAACTGTAGGATAGAAGCATCCCCAAAGTTTGAATTTGCATAATTGTAGCTTGTAAACATAACTGTCCAGTCTCATTAATTGAACAATTTCATAAGGTCTATAATCCACAAAGAAAAACTGGGACAGACTTATGAATTTTTTGGCTTAAATGTGTTCAAAGTAATGTTATTTGTTAATTTAGCACAGAGAAAGTAAACTTAACCAGCTAGTCTTAAATTTTTATTATTTAAATTGAACCCGTTTTAACGGTAGTATTTAGATTTTCTTTATTTAATGCCATCCAATGAATAATCAAGTTTTTTATGACATTTTAGATTTCTCCTGGCATAAAATATGAATTATCACTAAAAGAGTTGGGTATTTAAAAATCTCATGCAAACGAGTTTGTCTGCCATGTGTGCCGAAGGCAGTTACGTAAATATACGAGACCACACGAAGTTCTCTCCAGATGCTTCAAACTGATTGTGGATTATAGACCTTAATGAGGATTTCCCTAACTGTTGCATAATCAACATAATTGTAGGACATATTAAAACTGTATTTGTGGTTCAATAGGACTGTGGAATAAGGCACTGACATTCTACAAGCAATATCTGAAGGGCGAGGTACAGCTAATAGCGCGGGGGAGAGGTCGGTATTCCAGGGTCAACTCCGAGGGTGAGGAAACAGACCCCATAGAAGAGAAAGAAGAAGAGGAGAAGCCAGAAATACCCCCTCAGCACAATACAGCAAAACACACTGGTATGTACCAAATACACTGGTATGCACCAAACACACTGGTATGCACCAAACACACTGGTATGTACCAAACTCACTGGTAGGCATCAAACACACTGGTATGCACCAAACACACTAAAATACACCAAACACACTGGTATCTACCAAACATATTGGTATGTATGAAGCACACTGGTATGCACCAAACACACTGGTATGTACCAAACACATTGGCATGTACCAAATACACTGGTATGTTCCAAACACACTGGTATGTACCAAATTCACTGATATGTATCAAACACACTGGTATGTATCAAACACACTGGTATGCACCAAACGTATTGGCATGTACCAAACACACTGGTATGTACCAAACACACCTGTATGTACCAAACACACTGGTATACACCAAACACACAGATGTACCAAATACAACGGTATGTACCAAACACTGGTATGCACCAAACACACTGGCATGCACCAAACACCAGTATACACCAAACACACTAGAAAGCACCAAAAACACTATTATGTACCAAATACACTATTATGTACCAACTACACTGGAAGCTATCATGAAAGATGATCGGCTTCTAGTCAAAAACTTTTGATTTAATGGTAGAAAAAATAGAAAATATTAACATCAAACTTCTTTAAAAAAAGTTAATCTGTGAATATTTCTTGTAAGTAGGTGGTGCGGGAGGTGAGCGTGAGTTTCTCAACAAGATACTGGATGAGATGTGTGGAGAAGACAATAAGGATCTGGACTTTGTGTTCAACATGTGTCAGCCACTGAGTCCAGCGCTATCCCCCCTGCCACCCTCGCCACAATCAGAGGTAAGTCAGCCACTGAGTCCAGCGCTATCCCCCCTGCCACCCTCGCCACAATCAGAGGTAAGTCAGCCACTGAGTCCAGCATTATCCCCCCTGCCACCCTCGCCACAATCAGAGGTAAGTCAGTCACTGAGTCCAGCATTATCTCCCCTGCCACCCTCGCAACAATCAGAGGTAAGTCAGTCACCGAGTCCAGCGTTATCCCCCCTGCCACCCTCGCAACAATCAGAGGTAAGTCAGCCACTGAGTCCAGCGTTATCCCCCCTGCCACCCTCGCAACAATCAGAGGTAAGTCAGCCACTGAGTCCAGCGTTATCCCCCCTGCCACCCTCGCCACAATCAGAGGTAAGTCAGCCACTGAGTCCAGCATTATCCCCCCTGCCACCCTCGCCACAATCAGAGGTAAGTCAGCCACTGAGTCCAGAGTTATCCCCCTGCCACCCTCGCCACAATCAGAGGTAAGTCAGCCACTGAGTCCAGCGTTATCCCCCCTGCCACCCTCGCCACAATCAGAGGTAAGTCAGCCACTGAGTCCAGAGTTATCCCCCTGCCACCCTCGCAACAATCAGAGGTAAGTCAGTCACCGAGTCCAGCGTTATCCCCCCTGCCACCCTCGCCACAATCAGAGGTAAGTCAGCCACTGAGTCCAGCGTTATCCCCCCTGCCACCCTCGCCACAATCAGAGGTAAGTCAGCCACTGAGTCCAGCATTATCTCCCACGCCACATTCAAAGGTAGGTCAGCTCAATATCCAACTCCAGTTTATAACCACAGATTTTGCAAAAGTTGGTTGTGATTACAGAAGTTTGTTATAATCTAATTTCAAACTATTTGACATTTTACTGTAATTTCATACTCTGGAAGATTATCTGTGTATTCTATTCTTGTGAATGTTTCTGTCCCAGGAGGAGAGTGAAGACACCACAGCCAATGAGAGTGATGGGATGGCCGATGCTGCAGAACTGCTACAAAAACAGCTCACAGCGCGTTCAGGACCATCATCTAGAGGGAAACATCGTAAGGCCCGATCTCGCAAGACCAAGTTAGTCAAGAGTGTGCTGGTAAAACAGGGTTTGCTGGAATTACAAGAGAGTCTCAGTGATCCAGAAGATGGTGGCAAAGAAGATATGCCTTTCTCAAAGAAAAACCTTTCTCGAAGCGATCTCAGCAGAGACCTTGACCTTTCTACCTCAGATTCTGATGATGACACTGAGAAGAATGAAGAATCTCAAAATCCGGTCCTCACCAGGAGATCACCAAGAAGAGAACACAGCACATATTTAAATCCAAATAAACCAGTGGAATCTTCTAGGATTGGGGACGGAGTGTTCAAGCAGCCGCTGCCTATACCCCCGCCAAGGAGAGGGAGACGCCGCACCACCCAGTCCATGAGCCTTGGTCAGAGTCAACCAGAGAGCCCAACTCCACCCGATGGTGAACCACGACGGTTTACAAGGTCCATGAGTTGTCCACTTTTAGGTTCCCCCAAATCTGCCACGGAATCAGAGAAAGGTGACGCAGAGTCAGGGAGAAGTGTGCAGAATAAGTGCATGGAGGGTGTAACTAAGGCTCAAGCTGGGGGAATGAGGACAAGAAGAAGATCAGGGAGCAAATCAAGTGAATCTGAGGGGGAGGACACTCCAAACAAATCACAGACGTCACCCAAAGTTGGTCACAATGAGCCTGTGGAGACTGCAGATGGAGATAATACACCCAAAAGGAAAGCAAGGGTGAAGCATATTCTTGGAGAAACTAAAAATGAGACAATAATGCCTAATGTGCCAAAGAGAATCACAAGGTCACAAAAATCTCAGGATTTGAGAAGCGAGTCTGAAGAGGAGGAAGGGCCAAGGTTACTAAGAGGTCAAATTGAGGTTACTAAAGTAACTCGGAGGTCGCCACGACTGTCTACTTCGTCCGCGTCGTCAGATGAAGGAGACCTTGGAAGTGATAAGATGAAGAAAAGAAGGAGGCCATTAAGATCATCAAAAGACAAGTCAGATTCAGACTCTGCCTCAGAAACATCCCCGAGTGCACCAGGAAGGTCAAGAAGGTCACCAAGACGAGTGAAATCAGACCCAGCCAAGACTTCACAACCAGAGGAGGAGTCAAATAACAAAGACCTCAAGAGAACGAGATCGGAAGGTTTTATAGTTACGATGACAGACTCTGATATTTGTGAATCTGATGCAGAAGAAAAGAATGAAAAATCAAAGACTAGCGTGTCAGCTAGAACACAAACAAAGCATTTTACTTTGGAGACAGGTAATGATATAGAAAATTATGAAAGCACAACACCCGAGATAAAAGGAACAGAGAGTGCTGAAGATTCAAAGCAAAATCTAACTGTAAATATCTCGGTTCAATACAAAGAGAAAGAATCAGAAAATAACATAGATGTTAGTAACAATATTGAAAGTCTAGAATCAAAGGAACAATTATATAATACTGGTGCTCAAAATGTTGAAGAACCTGCCAAAACTATTGACACTCTTCAAAAAGGTTCCACAGAACAATCAGATCTTGAATCTCATGGAATGATGGATAGTGCTCCATGTGAAACTAATGACAATCATGATGATCAAAATAAGAAAGATGTTGGAACAGCATCAAGATTAGACAGCCTTATATCAAGATTTAGTAAAAAGAAAGATATTGGACGGAGAGCAATAATACTCGGCAATGATATAGCTGTGGCAAAACCAGGGGAGTCTACTAATAAAAACCTTGTAAAGCCCATTGAAGAGACAAATAGTGAGGATGGAAAAAATAGTTATCAGTCTCCAGAAGCGCCCACTATGAAAGTAAAAGGGAAAACACCAGATATTGATGGTCAAGAAAGTGAAGCTTATAAAGATAAAGCAGACCTTGAAAATAGAACACTAGGATTTGTCGGTCAAGATGAAAGGGGGCATAGCAGTAGGAAGGGAAGAAATGTGCTCACTAGACAGTTATCTATGGAGGAAGAAGGAGCAAAACAAAGAGACTGTACAAGAAGCTCAAAACACAAGCAACAATCAAATAAACAAGATGATGATGATGAACCAAATGATAAGGTGTATCAAGACAGGATTGGTCAAGATATTGATAATCCAGAACAAATAACATTACATGCAAACACGTTTAATGAGAATCGAAACAAAGACTCAAAGCAATCATTGCATCAAGATAGAGTTGATGTATTTGATGATAAACCTAAACACCTACTGCATCAGGACAGGATTGAAATAGAAAATGATCTTCAGGAAAAAATTGTAGAGGGTGATAACAAAACAAAGCATATTTTGCATCAAGATAGAATTGATGAAGATGATGCCAAACAAAAACATTTACTGCATCAAGACAGAGTTGATGAAGATGATGACAAACAAAAACACTTACAGCATCAAGACAAAGTTGATGAAGATGACGACAAACAAAAACACTTACTGCATCAAGACAAAGTTGATGAAGATGACGACAAACAAAAACACTTACTGCATCAAGACAAAGTTGATGAAGACTTTGATAAACCAAAACCCATGATACAAGACAAAGGAGATGAAGATGATGACAAAGCAATATATTTATTACATCAAAAACAAATTGACAAAGATGACAAGGATATTGATGAAAGTCCAACAAAGAAAATGAAGCTTGGAGGAGATGCTAAAGATGATGAGCCAGAATCTGATATGGCCCAAGACATTGCTCAAGGAAGTATACAGAAGTTAAGAGCCCAAGCAGCAAGTGCAACTCAGCAATCCATTCCACTAGGGTCAGCATTCTACAGGCCTCAACCTCGTAGCAGCAGCCAAGAGGGAGAGATACTGGGTTCACCAGAACCTTCAACAAGCAAGACATCAGCCGTAACAAAAAACAATGGTGCTACTGATCCAGAGAACAGGGATGACAATCCTGGCACTCCAGATATGGAGGAGGGTTCACTCGAAACTGTTGGTTCCTTAGAAAATTTAGCTTCTCCAGGTTCCGGTGAAAATTCTATTAATTTGGAGCCTTTAAATGTTATTAAGGTAATTCAGAGAGAGGATGATTCTCTTAGTGCAGATGAAAATCATGAAATGTTGGAACACGCTTTGGATTCGCCTCAAGTGTCCGAAGATAATTCTGTTATCTCATCTCTTCCCTCGTCTCCAGTTGACGTTGGAAAGACTCACAGTTTGACACCAGTATCTCCACTACCGGCCTCAGAATCTAGTCACGAGGAAGCTCTGTCTCCTCTGTCCATGTCAGACACAGAAGACCTGGACATTCCAATCTCCCCACTTCCGCCGACGCCAGAGAGGCCCTGGATCAGATCCGCACCCTCCACACCCGGCTCAGATCAGAGAAACGCCAGTCCACAAAAACAAATTTCACAAGAAAGTTCCAAATCTATCAGTGAAATGTCTGATACACACAAAGAAGACCAAGAAAACCGTGTTAAAATTTCTGCTGAGCCGATTGCATCTGGATCAGGGTACCAAGATAATTCTATTGCTCATTTGCAACATAATCAAATGCGAAATGCAAATTTGTTTTGTGAAAGTAAAAAACAATCGGTCAAACTTAAAACTATGCAAAATCTATCAGCACAGTTTGAGCTGATGCAACATGAGGAACATTCTATAGAAACAGAGGGAGAGCTAACAACTATTCAAGGTATCACTGAAAAGTCTCTACAAACTGTATCTAAATCAGAAAACTCTGTCAAACTTGAGGCTTTGCAGGAAACACAAAGGATGTTGGCTGCACGAAAAACTGTTGCGACAAGGCCAACTGAACTCGAACTCCCAAAACGTCAGCATAGTAGAACTAGAGTGTTCACAGCACCACAAGGTGCATCAAGAAGAAGACTTAGCCAAGAAAATTGTAAACAAACTGCTCAAACCACTGTACATTCTAATCCTGTAAGCCAAACTAGCAGACAAAGTAGCAATAATAATAATATTAAATCTAGCTATCAAAATGATCAATCAAAGCGAAGTAGTCAAAGCAATGTGAAAAATAATAAATCGGGTCACAATGTGCCAATAACAGAAAGTGTTGGTGCTCAGCAAAGCAAAGCTCACCGCATCATCCAGCAGAGACAGAAGAGCGTAGCCAAACTGGCACAAACCTCAAACATTAGCACAGTCAGCCTCCATGACTCTATTACCCGCAGCAAAGAGATGATGCTAAAAAGGAAGGCCCAGGGTGAACATAAAGACTCTCCGGTGTCGCACAAATCACCAAATATAAGAGCGAGACAGACTGTTCAGATAGATCCACAGCCTCAGCCTGTGCCAGGGCCCAAGAAACGGGGCAGACCCCCCAAGCGGAGGTCCTCAGAGGGGGTAGAAGAACCAGCTGCCAATCAGGAGGCATGTGACAGTAAAACAGTAATAACCAATCAAAGTGAAGATCAGAAAACTGATGTACCTCCAACAACAAGAAGAGGTCCGGGACGGCCAACAAAAAGACGAATATCAGACACAACTCAAACAAGACAGGTAAAAGACCAGTTATATTTTCAGGGTGATATACATGGATATATCGCACTATATTTAAAAAAAATACATTCTTTTATTCACTTTTTTATGAATATGAGATTACTATTGTCTTTATAGAGCTCAGTGACAGAGAAAAACAGTCTCACCTCTCCATCCAAGCGTCAGAGAACTGCAGACTTAAAAAGTAGGTGGAAAGTTTCAAGTAAACAACCTGTTTATTTAATATGATGAATAATTTACTTTGGGTAATTTATTTATTTTTTCTGAAAATAATTGAATTTCTTGTGTAGATTATTTGAGAATGAGTTTATACAGCATAAAAAATGTTAATTAGGATGTGCTAAGAAAATATTATAATAATTTTTAAAATATTAACCCATGATTGCCTCATTTTGATATTTCTAAGTTGGGTTTTTGACTTTTCTAACTGCATGTTCATAGAGTTGGTTTTTGATATTTTATTCTGGCAGGTATAGACCAAGAGCTTCAGTATTTGTTACGATTCAGTAACTTGAAAGTCCATGACATCAGTGTTAGAATGTTGGCACTAAGTCCGAAGCCTACAGCTGAGGAAATATGTGACCGAATGTTAATGGTAAGTGACCGAATGATAATGGTAAATGACTGAATGATAATGCCCAGTGCTTGAATGGATATGGTTCGTGTCTGAATGATTATGAATAGTGACTGAATGATTCTTATAATTGATTGACTGATTATGGTAAGTTATAATAACTTTTGTCAAAAGTACAAACATTTGATAAAAAATGTTTTGTAAGCTGTTAAAATTTGGAATTATTCTACACCTGAATGTGTTATTTTCTGTCTTACAGTTGCTCCTGGGGAGACAGATTAACCTGTTGGCAACCTTGATTACCGAATGTAACAAGATGAAAGACTTATCACTATGGCGACCGATATTGGCAGACCACGAAATTAACATGGTTGATTTTGCAATGAATATGTCCTCAAAACGGAGCATGGTTTGTCAACAATTTATTTATTTTTATAAAAGTGTGATAAAAACTTTAATATTATGGTGTCTAACTTTAAAAATATCCTATAAATGAAAATATACAGCATAAAGAATGTTAATAAGGATGTGCTAATTGCAGGAAGGATTTGCTGACGAGTTTCTGAGATCAGCTATGAAATGTCTTCTATGCAAGGAGCCAGTCATGTCTGTCCTTGCCAAAAGTTCTGTTTGGTAAGTCAGAAATCATTCACAGGAATCATATCACTATGAATCATACCACCATGCATCATACCACCATGAATCGTACCACCATGAATCATGAATCATACCACCATGAATCGTACCACCATGAATCGTACCACCGTGAATCATACCACCGTGACTCATATCACCGTGAATCGTACCACCATGAATCGTACCACCATGAATCGTACCACCATGAATCATACCACCATGAATCATACCACCGTGAATCATACCACCGTGAATCATACCACCGTGAATCATACCACCGTGAATCATACCACCGTGAATCATACCACCGTGAATCATACCACCGTGAATCATACCACCATGAATCCTACCACCATGAATCATACCACCGTGAATCATACCACCATGAATCGTACCACCATGAATCAAACCATCATGAATCGTATAACCATGAATCGTATAACCATGAATCGTATCACTATGAATCATACCACCATGAATCCTACCACCATGAATCATACCACCGTGAATCATACCACCATGAATCATGTCACCATGAATCGTACCACCACGAATCGTATAACCACGAATCGTATCACTATGAATCATGTCACCATGAATCGTACCACCATGAATCGTACCACCATGAATCGTACCACCATGAATCATGTCACCATGAATCATGTCACCATGAATCGTACCACCATGAATCGTACCACCATGAATCGTACCACCATGAATCGTATAACCATGAATCGTACCACCATGAATCGTATAACCACGAATCGTATCACTATGAATCATGTCACCATGAATCATGTCACCATGAATCGTACCACCATGAATCGTACCACCATGAATCGTACCACCATGAATCATGTCACCATGAATCGTACCACCATGAATCGTACCACCATGAATCGTACCACCATGAATCGTACCACCACGAATCGTATAACCACGAATCGTATAACCACGAATCGTATCACTATGAATCATGTCACCATGAATCATGTCACCATGAATCGTACCACCATGAATCGTACCACCATGAATCGTACCACCACAAATCGTATAACCATGAATCGTGTCACTATGAATCATGTCACCATGAATCATGTCACCATGAATCGTACCACCACGAATCGTATAACCATGAATCGTACCACCATGAATCGTACCACCATGAATCGTACCACCACAAATCATGTCACCATGAATCGTACCACTATGAATCATACCACCATAAATATTTGATAAATGTTTTCAATGAGATATTTTGGTTTGTTGTTACAGTCGGGTTGTGGTTGGCATTCTGAGGCAGCAGGGTAACATGGCTAAGGCTCGGGTGTATGCCTATGATTTGGTCTGGCACAGCGCCCTCTACATCCCCTCACTTATCACCAACTTTGCTGCTGTCTGGCCACAGGTGCTCTTCAAACTCTCACCAGGTGGCGTACCTAGCACTCTTTTCTTGCTGTATTTTTTTATGATATTAATGAGTTATTATCATATGTTGCACAATAGACGAGATTAAGAGAAATAAGAGTAAAACTTAAATAACATAAAATAAAGCTTTCAATTTTGAAGTTTGCTAAAATCCTTGAGCAGACTATTGGTCTGTGATTGGGCTTATACAGGCCACCAGGACTAAAGCTGCCTGCAGCCCTCATGCCTATTTTAAATTGTATTTATAGTAATTTTATTCAGAATAAATTTTCAGTCAGTAAATTTGAAAGTAAAAGAAAGAAAAAAAAACTGATGTTATTTCCACATTGATATTATATGCAGATCCTATAATAGACACATTAGAGTATATTGTGATGAAGAAGATGTTAGAGAAGAAAACTAAAAATACAAGGGTATGTATATGGACTGAAATATGCTTCTTGATATATTATAATTTGAAAAAATATCTTTTTACCCGATATCTTCATAAATGGTTATTTTCAAAAGATGGCAGATATCAGTGGAAATGAAGATATTTTCATTTAGGTGCAATATGCAGTACATGTGATTTTTTTCTGTCAGCATTATAATATATATTTCAAATATTGAGGAATAAATGTGAAGAAATATTATTTTTTCGTGTTAATTAATATGATATTATTGGAATTCTAGTTGTCCCAGTGTCTGCAGAAGTTGTTACAGTGGCAGGTACCAGACAGTGATGCGTCAACTCAAGCACGCAGCATGCTGGATACACTGAAGGCAACCGCCACCACCGCCCATCCCAGTCACTACTCAGGTATGTACATATACAGCCCATCCCAGTCACTACTCAGGTATGTACTTATACAGCCCATCCCAGTCACTACTCAGGTATGTACTTATACAGCCAATCCCAGTCACTACTCAGGTATGTACTTATACGGCCCATCCCAGTCACTACTCAGGTATGTACTTATACAGCCAATCCCAGTCACTACTCGGGTATGTATTAATGCAGCCCATCCCAGTCACTACTCAGGTATGTACTTATACAGCCAATCCCAGTCACTACTTGGGTATGTACATATACAGCCCATCCCAGTCACTACTCAGGTATGTACTTATACAGCCCATCCCAGTCACTACTCAGGTATGTACTTATACAGCCCATCCCAGTCACTACTCAGGTATGTACTTATACGGCCCATCCCAGTCACTACTCAGGTATGTACTTATACAGCCAATCCCAGTCACTACTCGGGTATGTATTAATGCAGCCCATCCCAGTCACTACTCAGGTATGTACTTATACAGCCCATCCCAGTCACTACTCAGGTATGTACTTATACAGCCAATCCCAGTCACTACTTGGGTATGTATTAATGCAGCCCATCCCAGTCACTACTCAGGTATGTACTTATACAGCCCATCCCAGTCACTACTCAGGTATGTACTTATACAGCCAATCCCAGTCACTACTCGGGTATGTATTAATGCAGCCCATCCCAGTCACTACTCAGGTATGTACTTATACAGCCCATCCCAGTCATTACTCAGGTATGTGCTTATACAGCCCATCCCAGTCACTACTCAGGTATGTACATATACAGCCCATCCCAGTCACTACTCAGGTATGTACTTATACAGCCCATCCCAGTCACTACTCAGGTATGTACCTATACAGCCCATCCCAGTCACTACTCAGGTATGTACATATACAGCCCATCCCAGTCACTACTCAGGTATGTACTTATACAGCCCATCCCAGTCACTACTCAGGTATGTACATATACAGCCCATCCCAGTCACTACTCAGGTATGTACATATACAGCCCATCCCAGTCACTACTCAGGTATGTACCTATACAGCCCATCCCAGTCACTACTCAGGTATGTACTTTTACAGCCTATCCCAGTCACTACTCAGGTATGTACATATACAGCCCATCCCAGTCACTACTCAGGTATGTACATATACAGCCCATCCCAGTCACTACTCAGGTATGTACCTATACAGCCCATCCCAGTCACTACTCAGGTATGTACTTATACAGCCCATCCCAGTCACTACTCAGGTATGTACCTATACAGCCCATCCCAGTCACTACTCAGGTATGTACTTATACAGCCAATCCCAGTCACTACTTGGGTATGTACTTATACAGCCAATCCCAGTCACTACTCAGGTATGTACATATACAGCCCATCCCAGTCACTACTCAGGTATGTACATATACAGCCCATCCCAGTCACTACTCAGGTATGTACCTATACAGCCCATCCCAGTCACTACTCAGGTATGTACTTTTACAGCCCATCCCAGTCACTACTCAGGTATGTACATATACAGCCCATCCCAGTCACTACTCAGGTATGTACATATACAGCCCATCCCAGTCACTACTCAGGTATGTACCTATACAGCCCATCCCAGTCACTACTCAGGTATGTACCTATACAGCCCATCCCAGTCACTACTCAGGTATGTACTTATACAGCCAATCCCAGTCACTACTCGGGTATGTATTAATGCAGCCCATCCCAGTCACTACACAGGTATGTGAATACATATGGGAACTTATGAAGTCAATCCAAGTCACTATTCAGGCATGCACAACCATAATAAAACTTAAGAATCCAAGTCACACATTTTATACTGAAACTTATAAACCATTCATTGTTTCAGATATGTCAGGTATCATTCTTTATATGGATATAATCTCTGAAAGGAGATTGGGATAATCTCCTTTAGATATACCTCTTAACAAAAGTGTGTTGAAGAACACAAAATAAACTCTTAATGATTTCTAAACCTTTCATAGTTAATAATGTTTATTCAGTGCAGTGTTTGTTGAAATCAATAAAACTGGTATTTAGGGGCAACATTGATAAACTATTGTCTATTGTGAAACATAGTTATCAGTCTCCAGCAGGGCACTTTAACATTAACAAAACATAAAAAAACAAAAGCCTTGTAAACATGTCAGGGAGAATTAGATGTAAGATCACCCTTGAGATATGATGCTGCATGAACAGTTGTCAAGAGGAATGTTTTATTGCAGAGTTGGCATACAGCATCACACGCTCCATGCAGTTGTTGTGCCACTTTGAGGGCTGGGAGTGGACCAACAATGTGCTGTTATTTGACCTGCTGTGGCCTACCATCGAGGCCTGGGCCACCGGACAGTACAGTCGTGCTCCTGACACATTTGCTTGTACTCTAATACGCATCACAGGTAAGACTGATCTCATGGTACATATCACGGCTAAGACTGATGTTTTGTCATGATCTTGTGGTACATAGCATGGCAAAGACTGATGTTATGTCATGATCTCATGGTACACATCACAGCAGAGACTGATCTTATGTCATGATCTCATGGTACATGATCTCATGTCATGATCTCATGGTACACATCATGGCAAAGACTGATCTTATGTCCCGTGATCCCGTGGTATACATCACAGCTGAGATTGATCTTATGTCATGATCTTGTGGTACACATCACGGCTAAGACTGATGTTATATCATGGTCTTGTGGTACACATCACGGCTTAGACTGATCTCATGCCATGATCTCATGGTACACATCACAGCTGAGACTGATCTTATGTCATGATCTCATGGTACACATCACGGCTTAGACTGATCTTATGTCATGATCTCATGGTACACATCATGGGTCAGACTGATGTTATGTCATGATCTCATGGTACACATCACGGCTGAGACTGATGTTATGTCATGATCTCATGGTACACATCACAGCTGAGACTGATGTTATGTCATGATCTCATGGTACACATCACAGCTGAGACTGATGTTATGTCATGATCTCATGGTACACATCACAGCTGAGACTGATGTTATGTCATGATCTCATGGTACACATCACAGCTGAGACTGATGTTATGTCATGATCTCATGGTACACATCATGGCTAAGACTGATCTTATGCCATGATCCCATGGTACACTTCACAGATACACATCATTTCCTGATACCCACAAAGCCACAGTTCAGTGGAAAAATAATAGGCCAACTAATAAAGTTTTGAAAGGAAAATGATATGTATACAATGTACTTATGAAGTCTGGGAAAATAATATGTCCACTAGTTAGGTGGTGTAGAAAGATTTGACATGACATAACTGAAAGATTATTACAGAATAAATATTTTTTATTGTATCCAAATTAGAACTTCACTGATCCTAACTTCAAAATATAGTTTATATTTTGTAAACACAAACTATCTTTACAAAAAGAGGCACTATAACTGCAGATAAAAGCCATAGAACTTAGATTTTTATTTTGATTATGTAGGATTTGCTGCCAGTTGCTGTCCCGCCTGGAAGGAGTCCTGCATAGAGAGTGTACTCAAGACTCTGTGTGGCATCCTGTATGGTATGCCAGGAACCTCAGGTAAGACACACACACACACACACACACACACACACACACACACACACACACACACACACACACACACACACACACACACACACATACCCCTGGAAGGAGTCCTGCATAGAGAGTGTACTCAAGACTCTGTGTGGCATCCTGTATGGTATGCCAGGAACCTCAGGTAAGACACACTCACACACACACACACACACACACACACACACACACACACACACACACACACACACACACACACACACACACACACTCCTGGAAGGAGTCCTGCATTGAGAGTGTACCCAAGACTCTGTGTGGCATCCTGTATGGTATGCCAGGAACCTCGGGTAAGACACACTCACACACACACACACACATACACACACATACACTCACACATGCCACAAACATACAAACACATGTCACACATACACATATACACACATGCCACACACATTCACATGCTACACACAATAACATACACACATGCCATACACACTAACACACATCATACACACTAACACACACATGACATACACACACATGCCATAAACATGCCATACACACTAACACACACACATGCCATACACACTAACACACATGCCATACACACTAACACATGCCATACACACTAACACACACACATGTCATACACACTAACACACACATGCCATACACACTAACACACATGCCATACACACTAACACATGCCATACACACTAACACACACACATGTCATACACACTAACACACACATGCCATACACTTTAACACACACGTCATACACACTAACACACACACATGCCATACACACTAACACACACATGCCATACACACTAACACACATGTCATACACACTAACACACACATGCCATACACACTAACACACACATGCCATAAACATGCCATACACACACACAAACATAGTCAATGAGAGTGTCACAATATATAATAATTTTTATTTGAATATACAAATATAAAGTAAATATTTTTAATATAATCACAAAACTGAGGATTGTGAAAGCAATGATGGCAATAAGGTTTACAGGAATTTATACTTTAATTGGCTGGAAATTAAGTTCAAATTAGCTTTCAGTTTGTGTAATATGCTGTGTTTCGTTTTCAGTATCAGAGGCAGTCCAGATGGCAGCACTGGATTCCTTGCTGTTACTGGGCCCTTACAACCCACTGATGGTTGCCTCCGCCTGCCACAGCTGGATCATCAGCCACCCCACAGCCCTCAAACACCACCCCCACTTCAGCAGCAAAATCCACCACTTTGTGGAAGTCTACCACAGCAAGCTACAAGGCATTGATGTCACCGGGCTGCTCCAGCTGTGTGCCTGAATGCCAAGCTTACAGGAACACTCTGGTGTTTGACAGCAATACCAGTGTGTTTGACAGATATACCAGTGTGTTTGACAAGAATACCAGTGTGTGTTTGACAGATATACCAGTGTGTTTGACAGATATACCAGTGTGTTTGACAGATATACCAGTGTTTGACAGATATACCAGTGTGTTTGACAGATATACCGTGTGTTTGACAGATATACCAGTGTGTTTGACAGATATACCAGTGTGTTTGACAGATATACCAGTGTGTTTGACAGATATACCAGTGTGTTTGACAGATATAGCACAGGGTTTGGAAGTTAAGCTCGTGTGTTTGACAGATATGCCAGTGTGCTTTGATCCATATCCATTCTTCTTGTTATGTTTATGAACATTTTCCTTGTTATTTATTTGAACAGACTCCAATGTTATACATATGGACATTCTCCTTGTTATGCATATGGACACTCTCCTTTTTATGCATATGGACACTCTCCTTGTTATGCATATGGACACTCTCCTTGTTATGCATATGGACATTCTCCTTGTTATGCATGTGGATACAAACTTAAAGGCCATCAAGGCTCTGAAGTGTGTCACAAATCTCTGTCTTTCAGATGTAATCAATTTAAATAGATGCCATGTAAAGGTGATGGAAAAAATAACCGGTAGAACTTTCCTCCCAAAGTGAAACTTTTTTTATAAATAAACTATTTGTGCCAAGAAACATGGTATGACCTATCCCAATTGAATTTTTTTTTCTTCTTTTCAGTCTTGTCAAAGCATTTTAGTTTATTTATGTTAATGCTACATATTTAAAAAGTTGAAATTCTGTCAAAGTGGACTGCGTATATATCATGACAAGTTGCAATCCTGTTAGAGTGACTACATATTATCAAAGTGAATTACATATTTATAACGACAAGTTGCAAGTTGCAATCAGAGGAAACACATTTTCAAGTATTTTCTAGTGAATTGCAGGCATCTGTCAAGATATCATGCTTTCAAAACAGATTCTATATTTGTAAGTAGAAATAAATGTGTTATATTCATGAAGACGTCATTATACCAAAATTCATTTTTCCATGACAATTTTGTATGATTTTAATTGAAACGAACAAATGATGAAGTCAATATGATGTCTCTTTTGTCAATGCTGTTGATAGTAAATGTGTGGCACTTAAGTGTTCCTGGGAAAGTCAATAATTATGCCTCACTGATGCACCTGGCAGTGTCAGTGATGATGCCTCAGTGATGCACCTGGCAATGTCAATGATGATGCCCCGATGATGCACCTGGCAGTGTCCATGATGATGCCTCAGTGATGCACCTGGCAGTGTCAATGATGATGCCTCACTGATGCACCTGGCAATGTCAATGATGATGCCTCACTGATGCACCTGGCAGTGTCAGTGATGATGCCTCAGTGATGCACCTGGCAGTGTCCATGATGATGCCTCAGTGATGCACCTGGCAATGTCAATGATGATGCCTCACTGATGCACCTGGCAGTGTCAGTGATGATGCCTCAGTGATGCACCTGGCAATGTCAATGATGATGCCTCACTGATGCACCTGGCAATGTCAATGATGATGCCTCACTGATGCACCTGGCAATGTCAATGATGATGCCTCACTGATGCACCTGGCAGTGTCAGTGATGATGCCTCAGTGATGCACCTGGCAATGTCAATGATGATGCCTCACTGATGCACCTGGCAATGTCAATGATGATGCCCCGATGATGCACCTGGCAATGTCCATGATGATGCCCCGATGATGCACCTGGCAATGTCCATGATGATGCCTCAGTGATGCACCTGGCAGTGTCAGTGATGATGCCTCAGTGATGCACCTGGCAGTGTCAGTGATGATGCCTCAGTGATGCACCTGGCAATGTCAATGATGATGCCCCGATGATGCACCTGGCAATGTCCATGATGATGCCCCGATGATGCACCTGGCAATGTCAGTGATGATGCCTCAGTGGTGCACCTGGCAATGCTAGTCAGTGATGATGCCTCAGTGATGCACCTGGCAATGTCAGTCAGTGATGATGCCTCAGTGATGCACCTGGCAATGTCAGTGATGATGCCTCAGTGGTGCACCTGGCAATGTCAGTGATGATGCCTCAGTGTTGCACCTGGCAATGTCCATGATGATGCCTCAGTGATGCACCTGGCAATGTCCATGATGATGCCTCAGTGATGCACCTGGCAATGTCAGTCAGTGATGATGCACCAGTGATGCACCTCAGTGATGTTCTGATGAACCTAACAATATTAATGATGCCATAATGATGCACCTGGCAAATTTCACGATGCCTCTACAATGCCACTTTGATGCATCTAATGATATTGATACATCAGTGATGTATCTGGCATTGTCAGTGATTTTTGTCTTGAGCAAAGCTTTGTTATTGTGACTGCTCTGTTATGTAATCGGTATCTTTAACTTGTACCCAATGTCTTTCAAGCCTTATTCTACCTATTCTACACAGTTCAGACTGGAGTAGTCTTGTGCATCTCTTTTTTTTCATAGTTGAATTCATATCTGGTAACATCAGAGAATAAAATGTCACATGATAAAACGTGCAATCTGCCTAATTTCATCTTTTATCTTATCAAAATGATAAAATAATGAACCATTTTTTTGTAATTCTGAGGGCAAACAGATTTGTTCAGGCTTTTCCTGATTTTTTGGGTAATTAAAAAAAAGACATGGCTTCCTTGCTGAGGATGTTTAAGAATGACAGCAAAACTATTCTCTACAATTAAGCTAGAAGCCATGCCTATTGGTTTAAGCAGACAGCTTAAACTAAACTGATAAGGTAAATAAATCATGAAATCTATTTTTTAAAATTGTCAACAATTGATTAATTTCGACATGACAAAATCCCCTTAGCTTGGAATAAATAAAGCAATATTTACTGTAAAATCTTATTTAAGATTTGTCAATTCTCACTGCCTGAGATCCAGTATTTGTGATCCACCAGGTGTCTCTTGTTTGCATGCAATGCATTCTTGGATAAGTTTGTAGACATGACAGCTGATACGAAGATTATCATTCTGTATGCTGTGAGGGGTTTACATTAATATTTCAACTGTTAATACTTGTAGAGAAAAAAAATGATCAGTTTTGGAATCTTGAGAATAAAAAAAAAAACTGTTATGGCGCAATAAATTGATTGAAATAAAATGACGTACCAATCAACGTTTTTTACTAGCATAAGCCAAGCTTGCAAGTCTACAAAGTCCACCCTTGCATGACAGATATAAACACCAGGTGGCAGCAGTGTCCAATCAAGCAGTGTAAACTTCTCAATTGTGTTGCAAAAGATGTGAGAATCATGATGACATTTTGATTTCTTCTTAAAAAGTTAATCCTGTATTGTAGGACAGTAAGCTAGTCCAGTGCAGGAAAAACTGGCTGTTAGATTAGTCATAAAAGGTCATTGTAATCTTTTCCCATAAATAAAGATGTTGATCTCATCTGAACCCAAATATATTTTTGTTTAATGTGTTATATTAGTGTACTGGAGAGAGCACTGACATCATAATAATAGTGGTATGGCAATTTATCAAGGAAAAGGTGATATCTGCTGATTGATAAATGAGCAATGGTTAACAACTCAAAATAAAAAGCATGCCTCTTTTTGCCAGGTCCTCATAATGCGCATTGAATTCGTGATATAATCTCTCATATGAGCTGAGGCCTGAGCCAGAAGGGTTAAACAGTTGTTCTTGCAAATCTTTGACTGGGTGGGTTGTCACGTCAAGGACTTGGTACATGTCAATTCAATGAGGCAGCACTATATCTGCTAAGTAGGTTTAATCATAAAATAACTGAAATAATGCTGAAAGGGATAGTAAACCACCAAACAAATAAACCAAAAGTTATACACTATATATGAACCTTTCTGAGCAGTGCCAATGATACCATGTTCCCTTTAAAGGGAGAAGAGTCGGTATCTATCATCTAAAATGGATTTGCTTTGAAGATTTGGTGTATAAATGTGAAATTAGATCTTCTTTTACATAACTCCACTAAATGTATCTATTCTCAACTATCAGTAAATAGGTCCTTCACTGAAACAATGCCTATGATACAGAACTCATACCACATCAGAGGTTTTAAGGTTTTGGTCTTTTTATTTTTTGGTAAGAATGGATTATATAATTAATTTTCTTTTAATTTTTGGCTTTCATTGACTCCATATAAAGTCAAATATCAGGATTTCTACAATTTCAACAAGGTTATTAGGTGCTGACAAAACAGAAGTTTGATAAATTAGCTTTGGTAATGCTAATGACCTTAATACTACTACCTTGTTCTTTATGGATAGGCCTCATGCATGACATAACATTAGGATATTGTCAAATATGTAATCAACACTGACATTTTCTTTCCATGATAGTTTTTATATTATTACTTTCAGTTATCTGAAGTGTAATTATGGATTCACTTGTCCACTTTAAGTTGAATAATTGGTTGCTCTTATAATGCCCAGAATCCACAGTTATTGGGAGACTTTAAATTAACGAAATCTGTGAGTGGCCTGTAGTGTGAAGACCAGGCACACACATAAGTAAAGAAACAGTAGTGACCATTCAAAATTGGACCATTTTAGATATCAGAGGTCCCCACCCAAACCTCCACACCCAACCCTCATAAATGGAATCATGGTATCAAGCTGTCAGTGCTCTGAAAGGTTTGTATGTAGAGATTAATCCAGACATGGGGTGAGGCTAAGTTGGTTACCAGCACTATATCTATATCAACCAGGAACATGATAATATTCTACACATCCTGGTTGTGGTGGGCCTTATGTAAACACTGATTGTTGTGTACTCATGACATGTCACTTTTTGATTTACTTCAATTTCATCCTCAATATCCTTGTTCATGTAGTCAAGGAATCGTAATGACATTTTAACTTTTAAAAGGAATATATTACTCTCCTTTGCATCGGGCCCACTATAACTAACACATGTATTGGAGAGAAAGGAGAGCAGGCCTAGTAAAGCTGGGTAGGATTATTATATGTGTTATGAAAGGGAAGAGAGATCATTACAAGTAGACTGCAAATCATCAAACATGTCTTGCGGAGATGATATTAATCTTGCTGAAACATATTTCTCAGTGACCATTATACAGTTCCGAAGTATTCAACAAGTAGACTACAAATCATCAAACATGTCTTGCGGAGATGATATTAATCTTTCTGAAACATATTTCTCGATGACCATTATAGTATCCTGTAGTTTTCAATCTTTGTTCAAGTTATTGGTCCCAAAGAGGTTTAAACCCTATGAGACTAAATTAAAACAGAGTTTGTTTTTTGGGGGGTAAATTAGGAAATTTTATTCCTGCTATATTTGAGAAAATATTGACTGTTCTCAACCCGCAAAGCTAGATAAATATCTAAAAAAAAAATATCATTCATTCTGGAATATATAGGCATTTACAGGAAATATTCACAAACATTAGACAATGAAGCATCAGCACAGCTTTAAGGCATTCAGCCTGTTTGTAAATAGATATATTAATTAGAGGATTTTCTTTCTTTGATTTTGATGTAATTTTGTTAAATAACATTTCTTGTTTAAACATACTTTATTCATTAGTCTGTAAATATGCAATCTTCATACGGCAGTGCCATATTAAACGGCGAAACAAATATTTATGATATACATCCTGTCAATATTAAAACGGTGTGTCCAAAGTAATATCATAAAAATACCGAATGCTACATATAAAATGACATAAGAGATTTTTATGTAGTCTATGATTTTAATCTATGATTTTTATGTAGTCTATGGCTTTTCTCAAAATTTATCATTAATAAAGCAATTTAGAGGAAATTGTCGCAAACATTACAAGGACTGCCTATTTTTGGATTGCTGCCTTGGAGACATTAAAGGTGAAATGCAATTAAATATGTTTGTCTCTGACAAGTGCAGCTTTGAGTTTCTTCCAAAATATTACCTGGCTGTGCTTGTTATTTCCCCATCGGATGCATGTGAATATGTTAAGCATCCTGGCTATACCCGTTGGCAGCAGAGCATTGTCTATTGTCTCCAAGAAGACACATATTATCATATCTCTGTGTCTCTGGAGAGACACCTGGTGGGCCATATTCACCTCAAACTGCCACCATTCACTTTGAAGTGACGCATTGGACACCACTAAAATGGTGTAGCGACTGGTGTCTATGGCATCCAATATGTTATCTACAATAGTAGCACCAGGCAAAAAGTCTTTGTGGTGGAAGCAGAACTTGAACAACTTGTCCTCTTCCTCCAATGTCTTGTACAACTCATTTCTCACCCATGCATAGTCTCTGACGTTATAGGCAATAAATGCATCATAAATAAAGCGTGCCTTTTTTAGTCTGATTTTCTTGCCACTGTATCGTATACGATAGTAGGCATACAGAATGTCATACCGGAATCTGTATCCCCAAAACACCAGAGACTCTACCACAAGGGCAAATATAACCAATGCTAAAGGCAGGTACAGCCACAACATGCTCTGACACTCGCCACTCAACCTTGATGTAATATCTCCAAGCCGGTCAAGCGAAACAATGCTTCCATCACCAAATGTGCAGTTGTAGCTGTTAATATTGGGAAAAAGTCCTCTTCTCTTTCTCAGCCACTCATAAAAGTGACTGCACTCACATGAGCACTTGAGTAGATTTCCATCTAAGTTAACAGTGGTAATGTGTGTAACCATATCATCTATCATTTTTGTGGTGACATTATTCAGACAGGGCAAGTAATTGTTGGACAGATCCAGCACCCTCAGGTTGAGCATGTGAGATATGTCAAAGTTGACATTGGCCAAGTTGTTACTTGCCAGATACAGATGGGTAAGGTTGGGATTAGCGTGGAAAGTATCCCACTTTAAACTATTAATCCTATTGTCTGTTAGATTTAGTTTCTGTAAATTGGGTAGATAAGCTATCAGAGTTTCGTTCATAGGCTTGTGAAACTCAGCTCTCAGAGAATTACCCCCAAGACGAAGCTCAGTCAATGTTGACCAGTCACACGTATTAAATCCAGTCTTGTCAAAAGCACTCATGCTATTTTCAGACAAATCCAACACCTCAATGAATATGCCATGGAGACAATACAATGGCTTTGTGAATGATTGCAAACGGGAATTTCTGATGTATAAATATTTAAGTTTGTTCTTGGTCATGACAACTATCTCGGGAATGCTTGGAAGGTGAAGACCAAAATCCGACAATTCCAGCAGTTCTAGTTGAGGTGGTAGTGGAATAGGGCAAGCAGTGCCTAATTCACAGAAATGAACAAAAAAGCCTTGGGTTGATCCTTTGAAAAGTGCATTCATATTTGATGAATGGTAACTAAACATGCAACAGATGTTGAGAGAAATAAGTTCTTGCAGAGCAAGCATATCAAGTGTAAATTCTATCTTTCCATATATATAATTGTCTGCCAAGGATAAATGCTGCAAGTGAGGCAGAGTCTGAGACAGGTCAATATCTATGTTATATATACTATTAGTATCCAGTGTGAGTGTTTTAATAGATGCTCCTTTAAGAAGGCCAACAAATTTAGAAGCCTGGGTTCCTA
Organism: Amphiduros pacificus; assembly: GCA_949316495.1. Taxonomy (NCBI): domain Eukaryota; kingdom Metazoa; phylum Annelida; class Polychaeta; order Phyllodocida; family Hesionidae; genus Amphiduros; species Amphiduros pacificus. Next base: position 15,279,769 of record OX439003.1, on the reverse strand, counting down.
TTCCAGTGTTATTTAAGTAGAGGTTCTCTATACGTGTGTTGTGTACGCCATGTGCCACAGTAAAAATATTCTCCCTAATGGGATTACCCACAAGTTTGAGAGTCTTTAAATGTCGGATGTTTGTAAACATCTCAGGAGCTAGCTCAATGATAAAACAGTTGGAGATGTCCAGTGTTTCTAGTGGAATGTCTTTGAGGACTTCAAAAGTAGCTGCTTTAATAGAAGTAATCTGACAGTTTCCACTGTCAAAGCTGAGCAATTTAAGAGATTGGAGATATGCAAATCCTTCACTGAGGTTTGTATGAAGAAGACCATCTAACATCACCTCTTCCAGGTTAACCAGGTATCTCCACATATCACTGGGATAGTAATTATTGTTTATTCCAAGTGTGTTGTTTCTTATATCTAACCTTTTAAGTCTCTTTAGGCTTTGGAAAACTTTAGGAGAAATATCCTTACTTTGATCAGTAATATTCAATGCATTGTTTCTGAGATAAAGTGTCTCCAAGGATAACAAGTCAACAAACGCATTTTTGTCTATGGTCTTTAAACCATTAAAGCTTATATCCAAATAGAGCAGTTTCTTCATATTCAGCAGTGATCCCCATTTTATATGTGTGATGTTATTATATGATAAATCTAGATATACAATGGAAGTTGAAAGATTGTATGGTATAGAGGACAAGTTTCTTCCCGAACAGTTCAAGTCAAGTTCATCTCCATGTTTATGACATTCACAGCCAAATGAATGTAGACATTCATCATTATGAGTAAATATTCCAGGAAGGAAAGCCAAACATATACAAATAGCAATCCACTTTGCCATCATATTAATTGATCTACGCATTGTAATTTCCACCGTGAGTTAAATACAAACAAAAACTGAAGTCATGTCCCTGAGTGAAAAGATATTTAATCCATATTGTCAAATATACTTTAATTCACATCCTCTATTTTTGTTCTGTATCGTTCAATCCTTCAATTTAGTCTTCCAAACCTTACCCAAATTTTACATTGATCCATATATCTGTCCAACCCAGAAAGACTGGTCCTATTGAGGGAAATAGGGAAATGAAAAGTGCAACACAGAGTGCTTTGTTAGTGGCGTGTGTTGGAGTGCTTTGCAAATATTACAGGGGGCGGCCCAAATACTTACTCTCCTTAGCAGATCATGGGTTTATACCAGGCTCTGCAAGTAAAGGGACATAAATGTCCTTTAGAGTCGAACCTGGGAGACCACGCCCAGTACAAGTTAGAAAGAAAAGTGAGCACAACAATTAGTGATGTTATTATATGAAGTCATGTCCTTGGATATTTTTGTTAGTGACACGTATACAAAAATAGACAAAAATAATTGGATCTGACTCGAGAAAAGCATTTATGGATCTTTACCGTATAAACCATGAACCCAGGATCTGCTAAGGAGAGTAATATGCTGATAGAAATGTGAGAGTGAAATATCGAACTCACAAAGTCATATTTTATGTAAACTTGGAGAGCCTTATATCTTACAGGATCTGCTAACAGGATCACAAATTTCAATTCCATGAAAGAAATAGTGTAACACAGCAAATGGTAATGTTTACAGTTTCAAAATTTGCTCTGCTGACTTAATATTGTTACTCTACGAGCCGTTGAGTCTTCTCACTACCTCTACCGTCACTGTCCCGTATTTGATGTCATTCGGAATTGGGGAATTTCTCCTGAGTCATATATACCGTCTTGCTCACCAAACTATCATCCAATCTGAACTGACCTACATCAGCTTAAAACTTGGGATCAGGGGTCTGACCCATCGGTAAAACTGCCAGAACAAAGTAGAAACTATATCAGTCGTCATTTATTCTTCACCAATCAGTTCACAGACAGATGCATCGTCAGGACGTGCGGTTTTTTATCTTTGGTGGCAGGGACTGATATGACAGAGACGTCCTGCTATGGAGGGTATAATATTATATGAATTATGTCCTTTAAATCTTTTAATGATCATCGTAAATTCATTTTAAACAATACATTGACAGATATTGACAGATGTGTGGCACAAGTTTTCATGTTTATTTTTTATATCCAGTAAAACTATAAACGGTTGAGATTCTATTCTTAGCAGTTGGCAGCTCATCATTGTAGTCATATAATCCACTCCCTGAATAACTAGCCCTTTCCTTGGAGTAATTATAATTACATAATTACTCCAAGCCCTTTGCAGGGATTTTTTCCGCTATCTTTTAATAGCATTTTACACATTTTAGGGCAGTTAGGGGCAGTTTTTATTAGTGAAATGGCCACCAGACCCAAAATAAACAAAAAGGCAAATTCACTGCTAGGGATCCTCGGGCTACATCACTGTCCAGAGCATAATTTAAAATTGGCTGGGCGGAGTCTGGGCGGAATTTGCAACTGGAAAGGTTTATTGTTCAGTTACTCTCCACGGCGAAGTTTAGTCACATGTATATCTGGTATAAACCCAGGATCGGATATGGAGAATATTGTTCAGTTGTCATGGTTCACATTTTCAGTGCAAATTCCCTGTATTTGTTCCGTGAAAGAAATGATATTTACATACATATGTAAAAAAAAGACTGAACGTTATCAAAAAGGAAGTGTACCGAGATTTTAAAATAAAAGAAGAAAATACCGAATGAGGTAACGGCGAAACCAGTTCTCACTTCAATTTTATTGTTAATGTCCTGTTGTAAATCAAATTAGCTCTGTCCCGACTATGCTCTTTATTTACATGCTCGTTATTTCTTATTTAATTGCCTTGCGATGGCCAAACAATTGACCTGCTATTGTTCTTCTTCCATAAGTGGATACAAATAAGCAGGTATTGGATAGTAGACATAAGGTGTCCATAAGTCCTGCATTATTTCTTGATTTTATTATTGTCTATTATATTTCAATTCCATGATAACAATTACAACTGCAATCAACTGCTCAGGTTTTCCAAATGGACCATTGATGTCCCAATTTTCTATTGTTTAATTCCATTTGTGGGATTTTGCTCATATTTGGTCGTTCTGGTCGTCTTTCAGGTGTTTAATACATATTTGAAAGATTCACTCGTCTCTGATAATGCATATGTGTAAGACCCAAAAAATCTACTTTTCATAAGCTTTGTTCAATTAGTAGATTAATAAACCCCATCCCAACATAGGACACGAGGCAATATTTTACTACTGATTTAAAATTCTCCAAGAAAATCAAAATTTGAGTTCCACAGGGAAGTAAAGCCATTGACTTGTTTAATCTCTTTTAAACTTAACATATGGACATGCGTGGTTATTGCATGACATCATTTGGTCATGCATATAGCTGTTGTGTAGCAATAATGGTCAAGCAAACCTTATGCGTGACACAATATGGTGAGGCAATGGCCCTGCATGGCCTCATTTGATCATGTTTATGCATGATCAAATATATAGTTTGTTGAAGGTTGGGTCTGAGCCACCTGAAGTGAGGTCTTTGATTTTATTTTTATTACACCCAACTACAAGAAAATAAACTTTATATTCTTCCATTATAATGATGTTGCAGGAAATACTGTTTATTCGCTCTGTGAATTGCTCCTGAAGTAAAAGTAAAATTGAAACCCCCCCCCCAAAAAAAAAATATGACTTTTCAGAATTTCCGAAGTGCTAAAAGATTTTCCCCCGAAACAGATTACACATTAAATTATTGTATTGTTTGATGATTTCATGAATGTATATTTAATTTTTAATTAAGGAAAAAAGCTGTATATTACACTTTTTATTGGAACAAATTATTTATTGTCCCCAAAAAAATGAAAATGCACATATAAGAAGTTAATTCATTATAATTTGTTTCAAATGGGCCATAACCACACTTCCACGTTATGTTGTCAAATTAATATTTATTTTCAGGAAAAGCTTTTGTTTTGTTGAAAGTATTCCCCGAAACACCAGGTGACAGCACCAGCACAGATAGAGCACAGATTTAAACTAATTAACTGGCAGGGAAGAGAAACTACCAGTCTTGGAAAGGCCCAATTCTGGTTGTCAGCCGATATCATTGATTAATATTTTGAACCGTATTCTTATGTGCCTTTATATATTTCAATCAATGTGTCCTTATGGATGAATGGAGATTTAAAATTTGGTTGAGTTCTCATCAGGAAATGTCATGGTTGTTTGAAAATCAATGCGTGTTGGAATTATTTGAAATCAGCATTGCTACCTTTTTCAAAATAGAATGGTACATCGCCATACTATTTCTGTTATGCCTTTTTATGGCCCTGTGGTGGATTTCATAATTTATATGTGAAAATTGAAACATTAGTTATTGCTCAAATGGCATTTAAAATTGTGGGTGGAGCTTGATTTTAATATGATTTTAGGCCACACCCCCTTTTCAACTGCCTTTTATGCACTTATAATTGTCCGATTATTTTTTTGGAAATATCAAAATAACCTAAAATGTTATGTAGTATCAGAATATCACATCATTTCTTACTTTACTTCAAAACTATTTTTTTATTTATTCATTATGTATAATTATGCAAATTAGGCCATGTGATAAAATTTTGAAAATAATTTTGAATCTGGAAAATTTTCAGGTTTTTATTGATGTATTGCACATGTTGATAGGCCAATTATTTGAGATATTATGAGCAAAAGTGTTCAGAAACAGGAAGTAGATCCTGAACATTGACAATCCTGGGTGGAAGTATTGAGGGTTAATTGTGCATGTGTGGTCTGGAGTGGAATTCCTTGCCGAATTCTTTACTAGAACTATTCAGTGAAAAGATGTCTCTCTGGAGAATCTTATAGTTTGTATTGAATTTAATTTGGTACTTTGTATAAAATATTACGTTACAAAAGGAAATATCATATAAAATGGTGTTTTGCCCATATTGCAAAGATTCAAAGTTCTACCCAATGATTTAATGTTTGTTTAAGTTATCTTTATTTGATTTGATTATTTTTATCTATTTATTTATTTTCGATACTAGCAAGCTATCTCAACCAAATCAACCAAAATACACCGACCATGGTTATTGTCTTTTGCTGAAAATGCCAAGTACTGCCTGTACGAGGTGGCCACATGTATACAATCATGTGACATCTTTTGTGGTCTGTCAGGGTGTAAGGCCTGTACCATTGGACAAACATTAATGGACAAACAGGGTTCTTTAAGCCAAACTACTCCATTGTCTCAATCGGAAGGTGTCCCACTGTTAGCAAGACTTTAGCAAGCAGGTGTTTGCACAAGTCAGGTAAACAAAGTTTGTTGACAAAGTGTCCAATGGATAATTTGGATTTTAGCAGAAGACTCACCCACTTTCAAATGGAATAGAAATCTATGTAGGAGAAATATGATGGGTAATATCTTTTGATTGCAAATAAACATTTATATTATGCAAGGCAAAAGTCCTTGAATACCTCATTGCATGAATGCTTTTATATATCTAAGAGATAAGAGGTTTCAGATCAGATATATCTTGGAGGTAAGAGATTTGCTATATCAGGGAGGTAAGAGATTTGATGTATCAGGGAGGTAAGAGATTTGATATATCAGGGAGGTAGGTTTGATATATCAGGGAGGTAAGAGATTTGATATATCAGGGAGGTAGGTTTGATATATCAGGGAGGTAAGAGATTAGGGAGGTAAGAGATTTGATATATTAGGGAGGTGAGAGATTTGATGTATCAGGGAGGTAAGAGATTTGATATATCAGGGAGGTAGGTTTGATATATCAGGGAGGTAGGTTTGATATATCAGGGAGGTACGAGATTTGCTATATCTGGGAGGTAAGTTATTGCTTGGATACATAGGTCTGTGGCTGAGAAAGCTATCTTAAGGGCATTGTCTGTAAGGTAGATCAATGTCAATACATATTGAATGTGACAGATAAGTGTTTTGATATTGAGGTACAAAATTGAGTGTAAAATATGTTTAGCTATGCTGACAATGTCAACATAGCTTCTGCATTTGGGGGATGTTTCTGTTATTCTGTCTGTAATCTGCTCCTCTGATACTACATGTCGGAGTTATTAGCTATTAAATGATTTTATGATTTAACTAATTCCATCTATTTTTCACTAGGTTCAAAATTATTTCCTTTTTTAAAGATTTTTTCTCAAAAAACTAATGGTTATCACTGAGTTGTCAAGGAGGGTGAATAACATGACAAATATCAGCCAATGAGAATCGAGATAATGATGGAATTCAATACATAGCCTGTACTTGGATTGGCCAAAATTATCATCTGCTCAAGTCTGCTCTGATTTAAATGATCATTTATGAAGCAATTAGCAGACATTTCCTTAAAATGTTAACAAAAATGATCGGCACAGCTCATAGGCCATTGGTCTAAGTGTATTTCAATATGGAATGGAGTGAGAGTGAGAGGAGATGACCGGTGAATACTTATTAGTGGTGCATTACTATGTGTCAGGTCTCAACCCACATAAGTCCTGATGGAATATAAGTTGCCATATATATACCCCAGTACGCTGCACCTAACTGGCATCACTTGCCACCTAAATGCACCTGTCCCATCCAATGAGGGCTTCATTCTGTCATAGGAACCAAGGTAAAGAGATCTAGAGGGAATGAGGTGTGTCACGTGACAACAATAACCAATAGAATGCATTATTACCCCTAATTGAAATCTACGGCCAGTTGTTTCAGGGAGAGGGGGAAGACAAAGCATGAGATGTCTCTACATCATACAATCTTGCAGTATATCATTGGATTTGATAGCACCGTGTGTGTTTTTTCTTCAGGATGTCTTTTCTATATTGATATATGGCAAAATAATGGGATTCTGGTTGGCAAGAGACCAGTGAGTCTGATAACACAAATGAGCTCTGTCCTGTGTCAGAGTTTCCCGGCATGCCCATAAATATGGCCTTTCTCCAAATCATATCTAATAGTGTTAGCTTCTTCCATTTACAAAAAGCATCTATTGTCTGATCTACGTATTTTGCAGAGCCCTTCAATTATCTAATTATACTGGGGTTCATCTTAGTAATTGTGCCCTAAAATAGTGTGGCTCAAGTAAAAGCTCTCTGGTATGATGGGCCATTCATCAGGTCATATATTTATTCTACAAAATGCATCCTCCATTTTGTGAACTGGCGGAAAATGTCTGCCGTCCACTTTATGCTTGAATTAAGTAGGAAACTATGACGTTATATACGCTATTATTATTATTATTATTATTATTATTATTATTATTATGATTATGATTATTATTATTATTATTATTATTATTATTATTATTATTATTATTATTATTATTATTATTATTATTATTATTATTATTATTATTATTATTATTATTATTATTATTATTATTATTATTATCATTATTATAATTATTATAATTATTATAATTATTATAATTATTATTATTATTATTATTATTATTATTATTATTATTATTATTATTATTATTATTGTTATTGTTATTATTATTGTTATTGTTATTATTATTATTATTGTTATTGTTATTATTATTGTTGTCGTTGTCGTTGTCGTTGTCGTTGTCGTTGTCGTTGTTGTTGTTCAATCAGTCACGATTTATAAGGACACAGGGTTGTTGAGCCCTTTGAAACGGGCCTCAGCCCATAAATGAAATTGTAACATAAATTCAATCTGAGCATTGCCGGGTATTGAACCCACGACCTTTGGATCATTACAGAGGACTGGAGCGTTCAGCAAGCTTGAGATCAAACCAATTGCACCACGGCCTATGGAATCCGATTATTTGGTGTCCACGTTCATTATTAACTGCAAGAGCATTAGACGCTTCATGTGTATATATGTGCTTCCTACATGTAAAATATTTCAGGTTTTAATTTTGAAAAGTGTCCGAGCAAATACAACCGCATATATCAGCCTTCCAGAAGCACCGTCTGGATGCCATTCAACATTAGGGCTTCCGCTTACTACATCAAATATTTCTTTCAAATAAAACCATAATGTAATGTGAGCACTGAGTAATTGATAATAGAAGATTCTTTGAAAGATACATGATCTTGACCCTGAAATATTCAAGATTCTGTTGCTGAATCCATGATTCTAAACATATAAATTTAAATATTTGAAAGTGAAAGCAGGGTGAGGACAGACCCGGGAAGCACAAAAAATATAAGTGGCAATATAGATAGTGCCTGAACTCTACTTAACAGACACGTTCGTAATATATATATATATATATATATATATATATATATATATATATATATATATATATATATATATATATATATATATATATATATATATATATATATATATATATATATATATATATATATATATATATATATATATATATATATATATATATATATATCCCCACGTCCCCTGCCCTAATTCTGGATCATTATAGAGGTCATTTAATGAATACATCTGGGTGATGGCCGGGGTACATACATACATAAAAGGTAAGGTTTTCTCTGCAATGGAAGCTAGACCTTAGCGTGGAGATTCCGCTATAGATCTGGTTGGCTTCCTAAGCATCTATCCTGAGGCAGGACACACAATGCCGGCAGCCAGAATGGATGCGCGGGGAGGCTGGCTCGGGATGAGAAGGAGGGGGGAAGCCGAATGTGGGCTTCATCATCACACGCCAGCGTGTTCCCTCCATCTCTCTGCCCGCTAACTTTGAAGTGGACCCTGGCTGTGTGAGGAGGCGCGCTGCATGATCAGTATACTTCTTCAGGCCGCCCCCCTTTCATCATATACACCACCATCATCATCACTTTCACGTAACGCCAGCCCAAAGTGATTAATGTTAGAACCGACGTTAGTGTCTATCTATCTCTTAATGCATCACCTCTTATCTAACCGCACATATAAATAGGGATTACCGTAAGTAGTAGCGGATTAACGGAGTGGGGCCTGGACTGTAAATCCGACACAGTTAGATTTATAAGAGGATACATCGCAAGAACACAGCGCCACCTGCACCCAGCATATAGAAAGGTACGTGCTGCATTATTTCCATAGTAATGCATGATAAGCCAAAAAACATCAGGAAAAATAACCATATGGATGACGACTTTGCATGATGTATACTCGTGGCATCTTATAAATGACAGCCAGGTGCAGATATATGCTGTAGAACGCTTAACATAAGAAATGTCTAATTCTCAAAATGTCTAATTCTTTCCTCGGCTCTTTGGCTTTGAAACTCTGTTTACTTCTTACATTGTTTTTTTGTGGAGCTTGTTGCTTTAAGTTGCAATAAACACGGAAATGTCACAGCTTTTTTGCATAAAGCCTTTTTTTGGTTTATCTTATAAAACAGGAACAAAGATGTATGTGATTTTCACCATCACATCCTATAGATAGCGTCGGTTTTGTGGATGCCATCCTCCTTTGTTGACTTATTAAGAACAAAAGCACATGTTGCGGTGACATAATTGATCTTGTGGACGTGTCTGCGTCTCACCAGATAACATAGATCATTATGTCCTTGACTTCGGCTATCCATACCCAGACACAGACAACTGCCTCTTTGTATAGGGAAGCAGGGGGAGAGAGAAACATACATTTGTCTGGCTGTTTAGACTTTGAGGGTTTTACTTCAAGGAGCTAACCGCGTGTGTCTGCATTCGTCATACTGTAACTTGTTGCTTCCTTGATCTCTCATATACCTGTCTCATTCATTCATTGTTATGTTTCCTGGTAACATAAGTTATACAGATATTCATTAAATCTCTGGGGGGTTCTTCTGTTATGTGTCTCTCTGTCTAAATCTGCAACAGAAAAAAGGTCACTTGTCATTTTGTATTTTATTTTATCAGCGGAATCCACCACAACTGCGTGTAATGAATTGGATATTGTAGAGAACCCAAATTAATAATGTCGCCGTGACAATGGACATATGTAGCTTCATACAAATTACACCCTGTGAAATGAAAGCCCCAAATTGAAGCGAGTTGACAGCTCCTGCATTAACCTTTTAGCCACAAATTAATTCTTTATCATGGAAAGTGGCACAGGATATTGTAGGGCTTCAGTCACCATTATTGACATGTCCCCGAGATGTTTATGTTTATAGTGAAGCTAGCATGTGGGTCTGGGAATCGTCTCACTGTCTAAATGAAAGCTTGTCTCAGTCGGCAATGCTCAGCGTTAGTGCCACTCGTGTCTTGAGTAAAGAGAGTTAAAAAAAGAGGAAGAACGGCGGAAGCATGCAGACAACTACCGTTTTACAGCTTGAGAAGCCCTCGGCAATCAGTCCGCCCAAAGCATTGATGTATTATTTGTTCTTCTAAAACTGTTTCCTTTTCTCCTTGATGGGTGCCCAACCCAGCTATGCTGCCTCCACAATTCATTTAAGTGTTGATGATTAAAACATAATGGCTCAGATAATGAGGTGTGAGTAATTAAACACCGAGCGATATTACATTATTGCCGCTTAATTGCCCCAGATTGTGTGATAATATTGCAACATATGCAGGATACATCATTCATATGTATATATATATATATATATATATATATATATATATATATATATATATATATATATATATATATATATATATATATATATATATATATATATATATATATATATATATATATATATATATCACAGCAATGCAAATCATCACAGCAATGCAAATCACCATAGCAATACAAATCACCACAGCAGTGCAAATCATCACAGCAATGCGAGTCATCACAGCAATGCAAATCATCACAGCAATGCAAATCACCATAGCAATACAAATCACCATAGCAATACAAATCACCATAGCAATACAAATCATCACAGCAGTGCAAATCATCACAGCAATACAAATCACCATAGCAATACAAATCATCACAGCAATGCAAATCATCACAGCAATACAAATCATCACAGCAATACATGTCACAACAGTGATGCATATCACAGCATTACAAATGTCTCAGTGTTCAGCATCCTTGCGCATAATGCTTTGAATCCTCAGTCTCCAAAACTCTTCTTTTTGCTTTAGAACTGACAATCTATGTGAGCCCGTCTCTCAAATAATTTGTATATGTGATACCTTGTTTTGTTCCGGATATTTGTTGATACTACGGGAATGACAGGGATGTTAACATTTTGTCTCACGAACATGGGTTATCTGTGCTGAGCCTCGTGCAGCCAATACTGGCTTGACATGGGGCTTGCTATTATGGTGCCAAATTAGGACACACTCTCTAACAGATATTAGGAGCACTTCATCTAATCAAGGGTCATTAATGATCTCATCAAGGGACATTAATGGCGGACATAACTTGCTAATGTGGGGTTTGTGTGACACGAAGTTTAGGATTTGGTTTGAATGAGTAAAGGGGCATCAAATGATCCCGCGCAGGTATGCGAAGCATTGATTTCCCAGTGTACCGCTATATGGCTTGTTGGATGCGTCATGTTGACCAGTCAGAGTCCCACCTTGTCCCCTACCCTTGATGCATGTATTGTGTCACCATATCAGAGTCCCACCTTGTCCCCTACCCTTGATGCATGTATTGTGTCACCAAATCAGAGTCCTACCTTGTCCCCTACCCTTGATGCATGTATTGTGTCACCATATAAGAGTCCTACCTTGTCCCCTACCCTTGATGCATGTATTGTGTCACCAAATCAGAGTCCTACCTTGTCCCCTACCCTTGATGCATGTATTGTGTCACCACATCAGAGTCCTACCTTGTCCCCTACCCTTGATGCATGTATTGTGTCACCAAATTAGAGTCCTACCTTGTCCCCTACCCTTGATGCATGTATTGTGTCACCATATCAGAGTCCTACCTTGTCCCCACCCTTGATGCATGTATTGTGTCACCATATCAGAGTCCTACCTTGTCCCCTACCCTTGATGCATGTATTGTGTCACCATATAAGAGTCCTACCTTGCCCCCTATCCTTGATGCATGTATTGTGTCACCAAATCAGAATACTACCTTGTCCCCTACCCTTGATGCATGTATTGTGTCACCATATCAGAGTCATACCTTGTCCCCTACCCTTGATGCATGTATTGTGTCACCATATCAGTGTCCTACCTTGTCCCCTACCCTTGATGCATGTATTGTGTCACCATATCAGAATCCTACCTTGTCCCCTACCCTTGATGCATGTATTGTGTCACCATATCAGTGTCCTACCTTGTCCCCTACCCTTGATGCATGTATTGTGTCACCATATAAGAGTCCTACCTTGTCCCCTACCCTTGATGCATGTATTGTGTCACCATATCAGAATCCTACCTTGTCCCCTACCCTTGATGCATGTATTGTGTCATCATATAAGAGTCCTACCTTGTCCCCTACCCTTGATGCATGTATTGTGTCACCATATAAGAGTCCTACCTTGCCCCCTATCCTTGATGCATGTATTGTGTCACCAAATCAGAGTCCTACCTTGTCCCCTACCCTTGATGCATGTATTGTGTCACCAAATCAGAGTCCTACCTTGTCCCCTACCCTGTTGCATGTATTGTGTCACCAAATCAGAGTCCTATCTTGTCCCCTACCCTTGTTCCATGTATTGTGTCACCAAATCAGAGTCCACTACCTTGTCCCCTACCCTTGATGCATGTATTGTGTCACCAATCGGAGTCCTACCTTGTCTCCTACCCTTGATGCATGTATTGTGTCACCATATCAGAGTCCTATCTTGTCCCCTACCCTTGATGCATGTATTGTGTCACCAAATCAGAGTCCTACCTTGTCCCCTACCCTTGATGCATGTATTGTGTCACCAAATCAGAGTCCTATCTTGTCCCCTACCCTTGATGCATGTATTGTGTCACCATATCAGAGTCCCACCTTGTCCCCTACCCTTGACGCATGTATTGTGTCACCAAATCAGAGTCCTACCTTGTCCCCTACCCTTGATGCATGTATTGTGTCACCAAATCAGAATCTTACCTTGTCCCCTACCCTTGATGCATGTATTGTGTCACCAAATTAGAGTCCTACCTTGTCCCCTACCCTTGATGCATGTATTGTGTCACCAAATCGGAGTCCTATCTTGTCCCCTACCCTTGATGCATGTATTGTGTCACCAAATTAGAGTCCTACCTTGTCCCCTACCCTTGATGCATGTATTGTGTCACCATATAAGAGTCCTACCTTGTCCCCTACCCTTGATGCATGTATCGTGTCACAAAATCGGAGTCATACCTTGTCTCCTACCCTTGATGCATGTATTGTGTCACCAAAACAGAGTCCCACCTTGTCCCCTACCCTTGATGCATGTAATGTGTCACCAAATCACAATCCTACCTTGTCTCCTACCCTTGATGCATGTATCGTTTCACCAAATTGGAATCGTACCTGGTCCCCTACCCTTTTTGTATGTATTGTGTTGACGAATTAGAGTTCTATCCTGTCCCTTTCCCTGGTAGTTTTTGTCCTGTTGACCAGTTAGAGTTTTACCATGTCTCCTACCCTTGTATCCTGTTGATTTAAAGGTCAGTGCAACGTCCACGTATTTAACTATTGTGGGGGGATAGCACACCACCCTGTGGGATACCATTTTCATGATATTTTGATTTGACCCCATAATATTTGACTCGGATCCCTGACCTTAGGAATGGGTTGTATGTCAGTTATAGGCCAATTATTGAGCATGAGAGGAATATTATGAATATCACTCAACAGTGTAATCTTTATAATAGAAGCGATCAGATCAGCCCCAACAGCAGTGTCTTTCCTTTTATCTTTAATGACTTCAATGTTCAGAGAAAAAATATGTTTTCACAGCTAACGTTACTGTAGATGCAAAAAAGTTGCTGTTAATCTGCAGCTGCTTTTAATCAACTTTTGCTGTGAATTATTGGCAAGTATTTCCAGTGCAATGTTAACCAATCAGAGTCCTATCTTGTCCCCTACCCTGGTTGAGTGCGCGGCGTTGACCAATCAGAATCCTTCATATTTCTGACCATTTTTAGATACAGAGCGTTGTCCCTTCAGTGATCGGACAAAGTGTTAATTATTAAGAGGAGGATGCCTTTGACAATTTATGACACCACCCAGCTCACCCATACAGATAGATCCTTCATAATCGATCAGGAAGGCTTCCGCAATCTAATCCAAACAAGCAGATCAAGGATTATCCTGGCTGATAAGTGTTAGATGAAATCATTTGATTGTTTCTGTGATTAATTAATTAGAGTAGAGATAACATTGATGGTTATCTTTTCCGTCCAGGAACCAGTAAGGATTCTCTTGTTTCGCACATATAACCATTACATTCATCTCGTGGGATACCTTCCTCTTTATCAACCTTTATTAATACGTATTTGTTTTTCAGGGTAATTATGTCTGTTTTATTGATATAATTGGTGAATTTTACTTTCTAAAGGAAAGAGATCTGACATTTTAAAAATTTGATTTTTTTAAGTCATCCAGCTCTTGCTGCAGTCTACTCGAATTTACATTTGGATGACATCACAAATACCAGTCAATAAATACATCAAATTATGTTATTTTTATTTATTTATTTATATTAATGACACATTTTCACGCAATAAACACGTAAGAGGCAGACATACCACAGAGTGCTTGGTAAAGGTATAGCAAAGGTAACATTTCTATAGCGCTGATTGCAGACAATGCCTGTGTATGACGCTTCACAGCTAACAGAGTGCTTAGAAAAGGCATATCAAAGGTAACATTTGTATAGCGCTGATTGCAGACAATGCATTTGTATAACGCTTCACAACTAGCAGAGTGCTTGCAAAAGGCATAGCAAAGGTAACATTTGTATAGCGCTGATTGCAGACAATGCCTGTGTATGACGCTTCACAGCTAACAGAGTGCTTGGTAAAGGCATAGCAAAGGTAACATTTGTATAGCGATGATTGCAGACAATGCCTGTGTATAACGCTTCACAGCTAACAGAGTGCTTGGTAAAGGCATAGCAAAGGTAACATTTGTATAGAGCTGACTGCAGATAATGCTTGTGTATAATGCTTAGTAACTGGCTGGGATTCGAATCCCTGGCTGCCAAGCTTTTTGTTGTTTTTTTTTTTTTTTTGGGGGGGGGGAATTCTCTATTTTTAGTTAAAGTATTAGGTACCGAGGGCTGTTATGATTGTTTATTCATTTTTTATCTCTGCATAAACATATTCAGTTGCACCTTTATTTACCAGCTTTGTCATAGATTAAGTGCTGTTCTTCATATTAGATTTATGGTGAGCCATGAACCGATATGATATCAATGTATGTAAACAGCAATTTGTATTATATAGAAGCACTTTGATTTGTCTGTCATTTAAGACAATAAACAAAAAATAGGAGAATTCTTTTGACCATGTGTTTTTCAGGAATTTCATGAGTGTTTTTTTTTTGTTTACGACATTGACGTACATGAATGCAACCAAATATCTATGTTTTACTAGGAATACATGATGTATGAGTTCATATGTAAGTCATTAAGTGATAATACCCTTCTATGTTATGTTATGTTGGGTGAGGTCTGTGACTGACACATGCATCCTTCATACTACACAAGTGGTGGCAGGGTTCAAAGTACTTGGTGTCAGAAACAATATCACACTGACGTTAACAGCGAGAGAAGGATGAGAGGGGGACAAGTATTAGGAGTTTTAATAGGTTGACATAGATTATTTATGAGCTCAGAACACATACCCTGGTTATAGAGAGCCTGTGTTTGGTTACAGTCTGATGTGGCGATAACAAACATCTCTTGGATGGATATGATAAGGGACATCACAGGCAGGCATCCATTTGTGCTATAATTAAAGGTTTCTGTCATTATTGGGTGAGTACCAATTTTAGGTCTAATGTCTCATATTTCACATAAATATAGATCATTCTTCACATAAATATAGATCATTTAATTATAATCACATATATGTATATAAGAAAGTGTCCTGTGTTGATTGTGCAGATAGTTTGACAGTTGAAATCATGTTAAAACATGGATTTGTTTCGCTCTCAAATGCCAGTCTACATGAAGGTACATTAAACAATGCTTTATTATTTCATATTATGTTTGATGTCAGATTTATGCTGGTATCAATTTAGATTTCACCTGAAAGCAAACATATCTACAATTAACATTAGAAATTTGGCATAATGCTTTATCTTGATCTTTAAGAGTGTCTTACCCGTTATTACTGAACAATGTATAATGCACATTACTTAATATAGAGTATAAAGATTCAATTTGATTAATCCTGGACATAAGGATGTGGCAAACGTCATCAGTTTGTGAGCTGTTAGCAGCGAGGATGTAATACATAAAAGTAATATATTTAACGATATTCCAAAAATGTTATGCTTTTAAAATTAAAATCAAAATGGTTATATCCATCATACAGGATATGAACTGTTATATCATATCGGATATTGGAGAAGTCAATTTAGTCACAAAGATATATTATTATAACCATTATATGAGACCAACACGATACATGTTCTCATATCTCTTATGGTCCCCATATGACCACAATGTGTTTTTCCTTTAAGAGTGCGTTCCTGACTGTGGAAAAGCCTAACTCAGTGGAACGAAGTCTAATGTTATGGGATTAAATAAGTGAATCGTGTGGTGTTTGGAGCGCATTCACATGTGCATTGGTGTTGGGGGCAAATATGCAAATAGGAGCCATCCTGTGGACATATTGAAAATAGGGTGACTGAATGTTGAGATTACCTCAACATCTGTGAAGTTTTTTAATGATACAAAATAAGAATAATGTCTAGTTTCGTCTTTGAGTCCCAGTAAATTATGGCTACCAGCTGCAGTGAATGTGTGTGACCTTAAAATAGGTGAGCAGTGAAGCCTGGGAGAAATACACCAAAGTTGAGCCAATTTAGTCTCAATGTGGGCCGTGCAGTTAGGACGTCTTATCCACCAATTCCATTTAAATCATGTGATACTATATTAGAATTAATGAAAATAAGCAGTATTGCTCATATTTTTTCATGAAATGTGTACAAAAATGCCGAGTCATGCGACTGAAAAAATATCCACATATGTAGCTTTCCTAAAATTTGATAGATCTCAAAACTTGTTTATTGAATGAATTTTATGAAACATCAAATTATATATCAACAAACGGTATCCTAACAAATTGATGAAAGATGTTTTATCATAACTGAGCTGAGACAGTAAACGGCACAGTAAGGGCATTGTGACATATTAAGTAAGGCATTCCAAAATATGACATGTTTTTCGATAATAAGAGAAATATCTGAGTTTGGAGGTGAAACACTGGAGTAAGGAGCAATCGTGGATGATCATAAAGTTGAATAGGGGAAATGCTATCTCCATGTTTGTTTTGTTTCCTTGATTTATACTTTCCTGAATTGATAATCTATTTTATTGATTTTACCGGCCACAATCACAGTTTTCCTTTTACTTGTTTTCCGGTTCCGTTTTCCATTCATGTTTTTTTGTTTATGAGGCAGTTACCATTTGGATTCAATTCTTTTGTTTTGCGTATGTTCCTGTTTTATTGACCAATTCCATTATTTCCTGTTTCCCAAATGTTTCCATTTTTCCCGGCCCTGGTTTCCATAGTAGCAGTGCTCTTTTATTCTATACTCTGGAGGGAACTGTAATTCTAGCACATATGAACCAGTACATGTCGAGGTCTTGAGATATAAATGAAATAAGAAGAGATAACATAATACTGTTGGTGCACCATTCGATACACGTGTCATTCACAGGTTATTGGCAAGTAATGTGTATCAATACAAATAACTATGCAATCAATTGATATCATATGTCACCAGATAAAAGCTCACCATTGTCAAATATAAATTAGGCCTGATGTTCAATGGCATAACATAAAATTGCTATCGTATTGAAAACACACAAACTATGTTGTCTGATGGGCTTGTTAAGGGTAGAAGTGGAATGATGTGGAGATATTTTGACATGACCCAACGGAAGTGGATGTAGTTATTGGCTAGAAGCAAGGTTAGAAGGTCATCCGGAGAGACAATAGAATTGTTTCAAGAAAATGTATAGTTGCTTTCTTTTATGTTATCCCATCAAATAAAGGCAATCCCCACTGAGTCCCCGGCTTTTTGTACAGGCACTAGGCAGTCTCCAGAAATACATAAAAGTGATCATTTGCTGATAAGCTGTATTGTGTATATTTGTATGGGTGGAGTGACCTGAACAGGACAGCTGGTGGGGGGTGGGGGTTTGTAGGGGGTGTGGGGGGCAGTGCACACAGATGGAGGGCAGATGATGGCCTCTGTCTCTCAGCTCCCCACACGAGGTGATTCATTCCTCAGTGGTGGCATAGAGGTAGAGGAGAGAGCTATGCTAGGCTGTGCAGGGGCCCCCTCCAGTACACGGTCCATAATACATCAGAGCCTTCTCGTACCAGCCTCACAGGGACCCTATATCTTGCTCTCATGCATTATATCTCCTACTACTACTACTATATGGAGAAGAATGAACGCATTGAGGAGCTATTTTAAAACAATACAGTCACAAGTAAATGGCTTTGTATTGACCAATGGTTGTCAGCTAATTTCTAAGGTCAAACTACAAACAATAAACTATCGTATGGCGGCCAGTATCAGTGTTATCCACAACCGAAACATTTAGCTTCAATACTCAATTTGTAGGCATTTATTTATTAAGATTAGATGGATGCTTCTCTTGAGGCAATGCATTATGGGTAATTACGAATGTGTCATGGGTAATTAGCGATGCATCATGGGTAAATGGTAAGATACTGTCAATGCTTAAAATAGATGTCTCTCCTGAAACTTCTCAAATCATTAATACTAATTTACTTAAGTGAAGATTCCAGACAACATTACTCTACTGAAAATACCCGCTATACAGAGGTAGTGGATTCTCTTGGACTAAGATATGGTGGAGGGTCAACTATCGCCGTTCTTAGAGTAATATTACTCTGAGCTCTGTTTAGCAGAGTAAGACAACATATGTATTTATTCCAATTGTACCACCCTTGGCGTGATTTAGACACACTCAATACTTTCCTTAGAAGACCAAAGCCTCTTGATCATTATTTTATATAAAATTTAATGTGGACATGTTCAACATAACATTGATGTCAAACCATTGGGATTATGATTCAAACATTTGGGATTATAATTAAACATTTTAGGTCCGTTTTTAGGATTTTTCTTTTAATGATAAATACAGCTACTGATGTACTACAAATCAAATTGGGTCTTGTCTAAGCAAGACTATATTCTTTTTATTTAACAGTCTTATAACTGAAGGAAAAACACCCGAAGTTGCTGCAATCTTACGATTAATACACTATTTCTCCAAGCTGTAATTATCAAAAGTTATTTCTGGAACATTTTGGTACCAAAGCTGTCTGATTTGTAAGAAACTGCCATCAGAGCTATATTGAGAATATTCTTACTTGCATTAGTATATGATTACTACACAAACTCTATCGAGCCCAATGTGGGTCCTATCAGGTCCCTATGATAGTAATACACACCTGGTATAGGTGAAGCATAGGGATGGCAACTATATATTCCAACCACTTTCACACATATACATATATACATATATTTATACACACACACACACATGTATATATATATATATATATATATATATGCCTGTGCTTTTTAAATATTAGTTTAAGTTATATGTATTGTTAGAAAATGAAATTCTTATAGTTTGAATACTAGTTTTTCATCAGTACACTAATTAGAGTCTGAGCCAATACCCTATTGTATGGACTGTCTTTATGGTGCATCAGTGTACTTCCAGTCACTGGTGTACAACCTCTAAATATTATTACTTACAAGATCCTAGGCCTATCATATGTGCAGGGTTCGTGACTGCAGATGCTGTTTGGTGATACTCAGTGTGTACTTAATGTCAGAGAACCCACAAGTGGCTTAGCATTATACAAGCAAGACTGCAGCAGTGGCATGTGAACACTTGCATAACATCATAACACACAGAATCAACTGCTCCCGGGTTGCTCAAATGTGGAGAATTAAAAACCCAGACATTGCATATCCTTTAATTAGATAATGTTCCGAAGATGTGTATTCATGGCAGAGAATGCTCTTTCATTCAAAATGACTTTGACAATTCAATATGTAGCTCTTCAAGATGTAACATTTTATTATATATATATTTCCATATCTAGACCAGATGGTTGAAAGGGAAATATGTTCCTTCTTAGGTAACTCGCCTTATAACATGTTGGTGTGGCATAGATTAAAGATTGTTGTAAGAAATAGTTGCACAAAAACTAATTACTGTCGATTGATAGAAAGCGCCAACAGAGAGGACAAAACGGGGAGATGTCTTGGCGGGTATTGAGGTTCTCAGAGGGTGGGACAATAGTGAGAATGACTGGCGACAGAGCAGCTCACAGAAGCACCAGTAATACTATCCCCTTTTCTTCCGCCACACAATACCCGCTTTTAATCAATTATTCCATTTCATGAAACAACATTTGGTGTTAATTTCAGGGAATGTGATCTTGTGGCATATGACACGGGAGACGCTCGCTGCATACCATGGCTGCCATGTTGGGCCATTAGGAGATCAATGAGCACCTCGGGTGGAAGGGGGGATGATCCAGGATTAACCGGATTAGCCTCATTATTAGGAAGAGGGGATATGTCAAGATGATTGACCTTGCCTTGTAATGTGAGAATACACGATGACAATGTGTGAGACAGTTCTCCCTGGTTGGCAGCTTGGCATCTGCTCTCATCTGATATGCGCCACAGATTTGTTCACTCAGACATCGAGGCGAATGTCGTCACATTGCACAGGACAGCTATTTTCTCAATATGAAAACTGCCTGATTTCTGAAAGGAAAAAAAGAGAAGGAAATTGCTTGTCTTTGGTTGACATCTGCACTCTCTTTCAAGCTAATGATGCTTTATATTTGATTCAAGTGGTTTCTGCAGGCCGATACGAATAGGGACAACTGGACTATTTTTTTTTTACTTATCAACGAAGTCTTGATCACTATATCTCTCTGTTAGACCGTCGTTCTTGTTGGTAATACATTGAAGTGTATTAAACATACCCCAAGGTCATATGTTCTTGTGTTTAACATTCGTGTTATGAAAGCCGCATCTCATAATGACCCTGACAACAAATTGAAAGATAGGTGTATACTTCGCATATCTCCAAGGTTACATGCCCAGATTAATAATCCCATTCCACAAGAAGGAATGCAGCATATAACACCTGAAAAGCCACGACATTGGAAAAGATATCTCATTCACATTAACTCCTCATTCCCAGAACTCTCATTCAAAGCCTAGACTACCGTCCGAGCCATTCACATCTCATTCACAAAACGTCTAATTCCCACAACATCTCATTTATAGAAGAAATCTCACTCCCATAATCATCCCATTCACCTAAACATCTCATTCTCATAGCATCCCATTCACCTAAACATCTCATTCTCATAGCATCTCATTCACTTAAACATCTCATTCTCATAGCATCTCATTCACTTAAACATCTCATTCCCATAGCATCTCATTCACTTAAACATCTCATTCCCATAGCATCTCATTCACTTAAACATCTCATTCTCATAGCATCTCATTCACTTAAACATCTCATTCACATAACATCTCATTCACATAACATCTCATTCACATACCGCATTGTCATATAACTTGAAGAGTCAATTTGATAGCTCTAAAATGCATGAAGATGGCTGACCTTTGTAGAAGAAAAAGCTTTGCAAAGAGTCAGGCGTTACTCAAAAAGGTAAATCAGAATCACTCAGCAAGCAAGAGCAAGCAGGTAACGGTTATCTATGTTTATATTGTGGCCCAGGTGGGATATAACACCAGAGAGCAAGGTTATTAAAAAGCACATGTTTACATATGTCAACCTTAAAGAACATAAAGATGTGAAAGGTTGCACTTAAGAAAACATGCAGTGCATCTCACAGCCATATTTTTTTTATATTGAAAACGAAAAAGAATGGTTAACGATCACGTCAGAAAAGATACATTTTAACTGAACAAAATAGCACAAAGTGTTTTCTTTAAAAGATACTGAAATGCTTGATTAGATCATATCGATAAGGTAGAGAAAAGAGATTTAGGAAATATAAAATAAAGATATGTGAGTCAGCTGTGGGAGATTATGTAGATGTGTATTATGTAATTGTTGGGAATGGGCTGTGTGTTGACATAGGCGATAGGATGTGTTTGTTCAGGTATCAAAGGTATGGTAATCTTTTATGCTTAATTAAACACTAATACAGTGAGCACACACAATGTCGCCATGTGATAGGATAAAAAAAAAAAAAAGGAAAAGGAGGGTTGGCAGCGGGGAGACAGGATTTGCCTCCATTGAGCTGTTTGAGAGCGCGTCTGTGAGGGGAGGGCGCGGAGGGTGCTACTACTATCATTATGACGCCAGCCGGCAAGGTGTGATTCAGGGCAGCCGCTGGCACCGGACTTATCATTATATTCAAGCAGCGATCCATCGCCTATCACCGAGAGGCCAGAAGCTCTGGCACATATTATGCCAACTCCAAATGACCGCACCGCGCGGTGGAATGCTTTCTATCGGTAGCTCAGCTTAAACACACCGGGCTGTCTTAATACAGGGCTGTCTCTCTCTCTCTCTCTCACTCGCTAAGGTGCACTACTTGGCTTATACATTGATTGCATTACCCAATATTGTGTGGATGATATATCGATGGCTTCATAGGCATAGCAAATACTTATGAAAAACAATTTTCACCTGGAAACATCAGATGCACAGTACAAGTATTTTTTTTCTAGAGGTTTTAATAATCGTAAAAGGTAGGTAAATGTTTTTGTACTCTAACATAAATAGGACGAAACAAAAAACTGTGGGACATGAAAGCTCTTTTTAATATAAAAAATATCTGATTTTGTGATTTAGAGGTGGGTTTGATGTAGTGTGATAGAGGATGGGCTCAGTGTAGGATGAGCTGGTAGCCAGGCGAATTAGAATGACTTTTGTGATGAAGATGTTGAAACCACTGACAGTGAAAGTGGATTCTGGAATTCTTACAAGAAATGGTATGCTTTTTGGTTATGCAAGTAATTAAATGGTGTTATTGGGTCTTTATTGGTCCAAATGATTTTAAACTGAATGGAGGCGCTTTAGAAACAAGCAATCAGTTATGAGGGGAGATAATAGTGGAATACTTACAGATGGGGGACAGGAAAGAAACAGATTATCCATATCCAAAAGATTATCCATTCCCCCTTTTTCCACCATCCCTGAGCAGATCACATAAGACATATTCTGAGAAATCATTAATCTACAAAGATTATAACCTAAGAACATATCTGGGTACCAGGGGGATATAGACATGGAATACTGAATGGGTACCAGGGGGATATAGACGTGGAATACTGAATGGGTACCAGGGGGATATAGACGTGGAATACTGAATGGGTACCAGGGGGATATAGACGTGGAATACTGAATGGGTACCAGGGGGATATACACATGGACCACTGAATGGGTACCAGGGGGATATACACATGGACCACTGAATGGGTACCAGGGGGATATTCACATGGAATACTGAATAGTACCAGGGGGATATAGACATGGAATACTGAATGGGTACCAGGGAGATATAGACGTGGAATACTGAATGGGTACCAGGGGGATATAGACGTGGAATACTGAATGGGTACCAGGGGGATATAGACATGGAATACTGAATGGGTACCAGGGGGATATAGACATGGAATACTGAATGAGGGAACCAGGGGGATATAGACATGGAGTACTGAATGGGTACCAGGGGGATATCCACATGGGATACTGAATGGGTACCAAGGGGATATACACATGGACCACTGTATGGGTACCAGGGGGATATACACATAGACCACTGTATGGGTACCAGGGGGATATACACATGGACCACTGTATGGGTACCAGGGGGATATAGACGTGGAATACTGAATGGGTACCAGGGGAATAAAGACGTGGAATACTGAATGGGTACCAGGCGAATATAGACGTGGAATACTGAATGGTACCAGGGGGATATACACATGGAACACTGAACGGGTACCAGGGGGATATCCACATGGACCACTGTATGGGTACCAGGGGAATATAGACATGGAATACTGAATGCGTACCAGGCGAATATAGACGTGGAATACTGAATGGGTACCAGGGGGATATAGACGTGGAGTACTGAATGGGTACCAGGGGGATATACACATGGAATACTGAATGGGTACCAGGGGGATATAGACATGGAGTACTGAATGGGTACCAGGGGGATATACACATGGAATACTGAATGGGTACCAGGGGGATATCCACATGGAATACTGAATGGTTGCCAGGGGGATATACACATGGACCACTGTATGGGTACCAGGGGGATATAGACATGGAATACTGAATGGGTACCAGGGGAATATAGACGTGGAGTACTGAATGGGTGCCAGGGGGATATACACATGGACCCCTATATGGGTACCAGGGGGATATACACATGGACCCCTATATGGGTACCAGGGGGATATAGACATGGAACACTGAACGGATACCAGGGGGATATAGACATGGAATACTGAATGGGTACCAGGGGGATATAGACGTGGAATACTGAATGGGTACCAGGGGGATATATACGTGGAATACTGAATGAGTACCAGGGGGATATATACGTGGAATACTGAATGGGTACCAGGAGGATATAGACATGGAATACTGAATGGGTACCAGGGGGATGTACACATGGAATACTGAATGGGTACCAGGGGGATATACACATGGGATACTGAATGGTACAAGGGGGATATACACATGGAATACTGAATGGTACAAGGGGGATATAGACATGGAATACTGAATGGTACAAGGGGGATATACACATGGAATACTGAATGGGTACCAGGGGGATATAGACGTGGAATACTGAATGGGAATCCAGGGGGATATACACATGGAATACTGAATGGGTACCAGGGGGATATAGACATGGAATACTGCATGGGTACCAGGGGGATATACACATGGAATACTGAATGGGTACCAGGGGGATATAGACGTGGAATACTGAATGGGTACCAGGGGGATATAGACGTGGAATACTGAATGGGTACCAGGGGGATATAGACGTGGAATACTGAATGGGTACCAGGGGGATATAGACGGGGAATACTGAATGGGTACCAGGGGGATATAGACATGGAATACTGAATGGGTACCAGGGGGATATAGACATGGAATACTGAATGGGTACCAGGGGGATATAGACGTGGAATACTGAATGGGTACCAGGCGGACATAGACATGGAATACTGAATGGGTACCAGGGGGATATACACATGGAATACTGAATGGGGGAACCAGGGGGATGTACACATGGAATACTGAATGGGTACCAGGGGGATATACACATGGGATACTGAATGGTACAAGGGGGATATACACATGGAATACTGAATGGGTACCAGGGGGATATAGACGGGGAATACTGAATGGGTACCAGGGGGATATAGACATGGAATACTGAATGGGTACCAGGGGGATATAGACATGGAATACTGAATGGGTACCAGGGGGATATACACATGGAATACTGAATGGGGGAACCAGGGGGATATAGACATGGAATACTGAATGGGTACCAGGGGGATATACACATGGAATACTGAATGGGTACCAGGGGGATATAGACATGGAATGCTGAATGGGTACCAGGGGGATATACACATGGACCACTGTATGGGCACCAGGGGGATATAGACATGGAATACCGAATGGGTACCAGGGGAATATAGACGTGGAATACTGAATGGGTACCAGGGGATATACACATGGACCACTGTATGGGCACCAGGGGGATATAGACATGGAATACCGAATGGGTACCAGGGGAATATAGACGTGGAATACTGAATGGGTATCCAGGGGAATATAGACGTGGAATACTGAATGGGAATCCAGGGGAATATAGACATGGAATACTGAATGGGTACCAGGGGGATATAGACGTGGAATACTGAATGGGTACCAGGGGGATATAGACGTGGAATACTGAATGGGTACCAGGGGGATATAGACGTGGAATACTGAATGGGTACCAGGGGGATATAGACGTGGAATACTGAATAGTACCAGGGGGATATAGACATGGAATACTGAATGGGTACCAGGGGGATATAGACATGGAATACTGAATGGGTACCAGGGGGATATAGACGTGGAATACTGAATGGGTACCAGGGGGATATAGACGTGGAATACTGAATGGGTACCAGGGGGATATAGACGTGGAATACTGAATGGGTACCAGGGGGATATAGACGTGGAATACTGAATGGGTACCAGGGGGATATAGACGTGGAATACTGAATAGTACCAGGGGGATATACACATGGACCACTGAATGGGTACCAGGGGGATATAGACATGGAATACTGAATGGGTACCAGGGGGATATAGACATGGAATACTGAATGGGTACCAGGGGGATATAGACGTGGAATACTGAATGGGAATCCAGGGGAATATAGACATGGAATACTGAATGGGTACCAGGGGGATATAGACGTGGAATACTGAATGGGTACCAGGGGGATATAGACATGGAATACCGAATGGGTACCAGGGGGATATAGACGTGGAATACTGAATGGGTACCAGGGGGATATAGACGTGGAATACTGAATAGTACCAGGGGGATATACACATGGACCACTGAATGGGTACCAGGGGGATATAGACATGGAATACTGAATGGGTACCAGGGGGATATAGACATGGAATACTGAATGGGTACCAGGGGGATATAGACGTGGAATACTGAATGGGAATCCAGGGGAATATAGACATGGAATACTGAATGGGTACCAGGGGGATATAGACGTGGAATACTGAATGGGTACCAGGGGGATATAGACATGGAATACCGAATGGGTACCAGGGGGATATACACATGGACCACTGAATGGGTACCAGGGGGATATTCACATGGAATACTGAATAGTACCAGGGGGATATAGACATGGAATACTGAATGGGTACCAGGGGGATATAGACGTGGAATACTGAATGGGTACCAGGGGGATATAGACGTGGAATACTGAATGGGTACCAGGCGGACATAGACATGGAATACTGAATGGGTACCAGGGGGATATAGACATGGAATGCTGAATGGGTACCAGGGGGATATAGACATGGAATGCTGAATGGGTACCAGGGGGATATACACATGGACCACTGTATGGGCACCAGGGGGATATAGACATGGAATACCGAATGGGTACCAGGGGAATATAGACGTGGAATACTGAATGGGTACCAGGGGATATACACATGGACCACTGTATGGGCACCAGGGGGATATAGACATGGAATACCGAATGGGTACCAGGGGAATATAGACGTGGAATACTGAATGGGTACCAGGGGATATACACATGGAATACTGAATGGGTACCAGGGGGATATACACATGGACCACTGAATGGGTACCAGGGGGATATAGACATGGAATACCGAATGGGTACCAGGGGGATATATACACATGGACCACTGAATGGGTACCAGGGGGATATTCACATGGAATACTGAATAGTACCAGGGGGATATAGACATGGAATACTGAATGGGTACCAGGGGGATATAGACATGGAATACTGAATGGGTACCAGGGGGATATAGACGTGGAATACTGAATGGGTACCAGGCGGACATAGACATGGAATACTGAATGGGTACCAGGGGGATATAGACATGGAATGCTGAATGGGTACCAGGGGGATATAGACATGGAATACTGAATGGGTACCAGGGGGATATAGACGTGGAATACTGAATGGGTACCAGGGGGATATACACATGGAATACTGAATGGGTACCAGGGGGATATAGACATGGAATACTGAATGGGTACCAGGGGGATATAGACGTGGAATACTGAATGGGTACCAGGCGGACATAGACATGGAATACTGAATGGGTACCAGGGGGATATAGACATGGAATGCTGAATGGGTACCAGGGGGATATAGACATGGAATACTGAATGGGTACCAGGGGGATATAGACATGGAATACTGAATGGTACCAGGGGGATATAGACATGGAATACTGAATGGGGGAACCAGGGGGATATAGACGTGGAATACTGAATGGGAATCCAGCGGGATATAGACGTGGAATACTGAATGGGTACCAGGGAGATATAGACGGGGAATACTGAATGGGTACCAGGGAGATATACACATGGAATACTGAATGGGTACCAGGGGGATATAGACGTGGAATACTGAATGGGTACCAGGGGGATATAGACATGGAATACTGAATGGGTACCAGGGGGATATAGACATGGAATACTGAATGGGTACCAGGGGGATATAGACATGGAATACTGAATGGTACCAGGGGGATATAGACATGGAATACTGAATGGGGGAACCAGGGGGATATAGACGTGGAATACTGAATGGGTACCAGGGGGATATAGACGTGGAATACTGAATGGGTACCAGGGAGATATAGACATGGAATACTGGATGGGTACCAGGGGGATATAGACATGGAATTCTGAATATAAACTTGGACCTTAGAATGGGTATCAATGGGAGATACAGAATATCGAATGGCGAAAATCGGAACATGGAGAACATTAAAACATGGGAAACACCAGAACAAGGAATATTAATGGACATTTAATACTGAATTTGTTGAAAGGGTGCCATTGGGCGACACAGAATACAGAACATTTAATGGAGAACATCGGAGGGATACAGAAATTAATAGTTAGATATCCATAGAGAAGACAGAATGTGTGTGTGCGTGTTTGTAGGAGGAGAGCAGTATGGGAAAAAAGGGGATATACATGCAATGGCTTGGAGAAGACAATATCACTTTTTCACAATCCAGCAACCCTCTGCTCCCTCCCAGTTGTCGCCTCACAGAAAGCTCCTACAAGACGTGGGAGTCCTGTGAGAGGAACAACAACATCTGTATACACACACAGGACATTGTTTACTAACTATGTGGCATCATACAGCGAAAGCCCTATCTACCACTTAACTCACCTTACACCTAAAACCTCTGTACTTCATCTAGTAGGAAAGGCTCTAATATCACTACATAGTAAATAAGACAGGGGAAACTATAGTAATTTCAAGAGAAAGAAAATAATGGTTGTGAGACCTTGGCAAGGTTGTATCACTTGGAAGCATTCTGTTTTTGAGTACCTCAAGCTGGTAATTGTGGCACATATTTTATGTTTGACATAGAAAACCTCTTAATACATATACAAAGACCAAACAATGTTTTACCAGTAATTCGTGGGAATGTCTATATCAATTATGGTTAATGTTCCTTTTGGTTTTCAAATTTGGTTATCTAAATCTCGCAATCGTGCTTATTACGGCGAGACTTTGAAGATATATCAATGAATAATTAAGCCATATCTGTATACACACACACACACACACACACACACACACACACACACTCAAATTGACCAGTGTGGTATCAGATGATTATAAGTCAAAATAATTTCATTCAACATTGTTAAACATCCTAGGCATTATAACAGGTAATCTATTGAATAAAGGGTGCAAATGCACCTGTAATTTTATACTTTTCATACTAACACGGCTAGAGTTAGGCGGTTTTCTCAGGGTTAGTCCAATGGTTTGGCCTCTTACACCACTGTGCTAATGGCAGATAATGGTCTGCTGAGGTTAACAAGATGTTCCTCTATCTCCCCATATAATGTACACAGAAAGGCAACCTGCCAAGCACACAATAAACAATACCGGCAGAGGTTTTAACCCCTCAGCCAATCTAGCATTGTGGCTAAGTGATTTTGCCCACGTTATGTGTTAGTCTGTCTGTCCTTCAACAAAATCGTTCAGACCAAATTTTATTTAAAGAAAGAAAAAGAAAAAATATAATTTCATTGATAGATTTTGTGATAAATCAATTCGCACCTATTGTGTTCATTTGTGACACTGGTAGCCAAGTTTTGAAGCACTAAAGACATGGCGGCTGTGTATTATAAGTTGAGCGAGATATGCTTCACATTCTCTTGAGGGCCTAAAACGTAATGCGTGCATAAGTTATCCTTGGCAAGTTATCCTTACCAAGTTATTCTTACCAAGCTATCCTTACCAAGTTATCCTTGCCAAGTTATCCTTACCAAGCTATCCTTACCTAGCTATCCTTACCAAGTTATCCTTACCAAGTTATCCTTACCAAGTTATCCTTTCCAAGTTATCCTTACCAAGTTATCCTTACCAAGTTATCCTTACCAATTGCAAGTTACTCTTGACATGGAGCACGTTATCCTTACTGATGGTGTGTTTATATCAATGGTGACAGCTTCATCTAAATTGCTTTGACTTTTAAACAGTTACATCCATTTTCTCGGAATGTATTTCAGCATATTTCAAGGTAATTTTGGGACAAACAATTGTAAAGGCGTACCTCATTGAAACATTTATATATTAAGAGAAGGATATTTATATACCTACATCGGAGGGCACTAGCATATTAGACTGGGAAAAGGTTGCATTGTCCAAAATGAAATGAAATAAAGACATTATTTGACTAAAAGAGAGTGATATTTATCTAACTTCTGCAATGAAAATGTCAATAACTGACAACAATAGCAAGCACATTTCATAAGCCGTGTTAATACGAGAAGATATTTATGTAAAAATGTGTTTAATTGTCATATTATGGGCCAATGATTACCCGTGATTGAAATAGTGTTTTTCTTGAACCTTTTATTCATTATATAGTTCTCTAGCCTTCCAATAACCTTTTTAAACAAAAATGCCACAGAAATTTTGAATGTCATTTGTACACAAACACCATTTACTTTTTCTTTTCATTGTGGCTAAGTTAAAAGTATATCAAATAAAATTTAATTTGAGAATGTGAATTCAAATGAGAGAATTAGAGGTGGATACCTTGATCACATAGTACACCACTGTGCACTCTACGTTGTTTTGAATTCAATATTAACATTATTCAATAAAATAGTTGGAAGTAGTTTTGTGACTTGCTTTAGTTGCGTGTCTTATTAATTGTTATATTTGGAATTGCAAATGTGTATCACGTACGTGTCATGATCAAATATTCCATACTAAAAGTGATAAAAAAATATTTTAGATATATTCAGATCATAAGTATTTAGAAGTAATCAATTTGAGCACCAAAAAGGGGAGCCATTTATTTTGAAGAAAAAATTCACAGGCATTTGAGACACTTAGAGTAACAAGAAGTATTGATTCACCAGATGTTCTGAATTAGTTTCGTATTCTCTTGAATAATCTACTATGTACTCTTGGATGGTGCTGAGTGTGTAGGTTATGTCTAGCGTACTGGACCTGGGGTATGGTGAAGAAATACTAATGATGAAGTCAATTTGTAACCATGGTTATGCATTTAGGGCTCAAATGGCATAGCGGTTCAATTACCAACTAACTTTTCCCTCTCAACTAATGAATCTAAGGGACTGATTAACATTTCACTTTAATTTTCAAAAGTGTGATACCACTTTGCCAAAATGTTCCCTTTCTTTAAGCATCAATTTGCTAATGTGCTTTGTTTGAATAGAGTACAATATCTATATTAGGTATGCTTTAGGCAAACGCAATATGAGAATATCTTATATGATATCATTTCCATTTGTAACAAAATACACATTTTCTATTATATTTTGGTTTGATTAAAACACGATACCCCTTACTTCCGCTTCCGGTACCAGTCGAGTATTCAAAATTCTGTTCACAACATACACAGCTTTGCAAGATTTGGCAGATAATGCATCTGGACATCTGACCTACTTAAAAATGCAATCGAAAGGTATTCACAATTGCTGGTCTAACACAATTTGACAACGTGTGAATGTGTAATGACACTTTGGATCTCCGAGATATTTATTCACTTTTAATGGGTTTTTCGCTCGCGTTTGTTTTGCCTTTAGGGCTAGATGTTCGAGGTTTCAAGATGGTTAAGCTGTAAGTCAATGGAGCCTACCCCGATTATCGGTCCATGGCGGCCATGTTTTGGCGAAATAATTCTGATTACACCGTCAGATGTCGCTTTTGTTTGAGAAGTGATATGTGAGTGCGTAGTAGAGTAAGAAGATTTTGCCTTGGGTTTTTTTTTCGCTTGGGATTTTGGAAACTTACGCGAGCTTGATTTTTTAAAATCAACACTTGTTTGTTGTTGTTCTTTCCACATGATTAACTCGGAGATTTGGTATTAATCGATAAAATATATTTGCTATAGAATTGATATTCAAACTTATATTTTGTGCAAAATATGACCATAATGTGAAAAGCATGAATTAATCTTAAGTTTATCTAGGGATTCAATATCATATTGAAGCTAATTTGTTTATTGTTTAGTTTTTTCAATGATAGTTTGTGAAAGAAATACAGTTAGGCTATATTCATTTTGCCTATAACCACAATATAACAATATCATATCTCCCTGTTTAAAACATAAACGTGAAATATGAAACTATACTTCTTCATTCTCTCCCATACGATAATAGAAATCTCTCGGTCCTTATCTAATAAATGGTCGTACAATTGAAGTCTCGCATTACTGTTTTTATTATAAACACTTGAGTCCGTTAAATGACAAGGATTATGAGCCCTCAGAGTTCATCCCGTGTCATCGGTTGATGCGAGAATCCTTCTCATCAGGAGATCGTCACCGGCAAGCGCTCCATAAAAGCTTAAAAACGGAAGTGAGCATGCAAATCCCAGATCGAGGCTGCGTCTATGAATAATGTAATGTAACACGTCACATGTGTTCTCATATCAATCATCATCAACAGTCTCACGCAAGATCAATTAAATTACCACTTGCAGTTGATGCTTACTTGTTAGAACATAATATGCTTTGTTCGCTCACACACAAAGTGATAAAACCAGCTTGAAAAAGAAAAAAACATGTTTACATTATTTCCATATTTCAATTTTCTATGTCAGTCAGACCTTAGGAGTACACCAAGGTCAGAAATATATACACACACTGAACTAACAGGGATTCTATGTTATCGTTCAGAGATCAGTCCATACTGACTCAGCAGGTATTGAAGACATATCATACCATATACCGATCAGATATCAGTGCGAATATAGTTTATTGTGACACATAGAGATTATTATATACTGGCTCAGCAGGCAAGGATTCTATATTGTGTCACACAAAGATCAGTTTGTCATATCATATAAAGATCAGTCAATGCTCAGTCAGCGGACAAGGCTTCCTTGTTGTTTCAAAGAGGAAGCAATCCACACTTACTCAGTGGGCAAGGATTCTTTGTGACTGGAAGAAATCATATAAAAATCAGTCAAAACTCAGTCAAAAACCAGTCAATGTTGACTCCTATTTTTACAGTTCAGTCAATGTTGACTCAGTAGGCAAGGATTCTATATCGTATTTTTACAGTTCAGTCAATGTTGACTCAGTAGGCAAGGATTCTATATCGTATTTTTACAGTACAGTCAATGTTGACTCAGTAGGCAAGGATTCTATATCGTATTTTTACAGTTCAGTCAATGTTGACTCAGTAGGCAAGGATTCTATATCGTATTTTTGCAGTTCAGTCAATGTTGACTCAGTAGGCAAGGATTCTATATCGTATTTTTGCAGTTCAGTCAATGTTGACTCAGTAGGCAAGGATTCTATATCGTATTTTTACAGTTCAGTCAATGTTGACTCAGTAGGCAAGGATTCTATATCGTATTTTTGCAGTTCAGTCAATGTTGACTCAGTAGGCAAGGATTCTATATCGTATTTTTACAGTTCAGTCAATGTTGACTCAGTAAGCAAGGATTCTATATCGTATTTTTACAGTTCAGTCAATGTTGACTCAGCTGGCAAGGATTCTATATCGTATTTTTACAGTTCAGTCAATGTTGACTCAGTAAGCAAGGATTCTACGTTGTGTGATATACTGACTCAGACTGACAAAACAGGTAAAAATCCTTTGTCATATCACGTAAAGAGATTAGTACTGATATGGCAAGCGAGACGAATTGATAGGGTCTGTAACATTTTACTGCCATATTTATTTAGATTCAGTAATGGAATATAACTTTTCCGACACAACTGAGGTATCTACTTTTGTTGTGAACCACACGGTTATGGCATTATTGAATTACATTTCACTGAGACAGCTGCTGTATCATATAACAATGTGATATCATGATGAATGACTGTAGAATCATATTTTATGGTTTATAGTTGACGTTTTACACTCCTTCAGAGACAGAGATTATACCTTCTCTTTGCATTGTACACATTATAGTTGCGGATATTATATACGTAGACATATGATATAATTTAGCAAATATCAATTAGTCTAATATGTCAATAGTCTGCGCCCAATAATTAATGTGGTTTTCAACATCCCTAAATACTGTGAATACATTAAATCTGAGTGTGAATAGGTTGTCACTATTTTTTTTAGATTAGGACATATTATATATATATATGATGCAGCAGACAGTGGATTCACATGTTTGAAACTAAAAAAATATCCGATACATATAAAATAGCTTCGCTGAGAATTAACCCGGGTTATAATATCGATGTCTTGAAAACCTGAGATTGTTAAACAGAAATATTCTTAGTCAGATTATCACTAAATAAGTATATGGATCATTGGATGCAAATGAATTACATTATTGGGAACAAGTACTAGATGTGGTTTTCATGATTACCAGGTTTTATTAAAAGGTAAAGTCAAATTCGTATAAAATGAGATATATTTGATAATTTCGATATGGTTCACAGATAAATGCCATAAGATACGGGAGGATTGGTTTCATAGATAATTGTCACAAATGTTTAGAGGATTGGTTCATAGATAAATGCCACTAAGTATAAGAATGGTTCACAGATAAATGACACTTGATGTTTAGAGGATTGGTTAACAGATAAATGACACTAAATGTTCAGAGGGTTGATCAACAGATTATAGTCACAAGATGATTGGAGGATTTGTTAACATGTACTGCAGCTGTAGCCATTGCTTGTGCTTATATCTGCTTTGCATAAGAGTTACCCACACATCCTATTTCACACATTTGGAAAAGTGTTTAATGGCAACCTATCACATAGTTGTCGTTAATTCTTACCTATAACCACAGTTATAATGATGGATTGCTATTTAAGTATGAAATACTAGAGATACTACGATATGAAGCAATCGTTTAGTTTGATTTGATTTGTGAAGTTGGCTGCGCAACTTAAGTCTCATGGGCACTCAGAGCCTATGCAGCGTAGCAGAAAAACGGATCTCATTCTGGGCATGCACAGTAGTGTTTAAAGCACATGCTTTTTGTCGATCGAACAAGCCTCATTGTGATGTCATTTTGGGCAATGAAGCCTTATACGAATTTGGCCATATTGGATAATGGTGTCAGTTGTGGGGCTTGTCCTTTCAGAAATCACTACTTGTCTCCTCACCTTAAGTAGGCCCTTTACCCTTTATGGAAATGGCATGTTGCAGCAAATCTCTGGAACTTTCGGTTTGCAAATATTTAAGTTGTGATTACGATTGATTGGCAGGTACCTCTTCCTGCTTCCTTAAATCTCGAAAGTGGCAAATAGTATATCACATTTTGGCCGTGGAATTAGATAAACTATTGGTGTCTAGTTCGCACATAATTTACACAAAACCTTTGGGGGATTGGTTCAAAGTTACTTAACACATATTTGGAGGATTAGTGTCTCGATAAATAACAGTACTGTAAATGTTAGCAAGAGAATGTGAAAAATACTGCTAGATCATTGACGTTTTCCATTTATTTTCTTTTTCAGGCAAAGGAAAGACGTCTGATGTGGAGCGTAAGGGTGGTGTTCTGATGACGTCACAAGGATGAAGGCCTCTGGTCAGACGAGGAGTGCCCCTGGCGGCTCAGGAACAAACCATGGACACCACACTAGCCAGACTGGAAAGCAAAGCGTGTGTTTGCTACACCTCCTCCTCGTTCTAATCTACATCCCTCATTCCCATTCCATCGTCCATGCAGGTACCACGAGTAAGTCATACTTTAATTTACGATGAATATGATGTTTGCCCTTCAAAGATCAATTAGAAAACACCATTTTTTGTTTTTAGAGGGGGTACAGGGGTTCCATGTTAAGTAAGACGATAGAAGTTTCACTGATGAATGATTTAAGGCTTATTCAAAAGTTATGTTCCCAAATAAACGGGCAAATGTTCTTAATTTTGCAAATAACGAGATACCCTGTGATATAGAAAATCTTGGTCGAAATTTCAAATTAAGAACATATATCATGTTCAAGAATGAATATTTCTTTTGAATATTATGTTAAATACGGCTTTTATGACATCGTAGAAGTTTAACTGTGCAACTAAGATGTGTTGTTTTCCCGATATATGCTGAACTGCTGATTTAGAAAATAAAAGTTAGATCAAAGAGTATTTCAAATGTGTACATTCTACCCAAAAGCTACCAAGCTTTGCCTCATTATAGACTGTATTCCCCTTTTTAGCTTATGTGCCCTCCTTACAGACTGTGTGCCCTCTTTTTAGACTATGTGCCCTCCTTATACAGACAATGTACCCTCTTTATATACTGTGTTCCCTTTGTATAGACTATGTACCCTCCTTACAGACTATGTGCCCCCCTTACACACTATGTGCCCTCCTTGCAGACTATATGCCCTCTTTATAGACTGTGTGTCCATCTTACAGACTGTGTGCCCTCTGTATATGTTGTTAGCCCTCCTTATAAACTGTGTGCCCTCTTTATAGGCTGTGTACCCTCCTTATAAACTGTGTGCCCTCTTTATAGGTTGTTAGCCCTCCTTATAAACTGTGTGCCCTCTTTGTAGGCTCTGTACCCTCCGTATAAACTGTGTTCCCTCTTTATAGGTTGTTAGCCGTGCTTATAAACTGTGTGCCCTCTTTATAAGCTGTGTACCCTCCGTATAAACTGTGTGCCCTCTTTATAGGTTGTTAGCCGTGCTTATAAACTGTGTGCCCTCTTTATAGGTTGTTAGCCGTGCTTATAAACTGTGTGCCCTCTTTATAAGCTGTGTACCCTCCGTATAAACTGTGTGCCCTCTTTATAGGTTGTTAGCCGTGCTTATAAACTGTGTGCCCTCTTTATAAGCTGTGTACCCTCCTTATAAACTGTGTGCCCTCTTTATAGGTTGTTAGCCGTGCTTATAAACTGTGTGCCCTCTTTATAGGTTGTTAGCCGTGCTTATAAACTGTGTGCCCTCTTTATAAGCTGTGTACCCTCCTTATAAACTGTGTGCCCTCTTTTTAGGCTGTGTACCCTCCTTATAAACTGTGTGCCCTCTTTATAGGTTGTTAGCCCTACTTATAAACTGTGTGCCCTCTTTATAGGCTGTGTACACTGTTTATAAACTGCGTGCCCTCTTTATAGGTTGTTAGCCCTCCTTATAAACTGTGTGCCCTATTTATAGGCTGTGTACCCTCTTTAGAAACTGTGTGCCCTCTCTGTAGGCTCTGTACCCTCCTTATAAACTGTGTGTCCTCTTTATAGGCTGTGTACCCTCCGTATAAACTGTGTGTCCTCTTTATAAGCTGTGTACCCTCCGTATAAACTGTGTGCCCTCTTTATAGGCTCTGTACCCTCCGTATAAACTGTGTGCCCTCTTTATAGGCTGTGTACCCTCTTTATAAACTGTGTGCCCTCTTTATAGGCTGCGTGTTGTCGTTATGGATTTTGTGCCCTTCCCACAGAACATTTGCTGTCCTTAAAGGATTTCTTCCCTCCTTATAAGACATATAACCTCTAGTGTAATGTTTTCAAAACAGATAAAATCCTAAGCTCACTTGTCCGGTTGCCGAGTCTTTAAGGAGCCCTCGTGGTATGGCAAATGGTCCATTTCTGGTGTTAACACTGCTCAGAAACAACCATTGTTGTCCCTTCAATCCTGCTACAGTGTCAGAAAAACACTTCCTCTCGCTTAAATCGCAGCAACTCTCTGCCACATCGCTATAAATTGAAGGTTTAAGGCCTAGTTTCCACTATGGATACTCTTTGTCAGGAGGAAACATTTTAATTAATACATTCCTGCCAAACTTTGGAGGCATTGATAGGATGTCTCTCTAACATAAAGAAAAAATCATTCCCATGAAACTTTACTGTTTCATCGTTGGTTATCTTCATTCAAACACTTCAATTAAACCACAAATGGTTTCGTCTGTAGCATTCTCTGTCAAGCTGTTTTCACTCCAAAATTTAAGTTATGATAAATGTTCCTTGAAATTATTATTGAATCATCACGAGTGATTCTTGTATTGCAGTCTCGAAGTCACCTCATTACCATTCCGCCATTTTGAAGAATATCAGCGACACCTACTGGACATGGAAGTTGTCAGAGTTTTCCAAGTTTGCAACATATCGCGGCATTCACGACCATGATGACAGACTGGAGGACTACCGTCTTCCTGCTTTTGATAAAAGAAAAGTGAGTCAAAATGAAAACAAAACAAGGACAAGTTTATAATTTATATTTTTTTGTGGTGAGATCCAAATATACTATCTTTATGTATGTTCAATGATTCCGACCACACATCCAGGCACCAACTGGAAATACATCATAATTTTAATGTTTTTTTGTCGTTGTTTGGGGTTTCCTTGGTCTATGAACTAATCAGGCCACAAAATTTGAACCCGTTTAAACGTCCGATTTGAACCAGGTTAAACAAAAGCTTTTCCGATTGTCCTACTTTGGTTGGACAAGGATTGTCTACTGACATATTATGAATGTTATATTCCGTCGGATTGCAAGAAGACAATTGATTATTGAGACTTTACCATTTCATATGTTTTATTCGGACAGACTGAACAGATCTGTAATTTCAATCAGCCAGATTTTATCATTCTGTATATTTTATTCATACAGAATTCTGCATTCAGGTAGACTGCACCACTCTTTATGTTGCAATCAGGTAGACTGCACCACTCTGTATGTTGCCTTCGGGTAGACTAAATCACTCTGTATGTTGCATTCAGGCAGACTGCGCCACTCTGTATGTTGCATTCAGGCAGACTGCACCACTCTGTATGTTGCATTCTGGTACACTGCATCACTGTATGCTGCATTCAGGTAGACTGCATCACTCTGTATGTTGCATTCAGTTACATTGCATTACTCCGTATACTGCATTCAGGCAGACTGTACCACTCTGTATGTTGCATTCAGGCAGACTGCATCACTGTATGCTGCATTCAGGCAGACTGCGCCACTCTTTATGTTGCATTCAGGTAGACTGCGCCACTCTGTAAGTTGCATTCGGATTGACTATATATATCACTCTGTATGTTACATTCAGGCAGACTGCACCACTCTGTATGTTGCGTTCAGGCAGACTGTACCATTCAAGCATCCTTCTGTTTGCTATATTCAGGCAGACTGTGAATCCTTCCTGCAGCAGCTAGAGGAGATAGATGAGTACAACCTTCCAGACACAGAGCGGCAGGACCTAGCCGTCCTCAAGGCTGATCTCTCCTACTTCATATCAGGATACAAATGGAGATTGTATGAACATTATACAAAGTTCTAAAACATGTTATTCTATTTGGTTTATGATTTTCAGTTGATATTGCAATCATTAAACGCCAAATGAAAGCTACATCAGGCAATAATTCACTACATGTACAGTAAATAGGACAAAAATCACCCGTAGAAATATTTGTCACACATATGATGAAAAAAACGATAGGTAAGATGTAATATTGGCTATGTGTTTGCTAATACTCTCTATGCTTCAGATATGGAAACTTGAATCCATTAAACTTCCTGGAAGGAATTCACCGGGGAACAAGTTGGATCAAAAGTATGAGGTACAGAAATGAGAAAGAC
Organism: Amphiduros pacificus; assembly: GCA_949316495.1. NCBI lineage: Eukaryota > Metazoa > Annelida > Polychaeta > Phyllodocida > Hesionidae > Amphiduros > Amphiduros pacificus. The sequence continues at coordinate 15,239,946 of OX439003.1, read as the reverse complement.
ATGGAGTTATTCTGGAAGCGTCTCCGGGCCTATGTCAAACAAGTAAGTATCTCTTAAAAATAAAACAGGAAAAAAGATACACCAAAAAGCGGAAAATAAAATAACAAACATTATCAGTTGTGGTTATCAGTGACCACAACTTTACTATTCCCAAGAAGAAACTCACAATACACTGATGCCACCCCCTGTATTGTGAGGTACCAATGTAATCTGACTGGCAGGTTTCTTTTTCATGTGGTATAACTATCTACGATAACGACGCTGATTGAATAGTATTCTACATAAAAAGACAGTGTTGTTGCTGCATTATTGGTTACGATGAGGAGTAGGGAGGTTTAGGGAAGCATATGGCAATCAATAGTGCAGTAATTGCTTCTGTTGTTCTGCTCTCTGGTAGTGAGGAACACGCTACAAGTCAGACTCACATGATAGAGCTGGCGGGAGATTGGAGGAGTATTGACCAACCTTCTCATTTAGTTGACCTCAATCAGATTGTGAAATAAATAAGAGCAGCCTCCATTTTTTGCTGGATCTGTTGAGTCATCTTTTGCAGACTTTTGTATTTGAGATGAAGGTCGCATATTGCATTTTTTTTGGCTGTATTTTTTTTTTCAATAAACACATCGTGGTGTCTGATTGGCTTATCCCACGTGACTTGGAACCTCATCTCTTGAAGCAGTTTGGTCCCAAGAGGTCAAGGTCACAGGCAAGGTCACGGAGAAGCATTCACCACGGGATGGCTTTTGCGGGCAATTGCAAACATGGATTGTAACTGGGGGATGGGGCGTGCATGATTGGGTGAAAAAAGTAAACCAAGGAGTGCTCGTAAAGTGGCATGTCGGGATAAATCACGCCAGAGGTGCTCGGAATGAGGTGCCACTGCTATGAAAAGCTTCCACTGGGCACTGAAGAGAAATAATCTTGGCAAGAAACTCCACTTTGTTAACCTCCTGCTTGTTCATCTGTATGTACAATACGTTTAATTTGGAGTTTAATTTGTGTTCTTTTTTACCGATGTGTTGTGAATAAAAAGCTGAAATTGAATTTCAGATTGACCAGGTGATTGACTTGATGAAACTTGCAATTCAGTTGAATAGAACAAACCATTTAGTATCAATGGTAGGTAACCATAACTTTTTTGTTATCTCAGGATAATAAGAAAAAAGAAATGTTATATAGAGATACAAAGAAAAGATCAAAGCCGTCAACTCGAATATTGATTGCATAAGAAGTAAAATAAAGTATTAAACTGTATATTTTGTCATTTCAGGTAAAGGTACCTCATCAAATACAACAGGTTTTGGACACGCCCGTGCAGGAGTCAATGTTTTATTGGCCTTTCAAATTTGATGCAACCACTTACCAACATTTTAATGAATCGAGATGGTATGTTTGTGTCATTAAGGCTGGGAATGAAAGAGTTTCTTAACAAGTTTATTTTGTTTTTAAAAAATGGGCAGGGTTTATTTTTGGGGGAAGGACTTTTTTTCCCATTTTTTGGCTCTTTTTAAACCATTTTATTTGCCTCAGCCAGGTCAGATTAGCCAAATAATGTATTTTTTTTATGTAATGAGGTCACAACAGCTCCTGGAATGAGGTCACAGCAACGATAGTTTAGGGTGGCGATGAGAAAAAAAACTTATCCTGGCCTATTATTATTTTTTAATTACAATATCTATTCGTTGCATGATAATCTTCCAATCTAAAAGTACCATATGTTTTACATTACAGGGAGCAACTGAAGGTTTTAACACGTGACCTGATAGAAACGGAGATAATGCCAGCAATGAGCAAATTAAAGGACTTTGTTGTAAATGTAAGTTGCTGGAAAACTATATAATCATTCTTCTTATACAGCCGCAAGTATTTTTTGCACAAAATCTGAATCTATTTTATTGAACTTTGCTGTAATAATCTATAAATTAATCTTTTTTTTATGTGTCTTATTTCAGATATATATGAAAAATACTAGGAATGCTTATGGAGTAGGTAGTTTTGATAATGGGTTAGAGTATTACCAAGCTTGCTTAAGGTTTCATCTGTCCACGAACATCAGCGCCGCCCAGGTGAGAGATATAGGTCTGGCTGAGGTGGCCCGGATCAAGACCCTTATGGAAGAGGTACACACATATAATAGCCCTAATAAAACATCCTCTTTATAATGATGGCCAAACCTATCGATATCCATATTCACACATCACGCACCTTATTTAATTCCAAACTCAAATACGTCATGTAAGCTATGATAATTGCAAGCTCTCATATCCTATACACATAATGATAACCATTCTCAAAGACACAATAAATGCATTCCAAGCTCACATGTTTCATAATGATAAATATGGATAAAATATTTTTTTCATAGGTGGTAAAACGAGAAAACTTTAATGGAAGTCTTACAGAATTTTTTGAATACCTGCGTCTGGAGAGGAGGGGTGATTTTTATGACCTCACCCCAGACAAGCTTCTTCAGAAATATAGAGATATTGTCTATGACGTCATCAATCCCAAACTCTCATTGGTTTTGAAATCTATTCCGGAGGAGCATGTAAGGTGAGGCAAATAGTGTAAATATCTCTGTAACGTCCTAATCTCAAGCGGTGGAGGAATTCTTATGGATTAATTACCTCTAACATTAGGCCTTGAGATCTTATGCTTTTTTAATATTTTATCAGCAAGTATTTAGCAAATAAGTCTAAATAGAGCACAAGGTCATATGCGTATGCAATCAAATTAAATCGATACGAATGTTGAACTCTCAATTTAAAATAATAAGCTTCAAGCTGCTAAATAGGAGACTAGATATTGCCAGAGATATTGCCAGACAAATTGCCAGATATCTTGACATCGATATTGCCATAGATTTTGATATGACAATTTGTTTTTTAGAGTGGAGAAAATGTCCCATGATGGTCCATCTGGCAGCTATGGGTCAGGTGTATTCTATGTCAACTTAAACAGGGCTCATACCAGGTATATAGCAGTGCAATAACTATAAGTGATAGTTTCCTCTATTATCGCCCGCCTTAATGTGCTCATTATATGAGACCCTTGGTGACTTAAATGTGGTGTTTATTGCAGGCCGACTTACACAATGATGGCCTTGGCCTTGCATGAAAGCAACCCTGGACATCACTTGCAGGTGACAAAAACCATCACATCTTTGAAATGAAAAACCATGATGTGGTATTTCCCTAAGAGAAATCAGGCATAAGATTAAAGGCGTATTCATTCAAGTCTAGGCGCATCACTAGGCTGTAGTTTATAATGTTAAACCTTCCTCTATACCCAAAGACATCGGCAAAATAGACTTGAAATCCACTGATTCTCGAAACACCACGCACTGCCCATCATATTGAAGTTTCCCCAGTAAATAAACTCGACCTTTAATGACGACTACGATGTCTTTGGGTATAATTAAATATCTCCAATTTAGTTTTTTTATGTTAAAACACGACATGACATAATCATTACAATATATTATCAATTTGGCACTAGCAGTTGAAAGATTAAAAGAATACAACACTTAATAAATACTTTTCTCATATTAAATGTTTAAAAAAATCAATGAAGGACTTCTAAGAATAAAAGGTCATAAATTCTACATTTTGGTTTATGATTTACTGCATCAAAACAATGAGGGCATGTGAATACCGACAAAAAAAACCCAGTTGAATATAGCTATTGATACACAAGTGATCTGGATTTCAGACAGCATTCTCTCAGCATCAGCCTCTGCCAAGCTTCAGACGATACTTCTGGGGGACAAAGTACTATGCGGTACCTTTCAACTTCCCCTGGTATACTGCATACACAGAGGTAAAATAATACAGGCTTTTATACTTAAAACAGATCTGCACCTATGTGCTCTTTGGATTTAATTGGCAGATAGGAATGGAACCAAAACCTTTTCCATCAAGAAATTTTCAAGATTGGATAGGGTGTCTTCATACTTTGCCATCTAGATCTTTATGAAAGTAACGTGTTCAACGTTATCTGTTATCATAAAGTTTCAGAATTGACAAACATATATGGAAACAAGGTTTAAATCATGATAATCAACACAATTTAGAGTAACTTTGTCTGGACCAAACAATAGCAGTTCTAATTAAAAAAAGCTTTTGTTTACTACTGGATTAATTTATTGTGACTGTCATTATGATTATATTCCATTAGGGATGGGGACTGTATGCTGAGTATCTGGGCGAGGAGATGGGTTGTTACAATGAAAGTGCTCTGGAACTGTAAGTTATTTATTCACATATGTCATTTTACCCTTTAAAATGGCAATTTGGATAAAATCGCAATACTCTAGGTCATCTAGGTCATGTAACTCGTAACTCATTTCTACTTTAAAATGTCAGTTTGATCAAAATTGCAATCAAATACATTATATTGAGTGTCTTGCTAAACAGAGTACAACATAAATGAAGTTGAAACTTAAAATGATGTTATATTATATTTAGATTTGGCCGTTACTCTTCGGAAATATTCAGGGCTTGTCGCTTGGTTGTTGACACAGGCATCCATGCATTTGGGTAAATCATTCTTCATAATAATACCATTTATAAATATTCTCTATGTACATTGAAGTATTAATTCTGGCACATACATATTAATGCAATCTGTTTAAAATTTAAATAAGGTGTATGTCTTTTTTTCTTATTACCACTTTCAAGGTTTTTGAGATTAACATCTGCATCTCGTTTAAAAGAATGTCTCCCAGCCACTATTCAAAACGAGTTGGGCATTGAGTGCAGGTGACAGGCGCTTATTTCACCTAATAAGCTAAAAGAGTGGTGAAAAGGTTATAAAAAAACACAATATGTAACAATCTAGTATTGCTGATGTAAGTATTAAATGTGGTTTCAGGATGTCCCGCCAGGAGGCGATAGACTACCTGGCCAATCATACGGCCATCCCCATGTCTCAGATTGAGACAGAGATCGACAGGTACATCACGTGGCCTGGCCAGGCCTGTGGCTACAAGATGGGCGAGCTGGAAATATTGAACCTCAGAAATAAGGCCAGCAGGGAACTAGGTGAGATTTTCTACCTTATATTATCTTTCATAAAATGTGAATGTGGTTGTCACTTCGTTTATCCCATTACCTTTATATCACCGTAATGAGTGTGGAAAATAACTTTTACCAGGAAATGTTTGTAAAAACAGAAATCTAAACATTTTACACAATCTGTATTGTGTTCTGGTAAAAGTGAATGGCATATTTTAAGTAAAGTGATTGTGTAAAATTTAAAAAGAACCGAATGAAGATAGAAAGTCTTTCTGATAGCTATCGAATGAGCAAGATTTTTTTTTCGCTTCCATTGAAAAGATACTTTCACCAATATATTCAATTCAGTTGTAAGAAAACAGGTGAATACGTGTAGTTCTTTAAGGCTATCGGTAATTATATTTTTAAGAAATTGTTATTGACCACAGAGGATAAATAAACAATTCCAAATCTCTTCATGTTGAATTGGATCATTCTTATAGCTGTATACAAACCCAAGGCATTTTTCATTCAGATTTGCCTCCCTTCAAAAAACGACATTCACCTTACTGCCACGTGTTGCTATTCTCAATAGACTCAGTGCCATGATGCACACTTAAGCTGTTAATTGCACAAGATGCGTCAGCCCTAACAATAAATTGGTGATTACACTGAAACAAAATGGGATAATTTTGAAGTAAACTTGTGACATGACCGTGGAGTGTTTGATATGATACCGTCATGACACAAAAGAGCAATATATATTATTGATCGTGTCATGAAGGTTTATGGTAATGTATGCATCTGCGTTTTTGATAGCATTTAATAAGATTGGATCATCTGTAAGGCATCTCATGTACGTACCTTTTGAATACACACAAAAAACGGTTTCCCAAACTTGTCTATTTTTTGTTGGAGGCGAGTTCTGCTCACAAAAAAAACTTATTTATAACCTTTCTTAACAATAAATAACTGTATTGAAATGTTATTTTATCATAAAAACTGAACTAAAAGATAGATAACAAAACTGAAAACGTATGTGCATTCTTTTAAATTATTTTAGGTGATCATTTCAATGTTGGAGATTTCAATCACGAGGTATTGAAAGTGGGCCGTGGTCCTATGGAGCTTCTGGAGAGAGAAATTGACTCTTGGATAGAACGAGAGAGGGCAGCCTCGGCGTCCTCTCGTCCCTGCGAGAGTGTGACGTCACACATGCTTACTATCTGTGCCTTACTTGCTTTAGCAGTACAAAGAAGTGGGGTGCATCTGTAAGAATGAGAAGTGCATCTGTAGGAAACGGAAGCACATTTGCAGGTACCGGAAGTTGAGCCACACATCGATTAGGAAGTTAAAACAATGACATCACTCTAGTCATCCTATAAATATCACAGAGAAGGCATCACTGAAGAAGTTTCCTAAATATTTATATAAAAAATACCTCTCTAGAGAATCTAAGGAGCAACAATATAGGGACCAAAATGCATCTCTGTGTTTCCTTCATTAAATTTGCACAGAAAATAGATAAAAGTGTTTGACACAAGCATAAGGTATGATTATGGCCACCTGGTGGGAACAAAATTAATTTTGGCCATAATGCACTCGCAGATTATGATGTACAAAATCTAACCATGAGTGTTTGATTTTAGGTTTACTGTTACTTTATATACATGTGTATGTAAGGGCTAAGGGTCATTCATGTTTATATCACTCAGTAGGATAGGTCATATGCACAAATATCTAAGGTATGTAAATACATTCAGGTTCACGCACTTGTTTGACAATATTATTATATCTTCAATCATTTTGAGAGAAGTAATCAATAGAATGATAAATATGATGAAAAACATCTAATCGAAAAGAAATCATACCTGACATAAAATTATATTGAATTAAATTAGTATTGTACAAGATGGGTATTTGATAATGATGTATACGATAATATACATTTCTCTAAATAAGCTCAAGATATTACAGTATACAAGTATAATTCAGGCAACGTGCCAAACCTGATCTCTCTAACTGAAATAAAACTAGTACTTGGGAAATGATTTAATTAAATTGTTATTTAATATTATCAGCAGTAATATAACTTTTCAATACCCCTAAAGGTTGTTCAAAAGTTTAAGAAAACTGATAAGCCATTGTCATACATAATACTATCTCCACAACCAAACTTTACAATTTTTGCATTTACCACTTGTTTATTATTTGTTACAACTAGGTTAGCAGTTAGAAAACATCTATTTGCTCATACATAAACGTGATTATATAATGCATATAATGCATTGCCATTGCGTGAAATTATTTGGTCACACATACCCAATGTATTGCACAATATGGTCAGGCTATAAGACATTTAAGTAGAGGTTTGGTTCCAACTGATTAGCTAACTGACTGTAATTCTTTCTCTTATTTCTTGACTGCTTCGCTTTTAAATTTCTTGCTTTCTTGCTTGGAAAGAAGAAACAATTTTAATAGATGATAATATTTGCCAGTGTTCTTAGCATTTTATCCCAATGTTATTTGTTTTAATACTGCGCCACTTTGAATCAGGAAAACTCCAAGGTTTTAAGTACACATATTATCCCTCATGTATTTCAACATGTTTCTATATGTATTTATTGACTATGATTGAACATTTATTCTAGAGTCATGCAATGTACATATGAGCCAATTGGTAGAACGAAACATAGGAATATAAAAATAAATCGGTAAAAATGTCATTGTCTTGTTTTCTAACACAGTTGGTTTCACAAATATACATGAAAAATACTAAAATGATTTTTTTCTGGGAATCATTGTTATGCTGTGGTACACAAACTGCATGAGCATCATTTAGGCCTGGAATGAGTGACAACCAGTTTACTTCGATATGATATAAAAAAATAATATACTTGGTCTTTCCCAGCATTAGAAGTGTGTAATAAGAGTTTCTTTCGGCCTATTCTTGAATAAGGAGATATTACACATGTTGTGCCCTTGCTGAAATAGGAAATTTAAAACTTGAATCTGGTCAACTGTTTGCAGCTCGTCTTGGTACTGGAGATAAACAGGAGATTTCTCATGAAGCATTCATTGTACTGTGAACTTGATTGTTCACATTATATTAAAAATTAATAGGTCGAGGAAGTTAATTTGGATCATCAAAAGACATGGCCCCTTTGTACATTAAAAGGTTAAATGAGCCTTCATTCCTAGTGTATGATCAACTCATAATTTTCTGATTGCCAAAGTCATATCAAACTTCATATCAAACATTTTACATACATCTCTACTGTTATGGAACAAACTAGAATTAACGTCAAAGGTTGTCTATCCCAGATCCCATTCGAATCTTACCCAAATATACCACACAATGTTTATTATTTAAAATATGAAATATCTTGACACAAGTGGCCTTTGTCCAAATATGGGTGGATTTTAGTCAACCAAATGATTTGTGATGGATGTATTCCCAAAGTAAAAAAATACAAGTCCATTAGAATGGAATGACCAGTGCTTTTTATCCAACATAAAAGTTGCTGATTATATCTGCATAGGCTGCAAATATATGAAATGCCCTGCCCCCTCAAATTAAAAATTGTAAATCACCAGACATCTTCAAATAGAAATTAGAAATGCACATTTTCAAAAACATGAGCAGACCTAGTATGATATAGCACAACATAAATGTTTATATATATATATATATATATATATATATATATATATATATATATATATATATATATATATATATATATATATATATATATATATATATATTATAATACCTAGAAGGTGTGGTACGCCACTCCACTCCGTTCCGTTTGTTGTTTTGCTGTTCTACTTTTATGTTGGATCGTTCCGGGCCTGTCCGGATCGGGTTTCAAGTTGGAATACATGTGTTCAAACAGACCAGCTTTGTTGTCATTGTTTGGGAACATTAATTAACGTGGTGGCAGCGGTGGGATCGTACCCAGACAGCCTTCAACACAGAGAAGAAATTAAATGGCAACTTACCAGCTGGGAGAGATATCTGAGAACATTTCATGTGTCAACAACCGGACCAGCATCGTCACTTTGTCACACTCGCCTGAATCACAAGGACAGTAGTGCAGTTATACACACTCACATGAATCAGGATAAGTATTGTGTAAAGGGCACAATCAGCATAACATAGACTATTTGTAGTATCTCCCAGTGACTTTTCTACCCCAATACTCAGTATACCAGCAGTAATCATGGCAACCAAAGCTCCCAAGCAGTGGCAATTGACAAAAGAAGAGACAATAAACTCCTTTGAAAATTGGAGGCAAAATTTATTGTACATCCTCTCACTAGATAATAATTTTGCCATATTCCTGGACCCAGAGTTTACCTGGCACAAGAAAACCGCAGCAGCCCCCCTGCGTGGTTTTACTGATGATGGTGCTGACGTGGCCAATAGGCGAACTGCTGTCCAGAAAAATACCCAACTGGACTTGATGCTGGGTCAGATAGCTAACTATTGCAGTGTCATCTCAAGAAACACCATAATAAAGTCCTCCACCAGCCTCAACAGCATATGGCAATCTATCAGAGAGCATTATGGTTTTCAAGCCACAGGGGGACACTTTTTAGACCTAGCCAGTATCAAACTGGAGGCAGGCGAAAAACCAGAGGATTTGTATCAGCGCATTCTCGCCTTCTTTGATGACAATCTGTTAACAGCTGATGGGGGTATGGTGCATCATGGAGTGCGTGTAGCCGAGGATGAGGACCTCACTCCCACATTGGAGAACACAATCACCTACATGTGGCTCCACCTCGTCCATCCCGGGTTGCCGCTCCTTGTCAAACAGCGGTATGGTGCCGAACTCCGCAATCGCACATTAGCATCGCTGAAATCCGAGATTTCTCAGGCATTGTCATCACTGCTAGACGAGCTTCACACGTTGGAAGATACAAAAGCCATGCGCGCATCTGCCTCCAACTTCAATAGGCGATTTGTGTCTGGTACCAGCAAACCTACCACATTCCAAAAAGGGAAAAACACTACACGGTCATGTGTATTGTGCAAAGCTGCTGGCCGGGTGCATCACACTCACTTCATCAGTGGATGCAGGTATCTCCCAGAACCTGATCGTCAAGCCATAGCCCGCACCCGCTATGTGGGAGATTGTGATGACGAGGTGATGGATGATGACCTATATGATGATGCGGAGCCCGACGAGGTGCTCCCCAACCCTGTATCTCACCGGGTTAGTGTGGTCCAATCTCCAGTTTTGAATGCCTACTACAAGCATCACCCAGTTAGACTTACTATTGATACAGGTGCTACCACGAATATGGTCAGTGCAAATGTGGCCAGAGCTATTGGCCTGCATATCACCCCAGCCACTCAAATGGCACATCAGGCAGATGGTGTCACACCTTTGGATGTTGTTGGAGAGACTCATTGTGAGTTAACGAGGGACAGTCACGTCTTCGTGCTTGATGCATTGGTGGTTGACAAGTTAGATGTAGAGGTATTGGCAGGAAATCCCTTCCTGGAGCTGAATGATGTAGGTACCCGCTCAGCCTTGCGCCAGATTACCATTAACGGCTCAGAGGTGATACAGTATGGGTCATCCCGCAGGAAATCCGCTGCAGTGCGTCGCACACAGGCAACTGTCCTCAGCCCTGCTTGTCAGTCTGTCATTCTCCCTGGTGAGTTCCTTCAACTGTCTACTCCCAAAGACGCCACCCCCGACATTGAGTGGGCACTGGAGCCCAGATACGATTGCCCATCAAATATGAGTGTCAAGCCCGAAAAAGCATGGCCCCCGGCGCAGTTGGTGACTTCAGTGGGTCACAATATACGTCTCTGCAACAACACTGATGACGCAGTACGCATAAATAAACATGAGCATGTGTGTCAAATCAGGTCTACTGTGTCTGCTAGTGAGGAGCGCAGTGGCGGCCAAAACGCGCCACCGATGAGCACGGGAGCTGTTCAACCTGTCTCTTCCGCCGATCAAGTGACTGTTGACCCAGGTAATAATCTGCCAGAACATATCCGGGATGAGTTTCGTCGGGTGAATCAACAGTTCAACCATGTTTTCAGTTCCAAAATTCCAAAGTACAATGGGGCCAGTGGTGATATCAAAGGAGTAGTGAATATGGGGCCGACTCTACCGCCTCAGCGCAAGGGCAGGCTGCCCTCATACAACCATGAGGCCATGCAGGAGTTACAGAACAAGTTTGACGAACTGGAAAGTGCTGGCATTTTTGCCAAACCAGAGGATGTAGGGGTGAATGTTGAATATCTCAATATGTCATTCTTGGTCAGGAAACCAAATGGGGGAAAACGACTGGTAACTTCTTTTGCTGAGGTAGGCCAATATGCAAAGCCCTCACCCTCACTTATGCCCAATGTAGATGCAGTATTGACCGATATCGGGAGATGGAAGTACCTAATAGTTACCGACCTGCTGAAATCTTTCTATCAGATACCATTAGCAAAGGCTTCAATGAAATTTTGCGGAGTAGTTACCCCATACAAGGGTGTACGGGTCTACACCCGGTGTGCAATGGGCATGCCGGGCTCTGAGACCTGTCTGGAGGAGCTCATGTCACGAGTCATGGGTGGTCTCATCGCGGAGGGCTGTGCAGCCAAGATAGCGGACGATCTCTATGTGGGCGGGGACACTCCTGCAGAGTTGCTTGCAAATTGGGTCAGAGTCTTGGAACAGATGAGCGACAACAATCTTGGCTTTAATGGTGCCAAAACCGTCATACACCCTACGTCAGCAACCATCCTTGGCTGGCTCTGGTCAGCGGGTACACTCAGTGCGACCCCACACAAAATTGCTGCATTGTCCGTGGTTGAGCCGCCCACAACAGTGACCGGTCTTCGCTCCTTTATTGGGGCATGCAAGGTCCTTAGTCGTGTCTTGAGGGGTTACTCTCAGTTCCTGGAGCCATTGGACCGTGCCATTGCAGGAAAAGTATCAAAAGACAAAATTGTGTGGTCGTCGGAGCTCTTACATGACTTTCAAATGGCACAGAAGGCCCTGCAAGATAACAAGGTGATCACCCTACCTCATCCTCGAGATACCCTGTGGATAGTGACTGATGCATCTGGGAAGCATGGAGGTTTGGCTGCCACACTGTACGCACTCAGGGGTGAGAAATTACTTCTATGTGGCTTTTTCAGTGCAAAACTCAAGGATTATCAAGCAAAGTGGCTGCCATGTGAGCTAGAGGCTCTTGCTATCTCAGCAGCTGTCAAGCACTTCTCTCCATATGTTGTGCAATCTGTGCAACCAGTGCAGGTGCTGACCGACAGTAAGCCCTGTGTCCAGGCTTATTCCAGGCTTCTTCGTGGGGAATTCTCTGCCAGTGCTCGAATCACTACTTTCCTGACAGCAATCAGTCGGTACGGCATACAGGTCAGACATATTGCAGGTGTCTCCAACCTTCCCTCAGATTATGCTAGTAGAAGCCCGGTAGAGTGTATCAGTCAGTCATGCCAGGTGTGCAAGTTCGTCAGTGAGACAAGTGAGTCAGCAGTCAGAGGTCTCTCTGTCAAGGATGTCACTGAGGGCAGTGTGAGGATGCCATTTACCAGCAGGGTTGCATGGTTCGCAACACAAAGGGAGTGTTCAGATTTGAGACGGACCCATTCTCATCTCACACAAGGGACCAGGCCCTCCAAAAAGGTGACAAAAATCCCTGATGTGAAACGCTATCTCAGGCAAGTCAAAGTAGCACATGATGGAGTACTAGTGGTCAGGTCGGATCTGCCATTCCAGCCAAGCAGAGAGCGAATAGTGGTTCCCAGATCAGTAGTGGACGGATTACTAACTGCGATTCATATCAGGTTCAACCATCCTGCACAAAGTCAAATCAAACAGGTTTTCAACCGTTATTTCTTTGCTCTAGATATTGAGAAGGCTACCAGTACCGTGACGTCATCATGCCATCACTGTGAATCTCTCAAATCAACTCCAACGCATCTCTACCCTCAGAGCACAAGTGAGCCACCAGATGTGATTGGGATCTCATTCGCCGCTGATGTCATGAAACGGTACAGGCAGTTAGTACTGGTTCTGCGTGAATCTGTTTCATCCTATACTCTGACTGACTTCATTGATTCTGAGACTCACACCTGTCTGAGAGATGCCATCATCACACTTTGTGCCCAAGTACGTCCTCTTGGTGAGAACAGTGCTCATATCCGAGTCGACCCGGCCCCTGGACTGAAAGCCCTTCAAAATGACCCAATATTTATGCAACATGGAATCAGGTTGGAGATTGGCAGGGAGAAGAATGTGAACAAGAATCCTATTGCGGAGCGTGCCATTCAGGAGCTTGGGCTTGAGTGTCTTCACATGTCTCCCAGTGGTGGACCACTGTCCAAAGTGACCCTTGCCCTTGCTACAGCGAACATGAATGCCAGGATCCGTCAAGGCGGTCTGTCTGCTAGAGAGGTTTGGACGCAAAGGGACCAGATTACTGGGGAGCAGCTACCCATTGATGACTGCCAACTCATACTCCAAAAGCACTTGAGTCGGGCCTACAGTCATGGGCCTAGCTCTCAGTCCAAGAACCATGGAGCATCAGTGCCACCTGGTGTCAGTTGCCCGAGTGTGGGAGATTTAGTCTACTTGAAGGGTGACAGGGATAAAACCAAGGCAAGGGAGAAGTATATGGTGGTGGCTGTGTCAGATGACTATTGTCAAGTGCGGAAATTTATTAAGTCCCAGTTCCGATCAAAGACATACGATGTCAGGGTGGAGGATTGCTACCCTATCCAAGCAACAACACTTGAGAGATTTGTGCCTGGTCCAATCCGTGGCCTGGACAATGTCTTGGATAACAGGCCTGCCATGCCATTGCTGCCTCAACAGTCTGATGACAGATCCATCGCACCACCCCCGGATCCACCCGGTGCTATAGTGGATCCTCCGCAGCCTCTGTTTGGCGGGTCGCCTTCCCGTCCTCCAGACCCTGGTGTCGTTGAGACAGATGTGCAACAGGATGAACAGAACATAAATGATCCTATGGATAGTGTACAAATTAACAGTTTTGACGGTGCACCAAAAGACAGTATTAGCGTTGCACCACAGGAGTCTGCCTTACCGGCACCACGCAGATCCACACGTTCAAGGAAGAAACCTGCTTGGCAGGATGAAAGTTGGATTATGGAGTAACCAATAATTTTTAAGGCCATAATAATGCCTTTAGAAATGGTGTGAGCTTAGTGCCGCCAAATATCATGATTTGTGTTATTCAATACTTGATGTGTGTTTTATGTGGATACTGACAGAAATTGATATCATATTGTGGATACTGACAGGACTTGATATCATTTTGTACATGTGTGTATACAACTGCTTCACATTGCGACATATTATCTATGACATTGTGACTTTTTGTTTAATGACCATGTTATTTCATACATCCAAACTATGTACAATTCAATTGACATTTTTACTATATTATCACCTTTCTTACAAGTGTAGATATTTATAGTTTCTCATATATTGACATTTGTTCAACCAGCTAAATTTAATTTTGATAAATAAGAGATAAATAAGAGGGGTGCTGCGCCACTCCACTCCGTTCCGTTTGTTGTTTTGCTGTTCTACTTTTATGTTGGATCGTTCCGGGCCTGTCCGGATCGGGTTTCAAGTTGGAATACATGTGTTCAAACAGACCAGCTTTGTTGTCATTGTTTGGGAACATTAATTAACGGTAAGTGCTTGATTGCTTATAGTAAGATTAGTAGTTGGTTGGGACGATTGTATCAGCCATGCTGTGTGATCAATCAAGTCAGATAGAAGCCTGTTACTGGGAGATCAATTCCAAGGTCAAAAATAATACTTTTCCCATTTTGATGACATTTGATTATTTTTAGCATTTCTTTGTTATAATAACTTTGAAGGTATAACGTACAATGATATGCCTAGCACATTAGGTTGTGGTACAAATAATTTATACACATCCTCTGTAGCAGGATTTCTCTATCATATTAGTCCCTGCCACCGAAGCTATCGAGAATCGAGCGCAAGTCATTAGTATTCTGAACAGCAAAAAAAACGCCAACCTATTGATACAAGAAAATATATATTACAAAGTAGTGGGAATAGTAGGAAGGAATTAGAACATGTGCCCAGGAAATATCAAAGAGGCTGCCTACAATACCCTTATGCGACCTCACTTAGAACATGCATGAAGTTTGTTAAACCCTTCCCTCAAGATAGACTGAATAGAATCAGTGCAAAGACCAGCTGATAGATTTGTGTCTGGCAATTGAAAGAGAAAAACAGGCACTGTAACATAACTCCTGGAAGACCTAAATGGGAATCACTAGCAGGGAGAAGGAGGCCGGTTTTATTGTGCAAGGCTATAAATGGTGAAATGGCTTTGAAAGTACCAGAACATATCAAAATGAAATCAGCTTCCACAAGGTAAAATCATGGAAATGAAAATCACTATACAGAAATGGCGAAAAGCTGTGACCCTTATAGATAAAGCTACTTCCCATGGACTGGAATAACATTCCCCCTCATTTAAACACACTGGAAACAGGATGATCACGATCCTTCAGGAACTCCCTTGCCGGGGTGTAAAGCCTGGTGTCAAGCAGCTATAGACAAGCTGCACCCCATAGTGCATTCTTGCACTCTCTGTGGGATGCCAATTGGTTTTGCCGAGTAAACTAATAAATGTAGATAGATGTAGATGTGTTTAACACCTTTGCTTTGATGCTATGATTTGGATGTGAGAATGCTAAAGTACTCATTTAAAAAAACTATGCACATATAGGTGACATGTGACATTGATTTTTTTGACTGGTTAATCTCTTAATAGATTGTTGGAAGCCTTCCATCTGTCACATAGTATGGCTGGTCCATCAATAGATTAGTGGAATCTTATCAGGGCAAGCCGGGGGATTCATTTTAGTCTTTTATAAATATATTAAGTAGTCAATATTTTGTAATAAGTTCTTATCAATATTTGAAGTTATTTATTTAAACATGTATTAAGTTCCTATACCATGTCAAAGAAATATGATGTCACAAAATCTAAAATATATTCCTTACAGATTGAACACAATAGCCACGTGGTCTACAGCTAGTTACACATCATCAAAACATGACGGATTATACAGTTGAACGCCATAAAACAGACGCCAGCGAAACAATTGTTCAGAGGGTATAATTAAGAAACAATTGAGAAATAATTGAAAATCAATTGGGAAACAATTGAGTTTCATGCATGTAGATGTCAATTTTAGAGGGCGGCAAAACTACAAATACAATTTATAACGTTTTACAATTGAATACAAACACAAATTACAACTTAAAGGCCGACAGTCAACTGGACAGTCTATTGCAAGATATTCAGTAACTGTTCATTTGCTTGAATATATCATTGGACAGAACAAACATCTTCTTCCAAATAGGTATTTTTGTCTCATTTATCTTTGCGAGATAAAGCATTATAGGAATCATCACAGAGATAATTCCATTTTTACAAGTGCAGGGCAGGAAAGCTGGCACTCAGATAACCCTCTGGAGGGGGGATAAGATAGGCGGCACCACCAGTCCAAGACTGCTGCATGCTTTTGCTGCTTGTTACATTAAATTTCTGCAAATTTATCTCTCATCGATATTCCAGGTATGCTCTAACTGGTTAGTGGACTTCTACAGATGTGCCTCCCACAGGTGTTTGCGTGGGCCTTTGCTTCTGTGATGAACTTTTTGCCTCACTTTCATGTTGGGCAGTCATCAGGATAATCCAATATGGCCATGCATGTGGCCCATGACCTACTTTGGGACTGATTACAACTGGACATTGCCAGGTTACATGGTGACTTCATTATATGTACAGATTGTTACCATGCATTCCTCATCGTCACCAGCCAGTATGTACAGCTTGTTACCATGCATTCCTCATCATCCCCAGCCAGTATGTGCCAATTGCTACAATGCATTCCTCATCGTCACCAGCCAGTATCTACACATTGTTACCATGCATTCCTCATCATCACCAGCCAATATGTGCAGATTGTTACCATGCATTCCCCATTGTCACCAGCCAATATGTGCAGATTGTGACCATGCATCCCTTATTGTCAGCAACAAGTATGTGCAGATTGTTATCATGCATCCCTCATCATCAGCGGCCTGTATGTACAGATTGTTACCATGCATCCCTCATCGTCACCAGCCAGTATGTGCAGATTGTTACCATGTATCCTTCATCGTGCCAGCCAGTATGTTCAGATTGTTACCATGCATTCCTCATTGTACCAGCCAGTATGTACAAAGTGTTACCATGCATCCCTCACCGTCACCAACCAGTATGTACAGATTGTTACCATGCATTCCTCATCATCAGCGGCTGGTATGTACAGGCAGTCACCAAGCATCACTCCTGGCCACCACATAGTATGTACAGATGGTCAATATGTATCACTCGTCACCAGCACTTTTGCCTCATTCATTCACAATGCAGTCGCAGCCGTCACCTCTTTTGCCTCATTCATACACAATGCAGTGACAGCCGTCACCTCTTTTGTCTCATTCATATGCAATGCGGTAACTGCCGTCACCTCTTTTCCTCATCATTGCACAATGCGGTGACTGCCGTCACCTCTTTTGCCTGCTTATTGCACAATGCGGTGACTGGCGTCACCTCTTTTTCCTCATTATTGCACAATGCAGTCTTCTGCCTCATTATTGCACAATGCGGTGACTGCCGTCACCTCTTTTGCTTCATTATTGCAGAATGCGGTGACTGCCGTCACCTCTTTTGCCTCATTACTGCACAATACAGTGACTGCCGTCACCTCTTTTGCCTTATTGCACAATGCGGTGACTGCTGTCACCTCTTTTGCCTCACTATTGCACAATGCGGTGACTGCCGTCACCTCTTTTGCCTCATTATTGCACAATACAGTGACTGCTGTCACCTCTTTTGCCTCATTATTGCACAATATAGTGACAGCCGTCACTATATTGTGCATATACTGCTGTCACCTCTTTTTCCTCATTATTGCACAATGCAGTCTTCTGCCTCATTATTGCACAATGCCGTGACTGCCATCACCTCTCTTGCCTCATTACTGCACAATACAGTGACTGCCGTCACCTCTTTTGCCTCATTATTGCACAATGCGGTGACTGCCGTCACCTCTCTTGCCTCATTAATGCACAATGCAGTGCCACCGCTTTTACTTCCTTCATACACAATGCAGTGACAGCCATCATCTCTTCTGCCTCATTCATGCACAATGCCGTCACCTCTTCACCTGTGCCTCCTTATTGCACAATGCGGTGACTGGCGTCACCTCTTTTTCCTCATTATTGCACAATGCAGTCTTCTGCCTCATTATTGCACAATGCGGTGACTGCCGTCACCTCTTTTGCTTCATTATTGCAGAATGCGGTGACTGCCGTCACCTCTTTTGCCTCATTACTGCACAATACAGTGACTGCCGTCACCTCTTTTGCCTCATTATTGCACAATGCGGTGACTGCCGTCACCTCTTTTGCCTCATTATTGCACAATGCAGTGCCACCTCTTTTACTTCCTTCATACACAATGCAGTGACAGCCATCATCTCTTCTGCCTCATTCATGCACAATGCCGTCACCTCTTCACCTGTGTCTTCCCCCTGTTATCTCCCTCATACAGAATCCTTTTGCCTTCCTCTCTTTTCTCTTGTCCTTGTGTATGGAATGTTGATACTGGAATTACCACTGTCAACACTGCCCCCGACTCCCCCCCACCATCTACTCTCTTCTATATTTGCCCTATCCTTGTGGGGCGCTGCTCAGACAGCCATTTCATTGCTGCCTTTGCTTTGGGTGTTTCACTTAGCGCCCCATTAATAGAGCCAAAGAACAAAGATGTGTGAATTATTAAATTGTTTAGTAACATACATATTAGTCAATGAAACTTGTTCCTTATAGTATTTCTAGGTAGGATAGCATTCTATTACTGTTAACTTATATAAGATGTATCTTTACATGTCTTTCAACGTTTCATAGATATTTGTTATAACCTCATCATATAAGGTTCACTCAGTTAATTAATATTTATTTTACCCAAGATAGTCTGCCTTTGTTGAATGCACACACTCATGCAGTCTGAGGCATCATTAGGCCTCCCAAATTATATGGACAGATGTATACTTCACCTCTTAGTAAACAGTGCCACCTATTTATCTACGTATCTATATATATATATATATATATATATATATATATATATATATATATATGACAGACAGAGACATTTGTAATCGACTTTAAACAGTTATTTTAATGGCACTCTACTTGTAAAAGAACAAAGCAGATGTCATTTCCAAAATTAATATTGTTCTCCCTGGCTATCAGTTCAGTTGTAGCAAACGGGGTAAATATAAACAAAAACGGAAACAAAAATGGAAGCAAAAATGGAAACAAAAATGGAAACAAAAATGTCCTTTTTCTTGTATCAGATGACATGCGGCCAGAGCTTGGTTGCTTTCAGGGATCATCCTTTCCATCCAAGGTTCATCCTAAGATACACTCACCTAACCTGGACAAGCTGGCTTCGCGGAGTCTGCTGCTGAAGAGGGCCTACGTGCAGCAGGCAGCTTGCGGTCCATCCAGGGCCTCACTGCTCACCGGGCGCAGACCAGATACTACTCACGTCTATGACCTCACCAGCTACTTCAGGAAGGTATTAATTCGTAATCATGGCTTTTTCAGCATTGTTTAGGCCACACTGTCCACCAGAGGCACACGCAAACTATTACCTCTGGCCAACCCAGATTAGTATTCATCCGGTCCTACTTTTACTGGCCATGTGCTCAAGAACTGTCAGTGTGTTGTAAATGTGATTGATATATTAACATCTCTTAATATCAAATATGAATTTGCCTTGAGATGTATTAGAATTCATTTGTTAATATTTGAACATTTTTTGTTGGTTAGATTAACCAAAAGTATAAAAGATTAAAAGAATTCAAATTGTAAACAAAGCGGCCATCTTTGTTGTGGTTCCGCCTTATCACTACCCCAGGAAATGGCTCCTCCGGTTGAGAAAGTAGTTCCAAGCTTTATTTCTCTTAATATGCACAAACTTTTGTATTAAGGGTGAAATATATCATAATATACCAATCTAAGTACAATTTAAGAAAAAAAATAAGTAAAACGGACAGTTACATGAAAATTGGTGGATGTGGTGAACCAGCACAAAAAGGCACCTTGTACAGAGGTGATAGGTTCACCATGTCGCCCTCTGGTGGAGTTTGTGTTTAGGCTATATACTGGGTCAGATAAAAGCCTATTGCCCTAGATATAGCACTAGATTGTTATGTGTTATGAAATATAACTTTTTGTACAAAAGTGACAAAAGGGCACTTATGAAGTGAACGTCACACTTATAGCCAAACAGAGTTTAATGAATGTCTGGCAGACATCCATATACACAACCCAGCATTGCTTGGCCCCTTCCCTCCTAGCCTGTCACCTCTCCCCGATACCAGGTGTTAGGATCGTAATCCTGAAGCAAAGGAGGGTATCTATTTACTGACCTTTTTACAGAGAACAAATTTGTGTTCATAACATACATGTAAATGTGGCGCATATCTGATACAGACATGATCAAATCGATAAACTGGAAGTAGCTTCCAGTGTAATATTGTAAAATCAGTTGAAAACTAAAAATTCAAATTCAGTGATAATGATATCGGATCCCAGTGACATGTTTACATGTGTCACCTTAATGGATAGTTACCGACCTCTAGTTGAGCCCATTTTTTGAAAATGAATGAATATTTCCATAATGTTTCAGGTTGGTGGTAACTATACAACAATTCCCCAGTACTTCAAGGACCATGGCTATATATCAGCTGGTATGGGTAAGATTTTTCACCATACTAAAGATTCTAAGCACGATGACCCGTTTTCCTGGACCGAGCCTTATTTCTATGCTCCAAACAAGAACTATTATTGCAATAAAACACACAGTTGGAGGGCTATTTCAGAAAGCGAAGAGAAGGCATATCCTTTAGCTGGTCAGCAATTAGCAAAACATGCTATTGAAACTCTTAGAAAAGTTGCGCCAAAAGCAAAAAGTGGAGAACAAAATTTTTTCATTGCTGTTGGATTCTACAAACCACACCTGCCTTTTACATTTCCAGCACGATTTTTGGACTTTTATAAAGCAAATGATATCAGGCTGCCTGACAATGTCTATGCCCCAAAAGGAATGCCATCGGTTGCCTGGAACGACTATGGTGAATTAAGATCCTTTCATGATATTATGGCATTAAATGCATCTGGAGACATTAACACCACCTTACCTGACAACGTAGTGTTAAACCTCAGACGTGCTTATTATGCTGCTTTGAGTTTTACAGATCATGAGCTAGGACTTGTTTTGGAAGAACTGGAATCCCTAGGCTTAGCTGATAACACAATAGTGTCTTTCTGGGGGGATCACGGATGGCAGCTGGGGGAGCATGGTGAGTGGAGTAAGCATACTAACTTTGATCTCGCCACACATGCTCCTATGATGGTGAGGATTCCGGGACAAACAGATCAGGGGATAGTGACCGAGGAGTTGACAGAGTTTGTGGACTTGTTCCCGACCCTAGTAGAGGCGGCTGGTCTTCCCCCGCTGCCTCTATGCCCTGAAGATTCCACACAGACACAACTGTGTAGAGAAGGAGCAAGCCTCGTACCTTTAATCACCAAACAGAGATCTAGAACAACATGGAAGTCTAGAGTATTCTCCCAATATCCAAGGTCTGAAAATAACATCAAAATTATGGGTTACAGCATGAAAACAGAGCAGTATCGCTACACAGAGTGGGTTCAATTCAACCATTCAAGCTACAAACCTATTTGGTCAAATTTGTTTGGTGCAGAAATTTATGATCACAAAGTAGACCCGGATGAGAACTTCAACATTTTGGAGGAGGTATCTGACCAGATCAGGGAGACACTTTCAGACCTATTACACCAAGGATGGAGAGGAGCAATGCCCTCGAGCTCTCAGCATTCAATTGAAACATTACCTTAACTCTCTCTCTCTCACAGACCCTTAGAAATAACCCATTTCTTGAATAAAATTATAATAGTGTTTAGGATGGGCTCTTAAGAGATAAGTATTACAATGATTTTTGATAAAATGATCTGGTGTTGGGGATCACCCCTGTATTAAGCTTGTCAATTTTTACTTCCAATTAATGTAAAAAGGTCTTTTTGTGCCCGTTTCGTCAGGACCTAATAAAGTAAATAAAGTAAGGGTTTTCCTCCCAAGGAAAATTGCCGATTTTCCTCTCATATTGAAGACGTTGGAATGTGGATCAGTTTGTTTGTTTGTCAAATAACTCAATTTAAATTCAGTTAAATGTTTATCTTATATTAGGTATAATCTTTGAACAAAGTTAAATAGGTATAAGGTATAATCTTAGGTATAATCTTTGAACAAAGTTAAATAATCAATAATCAATAGAAATGGGAATTCATTGCATTGAAACCTTTTTTTTAATTAAACAATTGAAAATTGCCAGCAGTATTTCTCAGGGGTGGGAGCTCTGAACAGTTCTGGACGGTAAATCGGAACCAATCTGAACAATTCACTTCATTCTGGACGCTCACAACATAGCTGGACATTAAATTACAGCCAATCTGGGTAAAATCTCAGCGGTGCCATACCGCATTACGGTGAACTATAGCCAGACTGAAAAAGGTGTTTTCTTAAATCTTCATATATCAACTATAGCATCCAAATATTCAGGAAAAACGCCATCATCAGTTACATATATGAAAATATGATCATCTGAAACTCAATTTTAACAAGATTTTTGCTCCATTTTTCTACAGCAATGCGCCCCAGTTCAAGACTGCATAACAAGGAGTAATCGCCGACTCCTGCAACTTGGGGGCACAAATATTACCATGAAAACTTTACCATAAACTTTACATTATCATTAACAAAAAACTGTTACATACTATTATACTGTCATGAAATTTGCATCATTTTGTGATGATTTTATTACGATTTTGATGTCTTTTGTAAGACATAAAAAAGTCGTTATTTAACAGATCCATCCAGATTGGTTCAGAATTGGTGTACAACAATGGTATGATGTCATACCATCCATTACATGCTGTGATTTCAGTCCAGCACCGTTCACGGCTCTCTCACCAATGTTCCTATTTTAGTTAAAATCATGAAATTACTACTGTTGAATATGAAATGAGCATGAGAAAGAGCAAAGCGTAGCAGAATACAAAAATATTATATTGGCTTGAACATAGGATATCAGGAATTATTGAAGCAAAACTTCAGATATAATTTACTCCAAGATAGGGATTTGCTTTGACCACAGACCTTGAAATGACCTTAACATATGATAAGCACGTTTCTTATGGCCCACTCTTACATGGATATAAACTTGATTTATTTATTCTTAATTCAGATCATTTGATAATGTTTTAGAGATATCCCTGTTAGTCTTTTGCTTAATATTTCATTTTTTTTGCCCAATGCACTTCGAGCAAAGTTGACTTACTCAAGAGAAATAATGCATTATGCACAAATCTTTTAATAAGATTAATTAGAAAAATTGGGCCTTTGCCTTCGAGTGTTGCGACCATTGTTTCTCTGCAATGATTGTGACCTTTTCGTGGAAATGCATGAAAATTGCTTCATAAATGATCATTTAACTATATACCGAGCTTTGCAGGTCAAGAACAGTTTATGTGGAAAAATAATGTACCTAATATTGGGGCTGACTCCATCACCCTCACACTGCCATATTTCAGAAGTCTCAAACTAATGCAATATTTATATTAGTAGAAGGAGGCACTGGATGTTCCTGGTGATTACAAATGTGCAACAATATTAATTTTTGCCATTAAATCCTTTTTTTTAATCAGTGACCCCATCAAATATTCTTTTCTTAATCTTCTGACACTACTACATCTTTCCTTTGAATATCTTAGAAATCTACCTAGCATTTTCAGAGAAGATTGAGTTTGACGAACAGAACAGGTGACTAGAATTGTCTTTCTGACTGCATAAGCTGTGCTGACATAGCTAAAAAGCTTAACATGATAAAATATCCCATTAACCCACGCGAGGAATTTCAATATGTGCCCAGGAAATATCAAAGATGCTGCCTACAATACACTTGTGCGCCCTCACTTAGAATATGCATCAAGTGTGTGGGACCCTTACCTCAAAAAAGATATAGACCGCATAGAATCAGTTCAAAGACGAGCTGCTAGATTTGTGTCTGGCAACTAGAAGAGAGAAACAGGCACTGTAACAAAAATCCTGGAAGACCTAAAATGGGATTCACTAGCAGGGAGAAGAAGGACACAGAGGCTGGTTTTATTGTATAAGGCTATACATGGTGAAATAGCTTTGAAACTTCCAGAACATGTCAAAATGAAATCAGCTCCTACACGGAAAGACCGTGGAAATCGCTATATCGAAATGGCGACAAGCTGTGACCCTTAAAAATACAGCTATTTTCCAAGGACAGTGACTGACTGGAATAATCTACCCCCTCAATTAACTACATTGGAACCAGGTAGCTCAGCATCCTTCAGGAACTCCCTTGCCAGAGTATAAAGGTTGGCAACAAGCAGCTGGTGTATCAGCTGCACCCCTTAGTGCAACCTTGCACTATCGGAGCGATGCCAATTGGTTTTGCCGAGTAAACTTATAGACGTAGATAGATGTAGATATGATAAGATGTGTGGCTATACAGGGCATGGAAACTGCACTATCTGCAGAGGTCTGTGTCAATCCTCAACTGTGTATGATGGGTAAAGGAAAGGTTATATACATTAATATTTATCTAATAAATTAATCAAACATTTTCATATCTCAAATGAAATACCAACATTTATTGATAAATAACCATCTTGGATGGAATATATGAAAACATTTTTATGTACATTACAAAATCATACTTTACAAGGAATAGCTAACCTCTACATTTTTTTTATTTATACATGCAATTAAATGGCTGTGAAAACCAATAACATGATTTTTCTTGTCAACTTGATACAAGTTTCCATAATATGTACATGAAGCAAAACAATTTAAACAATACATTCAATCTGTTTGCCCCAACAGTCTGATCAAACACTGCAGAGTTTCTTTGAGTATGTTGGAACATATATCTCTTGTGCACATAAAGGTTACTTATCAAATGTATCTGCAGAATTGGGAATGAAATAAATAGCATTGTGATTCAAATTAAACTGCAATCAGGGATTGCTAGATGACCCACCCTGTGTAGAACTCGAGGACCAAGAGAAATGTAGGGGTGAAAAGATCGAAGTTCTGCAATTATTTTCCTATTTGTCAATAATAGCCCGTCATTGTTATATACATGTAAATAACTCATATGTCAAGAAATTAGCTTTAAGAAAGCCAAACAATGCAAATGTGTCAGATGTCACCTCCATTAATTAAACCGAAAGTGGTTTTAATGTCTGGACATTATCTCTCAATACATATATATATACATTCATTAAACCTTTACAGGAAAATACAAAAGGTTAGCTACAGGTACCGGTAGGTTTTAGTGCACATGTCATTTAAACTTGGAATGTTTATAGAACAATACTGGTCAGAATAAGGTAATATCATAAAGACTAACTTAATTGGCATGCACTCGATCATACAGAGAGTAAAATGTATTGAATACAAATTGAATTTACATTTAATACACACAAAATGGATTTTTTTTGTAAGTCTGGAAGAGCATAAATCAAAATAATTTCATTTTGTACAGCTATATTGGTAATTTACACAGCATACATTTTGTATTTTCATTTTAATTTTTTTAGATGTTTCTTGCTCAATTATATCTTAAGTGATCATTTATCAATCAGGTATTAAAAATCATTGAAAAAGGTGAGGATATTCAGAATTGCTCATCTCAAGCTTCCTTTTTAATTGTGCTCATTAAGAGAAGGATAATTTACACTGGATGTTTAGAAAACAGAGAAATAATTCTCTCCACCAATGTCAGTTAGACCTGGTGTTGAGCAAAAACAAAACTGAACACTGCAACAGCAAAAAACTGTGGAAAAACAACAATACTATTAATCTGAACCAATTTACAATTATATGAAGAGGTTTCTCAAGGTAGGTGGCTTGCATTATCACAGCCTAATAAAAGTACAAGGTTAGCTTTGATCTCTATCGCTTACCAGTTTTGTAAAACCCTTGTTATTTGGCCCAGGCCTCCAACGTGATAGACCAATGTTTTCAACTCTTGTTTCATTATCTTTTTTTCAATGTAATGAAACCTGCAGGAAATAATTCTCGGCTTGTTCCATGTGATCATGAAAGACGAAACAACTTTTGCTTACTACAAAAGGTGTTTTCTTCCCAGACTGACAAAATGAACAATTCACTTACTAAATAGTATAGCCAGACCTAACTAAGGCACATTGTACATAAACAAGGAATAAAAAAAATTGTGATGGGGCTTTTACGTTACTTTCAACATTATTTCAGTCATTTTATGACAAGACCTACTGGTAGCAGATAAAAACAAAGAGTGATAGATCTATGGTCTCATATGGTGCTCTATTAACCAATCTCTATTACATAGTGTAAATAAATAACAACTGCAATAATTATTGAAATAAGCATATCATTAGATGACCAGATAACTTGTGTTTGTTTACATAAACTTTGAGACACTATACAATATTATCAGTTGGGATTGGAGCATATTGAATGTCCACACTTCACTCTTATATTAGCTTATAATATCACAGCACCAGCACACATCTGCTCCGTACACTTTTTTTAACCAATTTCAACCTTTTTGGCAAGAATTATATAAATAACTAGATACCTTGTGACAAAGGTCACAAAAGGTACTGTAATAATATGTGATGTCAACAATAATAGTAGACGAGGCTACAGCCAGATTCCTTAATACTATATGCATTGCACTGGTTGAGATCTGACACTAATGACCGAGCTCTTGTACTCTGTGCTACCGTCTGTTAAGTGCACTTTAACTCTCCTGTCTGTGGCCTGGATACAGATAACAACCAACATAGCTTACTGTGTGCCTTGTATAACACCACATGTACTTTCATTACTTTCTGGATTGTTATTGACTTCATTGTATATCACATTTTCATGGAGGGGGACACACTGCGAAAGTTGTGGCTAAAATATTTGGAATTATCCAAGATATGCAAGTGTAAAAACAAACAATTAATATACAAGTTTGAGATTGCCGACTGAAATGTTCCAAAAATATTTCGATCAAGTCAATCTTACTTTATGAAATTCTTAAGATTTTAACCAAATAAATCATTAAATAATTAAGATTGGTCACAAAAGGGTTTTGTTAAATTTGCAAAATAAATCATTGAATGGCTCCAATTGAAACTTGCTGTTACTCAAATGCATATGGCTTAAAATATATGTTGCCAAATAAAACCCATAATCTTATGGATGCTCAGATGCCTCATATTTAAATAAACCCAGTGCCTTACAGAACATAGTTTAATGGGATGTATGAACTGACAAAGGAGAGAAAAGGGTGAGGTGAAAGAGTAACAGAGGAGAAGGCAAACAAACGGACACAGGACAGAGTGTTTAGTAAGAAGTAATGGAAGTTACCTTCCAGTACCTCAATAATAAATAAAATCTTTGAAAAGCTTTTACATTTGCTAATGGGATACTTACTTTTTTGAGCATTTATCATTTTGTACATAACAGTATGGCATTCCTACAAAAGTTTTATAATGCATTTGGTATCCTGGAAATTGACTTTGGATAAAAGAATTTACGAATGTTTTTTTTTTTTACTTCAGTAGAAAGTGTTCACAGTCTACACTTTTGCGAGAAAGAATTGCTTTTTTGAATATTTGAAAAAAATCGATTTATATCATTATATTTTGAATATCATCAAAAATCCAGAGAAATTTAGTATTTAATTTTTTTGCTAAACTTGTAGATAAAACATGTGGATTTTTTTTTACATTGTGAAAAATAGTTTTTACACCAGAAAACTATTTCAGAGAGTCTGTCATTCTTTTTCTTCTCCCTTGGGTGATGAGGGTTCAATCACTAAATCGTTTGTTTTGGTCATGTCATCATTCATGTCTCCTCCTTCTGCAGACGTCATTTCTACATCCTGGTCTGTTCCGCCATTGACCGTTTCTTCCTCCGTTCCCATCATCTCTGTGGCAAGCTGATGCTGGGATGCCAATTGCTGCAACAAGCCACATCTTTACCTCTACGTGTCCAGGGCAAGTGCCAAACACTTCTCAAATTTCATAAAAATCAAACATCATATCATAGAGGAAAATGATCTAAATCTACCCACTGACTATTTTTGTTAGGCATATAAGTGCAAACTCAATTATTTTCTTGGCTTAAGTTTTTAATCTATTTAATAAATTATTCATCACAAATATGCAGTGTCCTTATATAGGAACTTAATCAAACCTCACTTATAAAGACAAAACCAGTGTTATTTTGACATGCCAAACCAAATTTTGAGATTTTTCTATCAAACAAATAAACAGCCTCCCAGCTTAATCAATGATGGAAAAAAAACTAGATGTCCATCAATCAGGGCCCCTGGCAACAGCACTGAGGCAGGTTTGTACTGACCTGGAGGGCTTCTAGCTGGGCAGGGTCTGTCACTACAAATATCTGCTGCTCTCCTTCGCCAGTGAAGGAGATTCCCGAGCCCTGCTGTAGTTGTTGTAATGCTGCCTGAGCTGCCTGCTGCGTCACCTGTAACATGTACCGGTACGTAAAAATATAAAAAAAATACACTTTAATTTAAAAATTCTATTTGTAGGACCCAACAAGTCTTTTAATAAAGCTATTTGTTCTGTTTAATATTTTTTAACACTTTCACTGTATCACATGAATCAGATTCCAAAATTTCTGGATGTTTTACTAACATTTCCCTGACCAAATCATCACTTATTCTGGACAATTGTGGACTTATTCCATATATATATATATATTAGATGGAGAACTGTATTGTAATTTGTGCAAAAACGATTGCGCGAGACCATGTGAGAGTTGGATGGTGCACTGTGTTGACACCTAGTGGCAGACCTGCTCTTTCCAATCTCTGTTTAAATATCTCTGATATTTGAAATAAACTTGATTACCTGCAAGGCTGCCATAGCTTGCTCCTCTGTTACTACACCAGACATGCTGACCGGGATACCCTCACTCGTAACCATGGTAACCTTGAGAAAATATTAAATCTTACATCAACTTTTTTTATAAGATTTATTTAACAGGCAAATAGACAGAATTGTGACTTCTATTAATACCTTATCAAGCAACTGACCATGATTCAAATCCATTAAGTTTTAAAAATTAATAATCCAGATAAAATATATGTATTGGTATTTCACCTCAGCCATTTTCACCTGGGAAAATGGCTATAGAATTTGATGTGGTACCAAGTGCTCTAATGAAAAGATTTGATAGAACTGGACTTAAAATGGATTAAAATTAACTGGATTAAAATTAAAGGGTTTAATTTGAAAATTATTATTGATTTGTGTAGCTCATTACCAAGTTAGGTATTTTGTGGAGATGCAATACTGCTATATATGTACAAAATGATAATACCGAGTCTGACTCAATGACTATTTGGCCACACTGAACGATTAATAAATATGAGTGTTACAGACAGAGTGTGAGCAGTAATGGTACCTGCTGAGCATCTGAGGTGTTAATGACTAGAGTTCCCTCCTCCTCCTCCGTGGCATCGCCGGCTCCGAGCGACCCCGGCGCCAGCTGAAACTGTATCCGCTGATTCTTCATCTTTGTCAGGCTCCCATTGGCTAACAGGGCTGTGTGAAAAATATCAAGATAACAATTCAAGAATGTTTCATATTATATATTTGTACATGGCTAATGGTATGTTTAAACTAAAATAAAGACAAAGATCACATTACAAATATGTTTATCTGTTATATATGACACTTTTTTGGGGGGAATCAATCAGATTCGATCACATCTTTTCCTTCAAATTAGTGAGAGCCCAGTTTGCAGGAGGTATTTATATTCATTTTCAATGTTCAGTAAGAAGTCTACTAAGAAGAGTATTGCTACCTTCCGCATGTTCTGGATGTAATACGAGAGCTTCTTCTGTATCCGGCGAGTCCTCCCCGTGGGCGGTGCGTTTATGCATGGCTAACGTGGAAGTTTGGCGGTAGGTCTTGCCGCAGTGATTACACACATAAGGCTTGGAGTGTGTGTGCACAACATGGTGTTTGTACAGACTAGAATACTCAGTGAACCTCTTCCCACAACCCTGCACCGTACACACGTAAGGCTTCTCTCCTGTAAAAAACATATAATTCGGCATTTAATGTATCATATAAACTAGCCTTCTTGAAAACCATAAAAAATTCCGAAAACAAAGACCAAAAGTGTAAAAGTTGTGCTGACCATTGTTTTTTTTGTGATGTGAGTGAAAGTTCTCTGCAAATGCCTACAAAATGCTTTTTAATTGATAATTTATGTGTTTACCCAGATTTGCAAGTAAAGAACAGTCACTGTAGCAAAAGTAATTTATAGAAGTGTACACAATATAGTGGGTTCACTCCCATCAACCCAATATTGCTTGTCTACAAATGTCTCAAACTGGGGGTATATTTAAATTAGCAGAATAAAGACCTGGATGTTCGTGGCCCCTTTGCACATGAAAAACAATGTACTGTTTGCTAGTATTATTTTTTCAATCATAATAAAACTGAAAAAAAAACCCTAAACCTCTTATAAAAATAGACAGGATTTATCTCAAAATCAAATATTTTAAAACTCCAACCAGCAGTTTGAGAGAAGATTAGGTTTGATGGACAGATAGAATGACAGAAGATTTCCCCCCTCTCAATGCAAAAACTTTGTTGACAAAGTCAGCACAGCTAAATAACCTCATTGTCATTAAATTTGCCTGACTATTGCTACATCTAATCTGGAACCTGAAATATCAGATTCAATGGCCATATGATAGGACTAGAATATTTACTACTTTTATGCCTGAATACACCAGATTTTGGTCCAGGGTCCAGGGGCTGATAGCACGACCCCACAGGCCAAAATCGTTTATCTTAATCATCTCAAAATAAATGACCAAACACCCAAGGAGTGCTACTGACCTGTATGTATTCTGATATGATTCTTGTAGTTGGTAGCACTGGCAAAGGCTTTGTTGCATCCATCCTCTTGACAGATATAGGGCCTTTCACCTGTATGTGTTCTGATGTGCACTTTGCGTATATTAGACGTTGTAAAAGATCTTTCACAGCCTTCAAATGGGCACTTAAAAGGCCTCTCTCCTTTATAAAAAATAAAATCAGTATCTTACAAAGTCACATTACAATTTAATTTCAAACCCAAAATTTTTTGTCAAGTAAATCTAGATTGAAAATAGTAGCTAAATGTTTGTTGACTGACCTGTGTGTGTGCGTACGTGTTTCTGCAGATCTCCAGATGTCTTGAAGGCTTTATCACATTGGTCATCTGGGCATTTGTAAGGTTTCTCTCCAGTGTGCACTCGAGTGTGACTCTTCAGACCATACCCTGTAGCAAACGCTTTGCCACACTCCAAATACTCACATTTAAATGGCCGGTCACCAGTATGAGATCTCTCATGAACCTGATTCATCAAAATATTAAAATATTCTATAGTTTTGCTTTTTTAACTGTTCACTTGTATTCTTATTGTCAAAAAAAGATGAATTTGTGTACATAATGCAGACCCGTTATTTATTTTTCTTTAGTTGTTACATAATTAAATGTTAAACAAATGCCCTTTAAACTTTAATTAAAAGCTATTTTTTTCATTTTTCATTGGCATTTTTTGTCTTAAGGTCTATAATCCACAATGTAAAACCGGGACAGACCTATGTTTTTTTGGCTTAAATGTGTTCAAAGTAATGTTATTTGTTAATTTAGCACAGAAAAAGTAAACTTAACCATCTAGTATTAATTTTTTATTATTTAAATTGGACCCATTTTAACTGTAGTTAAAACGGGATTGACTCAGTTTTTGCAGCTGGTGACTTATATCAAGTATTTATATTTTCTTTATTTAATGCCATCAAAAGAATAATCAAGCTTTTCTGAGATATTTTAGAAATAATCATGGCATAAAATATGAATTATCACTAAAAGAGTTGGGTATTTAAAAATTTCATGCAAACGAGTTTGCCCGCCATGTGTGCTGTATGGGAAATACCCCCCACTGACGTCATAACCTCACTCTCATCCTGGAATCCCCCAGAGCCGAAGGCAGTTACGTAAATACACGAGACCACACGAAGTTCTCTCCAGATGCTTCAAACCGATTGTGGATTATAGACCTTAAAGGGGGAGTTCCTAATAATTGGGTTGTACCCCAAACCATGTGTTTTTTTGTCATAAAATCATTCATTTGGTTGCCAGTAGTCATCTCACAAATTTCAAGTGTATCTTGTAAACGTTGTGATGATCAAATTTCACTTCAAAGTTTGGATCATGACATATCTCCGAAGTCAGTCCGGAATTTTATTACCCCCTGTCACGTGGGGTGGTGACGTAGAGAGTGTAACATTTTGGGAAAACCCCTAGCCCAGCATCATGGTGTCGGAGGGAGATTTTACAGATAGTGATTGTTCAACAAGTGTTTCTGACATAATAGAGGTCCAAAGTTTATGTGGATCATCTGAGGATGAAAGAAGTGGGTCTGAGCCACCTTCAGGTAGCTTTATTGAGCAGGGTAAAGTTCAGGGATGGCAATTTGACCCCCCACAACAAACAAGACTCGTAGCCTGCAAACTGTGATTGAGAAGAGTCTGACAGTGGGGATGATCTTCAACAAATCAAAATAGTATATGTTATGATAGCAGATAGTATGTTATGACACAACATATCACACTGTGCCAATTAACAATTATGAAAACAAAACACGAACCTTGGCCATGCGATTTAACTTATCTTATTTTTCAGTCATTTGTATGGACCACAAAGTATATACTCAAAGTTTAAAATCTTGAAAAGACTTGCATATCACAAACATGTTCATATAAAATAATAGTTAAAAGAGGTTTTAAAATTAAGGACCATTTTCTTTAAATTTGACAATATTTTGGTAAATGTTTTCCTGGGGACAACACATTGAATCACTGAGGTATCTACATTCACCTCTCATTTCAGCACCCTGACCTAGTATGCTAGTGTTTCTGATACTGCCACTTGATCATGGCATCAGTAGTGGAGACTTGTCTAGAACTTCTTTCCTCTGTTTTGTGGATTGTGAAATGACCTCTGTTCAGCTAATCTAATCATCACTAGGTTTGTGATGTGGTCTAATAAGAATTACAGTTCATTTTAGCCTAGGGAACCTCTGGTAGTCATTGTTTCAGGCCCAACTGTTACCATATTCTGACTCAAGAACAAAATATTCTCTTCATAGATCACCCTGGTTGTGTTTCAAACCTGCATATTTTGTGTATTTCAAACTTTTGTTGCCACAATTTTTGGGGAATTGAAAACATTGATCCCTTGTCAATTACTTTTGTCGCAAATATTTATGACACACAATTCCCCTGACAATGAGAGCAGCTTATTTTGAGTACATGTTGAGGGGCCAGCTTCACCCACCATTGTGAGACCCAGTTTCCCGGGATAAGGAGTTACACCCGTGACGTATAATCTCCGAAGTTTTATTACCCTCCCGAACCCGACCTTTCTTTCCAGGACAGCCTGCTGCCACAACAAAGATCCACTTTGTAAATAAACAGTTGGCCAGATTAATGTAGGATGTGTGTGATATGATATCTTATTACCATATATCTCATTACATGTTAAAAAAAAATAAGGTTAGATTATTAGGAACTCCCCCTTTAATTTCATAAACATGATCCAATATAAAATACTGCTGACATAGGAATCGCCAATGTTCATGTTTGTGAGCTGCACCTTGGAAATTGTACTCCAACAATGCCAAAGAGCTCGAGACCTTTCCTGCAGTTTTAGCTCCATTGGGAAACATTAAGAATGCTATAATTAAAGACTCCACTACTCTACATATCAAATGTGAAAATTACAGGTTACGATCACTGAAATAAAGGTCATTTTTCAGTATTCCAGAAAAAAAGGTTTCAAATATTTCATAGACCAAATAAACACTTTTAAATGTTATAGACTCAACTGTCTGCATCAGCTTAGTCTCATCCCCAACCCAAATCATGATTGGGGTCTGGTGTGGGCCATTATTAGAATAACTGTGATGAGGCAGAATCTCTATAGGTTACCAGTCTATTCTGTAGTGATAAGCTCAATCTTGCTTGAGTGTGTAAGTTCGATGGATTGTGAGAGTGTTGACAATTTCATCAATCAGTGTAAGGTATAGAGGCTGTGAATTTAACCACCTATCAGAAAAATGAGTAAAGTTCGGGCAGTAGTTGGCTATGTGCAACACACAGCCCATGCTGGTCTCTGTTCCCACTTCCAGAACTGAGATACATACACAGACCTTGACTTAGTTGTATTGGGTTTTCCTTAATTTTCATTATATCAAGAAAGAACTTACTTGTGGCAGATATACTGCTGCCTCATGGATTTGATTTGTCATGTTGAATATCCTTGATATGACAATCCACCAAGTCATAGATTTACAAGGGCAATGCGTTTTAAACCCTTTAAACAGGGTCTCAGCTCATATGATAAATTGTCTACATACCTTGAGGTGGTGGAGCGTGGTGTAGAGTCTTCCGCAGCCCTCGTATGTACATCTGTAATGCTTGTCTCCCATCATCCCCCCTCTATCACTAGCCACCATCTCTCGCATTTTGGATTGTGTCAACATTATCTGCTGGCCCTGCAAGTTGCCAATATATCTCATGAGAATACTCTGCAAAATCATATGGGCATCCCCCGAGGAATAAAAACACATTAAAACGTGATGAATTTAAAGTTCCGTGTTTACTTACCATCGCTGATTTATTCTCCCCCAAATCTGTCCGGTCTGACCCTTCAACCTGAAAAAAAAAACAGGATAAAACAGAGTGATATGACATTATCATGGCCTGTTCTTTGTATAATAGAGCTGTGAATGCATAAAAGCAAAGGTACAAATGTAATCATCTTAATTTTCCTATTTATCAATATCTGTTCGATATAAATGTACATATTTATTTGGATATATGTGGAGCACTTATTTGTGTCCTGTCCCTATTCTTTGTCCCCTAATCTATGACTCATCACTGACCTATATACTCTTCAGCCCAAAGCTATCTCCTTTCTTACTAAGTTACAAACTTATAGGATGTAAAAGATATATTCTTATAAGCCCAATTTTAACAGGCTGATTACCATGATAGCTTTTGGACACAGATGCCACTATTACTACTGCTACATCAAAGATATTGGTTACAGTGTTGGGAAAGGTCACATATCAGTGGCCATGATCACAGATTGGGGATGGAAAGGGCATAGATTGGGGATGGAGGTCAATGATTAGGGTCTAGAGAACCCAGAAAAGGGCCATGCTAGATATTACTACCACATATTACATACACAGTGATGAAAGTCAGCATTCAGGAAAAAACCTGAAACCACTAAAAATTAACCTGAAGATATCCCTACCCCCTTTCAGAAATGTCATTTTTGGATGTTTTAGACTGAGTTCAGACCATTTTGAATTTCACATTTGAAGAAAAAAAACCTGAATTCAGGTCATTTCCTGAAGACTTTCATCACTGCATACATCCTCTAATCCCCCTACCTGTGTCGTGAGATTATCCAGGTTGAGGACGGACGGGTCAATGCTTCCTGCCGCACTTAGACTCTCGGGTGTGGCATGGGCAATGTATGCAGTGCTGCCATCTTCCAGCTGTACTGCCTGGAGGCCCTCAGAGGCTTGGCCAGAGTTCTGGATGTACACCACAGTGCCATCCTCCAGCTGCACAGCCTGACCTTCTATTAACTTGGGAGTAGACACTGTGCCATCTGCAATGGGTGACATCAAGATATACACCATTGAAGAGTTTCAAGCATCACAATTTAGATAATAAGATTGTAATAATTAAAATGATTAAAGCTATGATAACAGTAAAAAAATAAACCTGTTGAAGTGTGAATAATTACATTGTGATTATTATAGGGTCAAGGCCAGGAAAGAGGATTCTGAATAGTTGTATTTCTATGCCCCATGCCTCAATATGGAGGGACTTGTGCAATTATTCAGTGCTTAGATATTAATGCTGGTTGCTGTCCCGGGGTTGCCTACCTTTATCCAGAGGTTGTTGAATAATTGCAGTGCTGCCATCTGGAAGTGTGACAGCCTGCACTGCATGCGTGATGTTTGCCTCGCCCAAGCTAAGCAGCGCCCCCTCTGGGTCTCCTTCATTATCGCCCTCACCTAGAAATAAAATTATCTTATCAGCCCTCAGCTAGAAATAAAATTATCTTTTCAGCCCTCACCAAGAAATACAGTTATCTTATCAGCCCTCACCTAGAAATACAGTTATCTTATCAGCCCTCACCTAGAAATACAGTTATCTTATCAGCCCTCACCTAGAAATACAGTTATCTTATCAGCCCTCACCTAGAAATACAGTTATCTTATCAGCCCTCACCTAGAAATACAGTTATCTTATCAGCCCTTACTTAGAAATACAGTTGTCTTATCAGCCCTCACCTAGAAATACAGTTATCTTATCAGCCCTCACCTATAAATACAGTTATCTTATCAGCCCTCACCTATAAATAGTTATCTTATCAGCCCTCACCTAGAAATACACTTATCTTATCAGCCCTTACTTAGAAATACAGTTGTCTTATCAGCCCTCACCTAGAAATACAGTTATCTTATCAGCCCTCACCTATAAATACAGTTATCTTATCAGCCCTTACCTAGAAATACAGTCATCTTATCAGCCCTCAGCTAGAAATAGTTATCTTATCAGCCCTCACCTATAAATACAGTTATCTTATGCTTGAGAGAAACAGCCCTCACCTATAAATACAGTTATCTTATCAGCCCTCAGCTAGAAATACAGTTATCTTATCAGCCCTTACCTAGAAATACAGTCATCTTATCAGCTCTCAGCTAAAAATACAGTTATCTTATCAGCCCTCACCTAGAAATACAGTCATCTTATCAGCCCTCACCTAGAAATACACTTATCTTATCAGCCCTTACTTAGAAATACAGTTGTCTTATCAGAGGTGTACAGTGTTACCATTACATCATTTTATAGAATGTCTGGGTGTTCATGATTATGATAGAGATTATTTTTGATCAAGATCCACATAAAACAATAAAACTGTGATCATCAGGATGCCAATTGGACCAACTATTCTCCCCTCCCCTTTTCTCTCATGTTCCCATGCTATGCCTCAGAGATGACACTCACGGCTCAATCCTGGGACACCCTCGTGTTCTTCGATGGTGTCCTCGCTGCCCTGGGGGTCGAGATGTGCAGTGCCCTGAAGCCTTGCCTCCTCCTCGGCTGTCAGACCCTCATGTTGTATTGTAGCCTCGGCCTGCGTGACCAACTGGGAGAACTGACTCTCCGCCATTGTTACTGTCACTGTCTTGCCATCTTCTAGTAGTGCAGATTCTGGGATAGAGACCTGTTGAATTTCTCCATTTTCCTGCAAGACAAATTTTAAAAGAATATACAATAAAACACTAATGGGACAAAATATTTCAGCTATTATATTGTCAGAAGGACCTCTTTTAATATCTTAAACATTGATAAAGTACATCAAATAAAGAAATGTATTAATTATTTTTATAATCACAATAGTAAAAAGTTTAATCAGTACATCACTGCTGGTGATGAAAAAATTCTTTGGACATTTCTTAACTAACCTGTTGTAGCAAAAGTCCAATCACTTCCTGTCCATTGTCTGTAAGTGCAGTGGTGCCATCTGGTGTTGATACTTCTCCACCACTCCCTGGATCGGCTTCAACCACTCCAGGGTCCATATCTCAACTAGTGTGGAATTGAGATAATCTGTAAGGTGCCGAAGTGAAAAGAACCATCTGAAAAACAGGATCATGCATTTAAATTTAGAGTGTTAGTCCCCCTCATGTCAGGGGATGATATAGCATTTAGATCTCAGAGCGGAAGCTGCTCTTCATGAATATTCATCAATTATTCCCGAGTTACAGGCCACTGTGCTCTGATTGGCCAGGCATGTGAATGTGTTTCATGCATATTGATGGTTAGAATGGATTCTGTCTCAATCCTCCAAGTAGGCATGACTTTGGGTTGGGTGTGAGATTAATTGAAAGTTATTTGGGAAGACCTGATTTACACATGATGAGACCTGCACAAAAGTGTGCGTCCAGTGTTGTAGACAAGGGATAGGACAGCACACAGCTTAATTGCCACACATTTGCTTCAGAAGAACAGACACAAGCCCGATTGTGACACCTGGGTTCATTGGACTAAGAAGCTTAAATAACTGACTGGGAAAGTCAGTCGGTGGTACTTTGAACTTTACCATTTTTGAACACCTCCCAATTCTAAAAAAAATCAAATTCCCAGCAGTGACTCTCACAGAATAAAAAAAGGTTCATAAGAGATGGTAACCGTTAATCAGTTATCATGAGTGACATTTTCTAATAATAGGAATAATATACAAATTCTTAAGAATTCAGACTATAATATTCATAAATGGGCAATAAAGGTAATAATTGCATTTCATGTCCATTTTCTTTTCTGATTTATGCATCAAAATAAGTATGTTACACCCAAACATACTTAATGAAACCAAATACTCATTTGGCAGGTTTTGGAGTGTTAACACGGGTGTACTTTGCAGAGAGAATGGCATTATGCTAAAGTCATTTGAACAGGGCAAGAACAATCTTAAATACTGCTCGCCAACTGAGAGCATCTTCTTGGGCCGAGAGTTTAAGTTACCCACCTTTACCAATCATGGGCCAGATTGGACTGACAGACTTCTACTGATAATGCAACTTATTGAAATGCATATATCCAGCCTATATCAAAATGATGCATTTCATGAGGTTTGTATGGATATGATGCCAATATATTTATGACGTCATCAAAACCAGTCTTTTGAATTGCAAGATAATGGTCTCAAAAAGTGGAAGCCTATTTGTGTTCCAGACTCTGGTTGGGAAAAAAAACAATCAGTGCATCCACTGTAGAAAGTTATGTTTGCCTCTCATTTCTCATCCTTACCAGTACATTAATTTGTGTTGCGTACTAATATTAAGAGGAAACAGATAATTTACCCGTTTGGTAGATTGATGTTGGCATAGATTTAGAAAGGCAGATAAATCCAATAGTCTGGTTCTGCTCTTGAGAAGGATGGGTAGAGGAGAAATTTCCAACAAGTACCGGTAATTGTTTCTGACAAGGGCTGTTAAAATGAAGTTCTGTGACCAACTTTTTGTGATAATAGACCTGTTTTAACTTTTTGTTCATTTTAAAATGGACTAGTCATAAACGATTTTTGCATGTTTTGAGGCATATCTGCAAACATTGATCCTCTCAGAGCAGAATGTGTTACCTATTTAGTTGGCTTTGGTGTGTTGGTACAATGATATAAAAATGTGCTGTAGCTATTTATCAATGAGATTGTGATGTCTGACTTAGAAATGGTCAACAATTTCAAATATACGGTAGTTCACACTGGGTTTCCCCCAATGTTAATGCAACAATATAAATAAATATATATATATATATATATATATATATATATATATATATATATATATATATATATATATATATATATATATAGTGCTCAGAGACGATGAGGGCTGGTGTGTACACATATATTTCTGTGTACGTCATTCTGGGATGCATTTGTAAATGAAGCTGTATTTAATACGTAAATGAAGCTGTATTTAATTTGTACTCTCATATAGCAAGTTTGGGATGGTGGTGCTCCGAACCGTGCACATTTCCTTCTTTTACCAGTTCGCAAATCTGCTCAGCAGACGACATTTATGGCCAGATCTATGGCCATGCCATTTGGGGGATGGAGAAATATAAATTTATATCATTTTAAAAAAGGAAATGGCATACAAGTTCTTTTTTCAAAAAAAGACTTTCTTGTTTAAAAGATGATGAACTTCTGTGATGCAATCATTTTAAACTTTCATTTCTGACAAATGGCTTTTTGCATTCGGCACGTTGCGCGTTTGATAAATGGCGCGTTCAACACAGAGTGACTTGTATCCATGTGAC
The DNA here is from genome assembly GCA_949316495.1 of Amphiduros pacificus. Taxonomy (NCBI): domain Eukaryota; kingdom Metazoa; phylum Annelida; class Polychaeta; order Phyllodocida; family Hesionidae; genus Amphiduros; species Amphiduros pacificus. The sequence continues at coordinate 15,199,733 of OX439003.1, read as the reverse complement.
GTCACACAAGGACAGTGTGTGAAAGGCATCAGTGGCAGGTCCAGGGTTTTACATTTGTTAAAATGGGGTACACTACAGTATCTTTTCTGTACAAGTATTTATTATTTTTTTTGGCATATTCGTGTTCACAAATATCATACAAAGTCCTATAAGAAGAAAAAATGCCAAATGATATAAATTGTGAAATTTGTAAATTGAGCACCCCCTTCAATATCCATTTCTGGACATGCCAATATACCAAAGCTGATTCCCGCCAAATTCAGTGAAGTGTCATTTTTAAAACTTTTAAATGGTTGGGTTTTAAGATTTAAATCCAAGTTTGATGTTATCTAGTATGTACATGCAAACATTCCTATTCAAACTTTTTTACCTCAAAAGCCCTCCAAAGATACGAGGTGTCAGACATTTCTCTAACTGACACAACGCGCATTACGCGCCGAATGCAATAAGCCCTGACAAATCCATGGTGATAAACCATATTTTTCATTTAAGAGTGAATTATTTTTTTTGTGATTCTGGGCACAAATTTTCAGATTCGTTTGCTCAATACAAATTTGCAGTAGAAATTCTCAATATGATTTAAAAATAATAGATATAATAAAAATCTATTATAATGTTATTCTAACACTAATAGTGTATAATTCATCTAAAAATTGAAAGTGATATTTCATTCTGGTGTAACAAGACTGAACATTGGAAACTTCTTTTCACACTTAACTCGCACCACCATAAACAAAAACATCACATATGAATCTGCAATCTAATTCTCACTCTTTTATGATGTTCTGAAACATTGACCGCCATCAATTGCCGCCATGCATCTATTGGTAAGTGCCTTTGACGAGGAAGGAAAGCTACAACTTCAGCAGCTGTCTCACTCCTCTGTAGCTGTCTAATTTCTGAATTTCACCCATGTTAGCCCCTTTGTAAAAAAACGAGCAGGACCTGGACTGGTACAATAATTAGGTCAAATTGCTGATTGTTGTAAAACTAAGCTCCAATACAGTAATGTAAGTGTTAGCAGTATCTCATATCTGAGAGCAATAATAATTATATTGCTCTCAGCTTATATCTAGAGAGAGTCTTACAAAAATAAGTGAGAACTACACAATTCATAACATGTAAATGGCACAACCCATCACACAAACTAGCAAAAGATGACTAAACTGAGAGCGGGTCGGGTGTCAAAACATCCCACCAGAGGGCAAAGTGGTGAACCAACGGCTAGATAGCACACTCTTATCAGTGGCACAGTTTAGCGCCACTCTGAGACCTGCATCCTGGTGAAGCATAGTAGGCAACACCTTGTAAAATCCCTGATTTTATATTGATTATATATGCAAGATATATTTTACATTTTTATAATATCTATTAACTATATATTTGATGGCATTATGTTCATTATTTACTGAATATAATTTATAACAAATATTGTATTATTAGATATTATAAAAATGTAAAATATATCTTGCATATATAATCAATATAAAATCAGGGATTTTACAACCTAATTAATGGAGCTTGATTGAAGAACACAAACATCGGAAGTAATGATATAGAACAATCTTCTCATTCGCTCGTTTGTCACTGATTTTGATGTTCAAAATATTGAACCAAAATATCATACAATTAAAATTGACCATCCTCAGGTTATGACCTGCCATCAGTTTGATGACCATGATGCTATCCAATAAGAATAAACATAGCCATATCTTCTTGGCAGCAGGGACTGATATTATAGAAATATCATGTTCTGGAAGGTGGGAACTCGGGCAATAGGCATAAACCAATTGCAGGTCATCATATGCCCTACCGAAAATAACACACCAAACTCAGTACACCAAACAAAATGGCAAGTGCACAAAAAAATTCCAGCATAATTTTACAGAGAAGATATTACTCATGCTCTCTTTTGAAAGACAGCGGAAATACAAGGAGACGTGCGAGACACAACATTCAGCTCAACAGCAAGGTTTGCTAGATGTTTGACGGAGTTTAAAATCAACTGTAGGTTTCGTGCACTTGACCGTCACCGTTTATGCACAACCATAGGCCGATTACTAATCTCCATTTTGTATTTTTCTGACTGAAAATTACAGACCGGTACTGTACAACTTTACTGGAACCAGAACTGTACAGCTCCTCTATATTTAATCATTGATCAGAGAGGCAGGGGGCCATGAAATAAATAGACATAGATCTGTATGTTTACATCTATACAGCACACTAGGCTTACTTATATTATCGCCCACCATTAGTTCCGCTGATGGCCACCAGGTGTCATAATGATCAGACATGGCCGCCATGGTGAAACCTTGGAGGTGAAACCAATCTCTGTACAAAAGATTTATATTTTATGGCATATCTTCACCAAAAATGCATCTTTTTGCACACTTTTTTTCCCAATAATATCTATATTTTAAAATCCATACAATGCCCTTATCAGTTTTCTAATTTCTACCACACAAAAAATACAAATCAAGAGTTAAACATGGATATCCAATAGAAAAAGACTTGCTCATCTGGTATCCAATAGAAAAAAATTTGCTATGGGAACAAGTATTGCTCATATTTTTATTATAAATTCCTTGTAATCTTGTTACTTTGTATTATTATCTATTCTGCAAGCAACAAGCAATGTCAAGTAAAAGTTACAAAAGTGGTGGAAAGAACTGTGTGGCATTTGGATGTGCCACACAGCCTGTGCTATTTTATGTAATATGAGTCCAAGTATTGTAACAACTAATTATGATCAGTGAATCCACTCCCTAAATAACTAGCCCTTTCCAAGGATTTTTTTTCAAACGTAGAAATTTAATGACTTAATACAGAAAACATAGATGAAATCTTCATATTGGTCTTCTATTTGAGCGACATGCACATCAGAACATATAGAATTGAGTTGTTTTTTTCAAACATGGAAAATATAAAGAATAATGACTTTATACAGAAAACATAGATGAAATCTTCATATTGGGCTTCTATTTGAGCGATATGCACATCAGAGCATGTAGGGTCAACAACCGTCAATTTCGCGCATTTTGGTCTTTGTCAATCATTATATTATCCGACAAAACATGGACAGTTGATTTTATATGTGCTATAGTGGGGTATATCCATCAGTGACACTTGACATTACTTTATCTTTTAAAGCGATGTGCATATGTTATATTCTGACAAGATTGACAAGTCATAGTCACGTCTTTGCGCAAACAACATGAACAACCATAGCCTTCGCGCACTCTTCTCTCTTCAATGCCAAAAGATGAAAATTAATATATCGATCATTTGACTTACATATTTGAAGAGAACAGCTCAATAGCAAAATTTTGAGTTGTCAATGATGTAAATCGGCCAAGGACTGACTGAGCAGCGCCAATTTGTATACAAATGTAACAAGCTGGTACTCACGCACGTGCACATTGTGACAAAATCGGGGTCAATGGGTGCAATTTTCATAACAATTTATTCAAACCATTCAAATAAACTTTTCTGTGCAAAAAAATCCAATGTTTTTTGCATTCACAAGACAATTCCAAAATTATCAGCCAATCCTATGGTTGCGCGAATCCTATGGTTGTTAGCTCTAGAATTGAATCATTTTTTTCAAACGTAGAAAGTATAAAGAATAATGACTTTATACACAAAGCAAAAGGTAAAATCTTCATTTAAATGACTGACAGGGATTTGTTTTCAACGCCAATTGGGGTTGCCAGGGCGTGAAAGCCCCGTATGTGTGAAAGTGCCTGTATGACTGCCCCCTCCTATTTGCAGTTTTCACCATGTGCTTCAATATGGCGGGGCATGCGCAGTTCATATGTGACGTAAGAGTTTCAAGCTGTATAAGTTTACTCGGCAAAACCAATTGGCATCTTGCCGAGAGTGCATGCTTGCATTTGGGGTGCCATAGGGGGTGTAGCTGCATGAGACCAGATTTTACACTCTGGCAAGGGAGTTCCTGAAAGATGCTGAGTTTCCAGTAGTTAAACCAGAGGGGAAATTATTCCAGTCAGTCAGTCCTTTGGAAATAGCTGTATTTATAATGGTCACAGCTGGTCGTCATTTTTATATCGTGATTTCCATGGTTTTCTTGTAAGAGCTGATTTCATTTTGACAACTTCAGATAGTTTCAAAGCTATTTCACCATTTATAGCCTTTAGGCTTTAGTAATAGCCTTATAAATATGTTAGTGTAAAGTTAAACCAGACATGGCACAAACTATAAAACGGCAGTGTTGCCCCTTTAAATTATTTTACTCAAAAGTGTATCTATAAGTTTCTCAACTTTTAAGTCATCCTATTGCAGGACTGAGACATTTATCATTTAAATATAATTCAAATTTGCAGACATTCAATGATTTTTGTGTGTTGCTCTTTTGTTGACTGGTTGACCACGTGAGTTTACCGGTGTGAAGTGCGTGTACACGCATGCTGAGTGCTTAGCGCAAATTCACATAACATCTGCCAAAAAAAAACGTCCCTTAATTTAACAAAACACAAATAGATATCTTTATTGTATGTCAAAGATACTTAAATGAACTTCCTACTTCAACCTCAACATGCAACAGGAAGTGAAAATGAGCTTGGAAACCAAACACAGAAATCCTGTTCGATTTTGTCCTCAAAATACGCAACTGTGGTGTCTCCATTTTGGAGTTCCGTCCAGATATGTTTCTTGGCGCATTTCTGTCCATTCTGCCTATCGTTTGGAGAAATATGAGATGTAATGTGGGGTTTATGGATCTTCTAATCATCATAATCCCGAAGGGTTTAAGAATTTTGTGTTTGGGTCTGTCAAAGTGCAAGGAACACTGGGAACTTACCCAAAATCCTCCGTCCTCCTAGACCGCCATGCAATGCAGCAACTGCTTCTACTTTATAAATTGTCGGAACATGTATAACTATTACGTGTGGTTGATTTCCATTACCAATATGCTTGAAATTCATGGTCAGGGGCAAACATTAAACGACGTCATCGAAATACATACGACCGAGCATTGATGTCGGTCGAGCAGTTTTTTGCCCTCTAGCGGTAACTGATCTTAACTTTTGGGTCATTGCAAAGAATCTAGATCAATCTAGATCTAGATTGATTCAGGTTCTTTGGTCATTGGCAAAGAAAAGGCAAGTTGCAGGCCAATCACGCCTGTGACATATTTCAACCGCTAATTAGTTTACCCTTGGAGTAATACATTCTATCAACATGTAGCTTATAAGTTGTTTGAGATCCATTGAATATGAAGAAATGTCAGTGGCAGAGGCTGCAGCAAATATAAGGAAAGTCACTGCCCCAGCTTATGTTTTTTCAATGAAAAACACTTTTCTGCCAGGGATCCAGCCAGGAATGTCATTGAATTTCATTTATTTAACGTTAATTCAATTTGATAGTAACATGCTCGAGGTTGGTCCTATCAGAGATATTTAAACATGTTTTAAATGTTAAGTTTAAAATCCATGATATAATCTTGAAATCGTCACCTTTGTGTATGTGTAATTGAAAACATTTTCAATTACACATTCTTATCATGCTTACCTATTTTAATGTAATCTGTTCCAATTTAGTCTATTTGACACCAGATGGCATGACAATAATTTTGACATCCTGAACCCCAAATTTGAAACATGTCTTTTTCACCTGGGAGAAATGATTGAATTAATGATTTACCATTTACCACCAGCTAGGGTCCCAAATGGGCGATGTTCATGTTTATATGTAAGGTATAGGACACTTATGATAATTGCTCTCAATTTAACTGTTAATGTTTGAAATAACAGCAAGTTTCCTCCATCTGGCAAGTTATCCGGTTCCAGAATGGTAATATATTTTCTGTGTTGCAAGCAAGGCAGCCAAAATTGGTAGAACATTGGATTTATACCCACAATCTAGTTGTTATTAAGTAGGTGAACCACAATCTAGTTGTTATTAAGTAGGAGACCCACAATCTAGTTGTTATTAAGTAGGTGACCCACAATCTAGTTGTTATTAAGTGGTGAATAAATGCTGGGGTCCAGTGTTCAAAATTTACATGATCATAATATCAAAAATTAATGAATTAATAACTAGCATTACCAAAGCTTCAATAAATTTTGGGGATGAGGGATGGTTATGGCAAGACAGAACCAGGGATGAGGCAGGCTTGAACCAGAGAGGAGAGGATGGACATTGCAAGACAGCATCAGAGATGGGAGGATGGACATGGCAAGACAGCAACAGAGAGGAGAGGATGGACATGGTAGGATAGCACCAGAGATGAGAGAATGGACATGGCAGGATAGCACCAGAGATGAGAGAATGGACATGGCAGGATAGCACCAGAGATGAGATAGCACCAGAGATGAGATAGCACCCGAGATGAGATAGCACCCGAGATGAGATAGCACCCGAGATGAGATAGCACTAGAGATGAGATAGCACCAGAGATGAGACAGCACCAGAGATGAGATAGCACCAGAGATGAGATAGCACCAGAGATGAGATAGCACCAGAGATGAGATAGCACCAGAGATGAGACAGCACCAGAAATGAGATAGCACCAGAGATGAGATAGTACCAGAGATGAGATAGCACTAGAGATGAGATAGCACCAGAGATGAGATAGCACCAGAGATGGGACAGCACCAGAGATGAGATAGCACCAGAGATGAGACAGCACCAGAGATGAGATAGCACCAGAGATGGGACAGCACCAGAGATGGGACAGCACCAGAGATGAGATAGCACCAGAGATGAGATAGTACCAGAGATGAGAGGATGGTTATCTGCAGACATAGCACAACTAAAAATCTACAGCTAATTATGATTTGATTTTCAACTTTATTTATTTGTGAGTGTGTCAATTTGTAACAGACAAGATTACAATATAATTTGCATTGAACAATATAACATCTCTTACAATTGCCAAGTAATTTAACACTTGTGAATTACAAAATAAATTATAAATATTACCCAGGTAATTACAAATGACAAGTTATGTACTGTTGATATTTGGAATATATGGTATCAAAACTGTTATGAAATAAAATATGCAAATATTGAAAGACTGTTATTGTATAGAGTTACAAATTATTCTTGGAGAGAAGACAGAGATCTTAACAACAATTTGAGGATAACACTCTCTTTACATACAAAATATTTGTTCACATCAATTCACACCACGCTACCATGGTGTAGATATTATTGTTACAAAATATCCAGCTCAGAGTTTTCTTCATGGGTATTTTATTTTGTAGTTTTAAAATCAACAGATTATTGTCTTCACATTTTAATTTTCAAATTATGAAAATAAATTATATTTGTTCATTTGTAATAAACACTATTTACAAATCTATAGGCCAAAGTTATTGAGTCTTTGATAAAGACAGGTGATGACTGGAATCAACCTTTTAATTAGAATATTATAGTTATTATGGTTTTTTAAAAGTATAAAACTGCTGCACAAAACCAACTGACAAACTGCCCACATTCCAAATATGACAATTCGTTCCTCAAATATGGAAGAACTGTTATTTATAGCAATATATTTTATTCTTTTCAAAGGATAGGCATGACAAAATATACATAACTAAAAGATATATAAGTTTCCAAAGATTTCAATGTCTTTTATGTCTGCATATATAACACACCAGGACAAGTTCTTTGACTTGTGGTATGGCATTAGACTTGCTGAGAGATGTTGAAAATGGATTAGCATAATTAAGGGATCATCTGTTATTCCTGTAAGAAGGCAACTGACGGGCACCAGACACTCAGTTGTTTGTCATTATGGTGGCAGTGAGATATGGTGAAACGTCAAAGTTTTTCGGCCAGATTTTGAAGACTTTTCAAAATCTCTATTAAAAGTATGAAATGTACACCTTCAGGAGACATATTTCAAATTTGTGTCTATTACTGAAATAGATACATAACATATTACAAAATGTTTTTGTTGACTGACACATGTGCACACACTCTCATACAGGGCCAAACTCCATAGTTCCAGTGCTTACTGGGTAGTTTGAGACTGAACAAATGAAACTTAAAATTGAATTTCTTTGTTTAGAATGTTAACTTTGTTTAAAACATGATTATCTTTAAAACTTATAGAGCTGAAAAGGTATAGCGAAGTGTCATGTCGAAATGGCTGAAATGTCATGTCGAAAAGGCTGAACAAATGAAACCTAAAATTGAAATTCTTTGTTTTGAATGTTAGCTTTTAAAACAAGATTATCTTTATAACTTATAGGGCTGAAAAGATTTAGCAAAATGTCAAAGTTTTACTTTTGTTGCCAGGCACACCAGAGGGACATGGATGACAGCTTCCATCCTACTCAGGCAGCAGTAGAAGCTAATATAGAAACAACAAGAAGCTAACACAATATCTGATATACCTGCTATATAAGTTAATAACAGCAAAGTTTTATATGTGGAAATCTTAATTTTTTATTAATCATATGTTTTTCTGAGGCTTTACATTTTATACCCTGATATTACTGACGAAACATGTACAATATTCTGACTAGATAAATTGTGGCATGTAATGGAAACAGTTACTGCAGACAGAAAGGCTACAAGAACCAGGTGGTCATATTGGCAAAAAGGAGATATAATGCTGCAATGCTGCGCTACATAGCCAAAATTAAACAGCTTACTTTTCATGACTTAATTGCTCATACTTCTGAAAATTGTCACATTTTTTATAATGCCGGTAAATTTATGTTTATTCACACATTTTGTTGATTTTCATCCTTACTTTATTCATACCCACACTCTTCACACTTTCTTGAATCTATCCACATGCAAATATCATCCCCATATCCTGACGATCATCAGATTTATACTGACTTCGTCCTTACACAGAGTTAGCAATGTCCTGACGTACACATATACACAATCATTATTATTCCAAATATATCCATACACACTACCACCTTCATTCATGTACCATCCTTATTTTCCTGATTTTATCATAATATCATGCTTCATTTGTCCCTCATGTAAAAAGTTTCTGGATGAAAAGGTAAAAAGGGGGAAAAAAAAAAAAATGGGTTGTGTCAGAAAAATAAAATGAGATTTATATTGCATTCTCTGTTCTTCATCAGCACCATGTATTTGGAAGTCTGATTGCAAATGTTGTATTGATCCCTCAATAAACCTCTCAACTTTTTAACTGAAAGCTCCAATTAACAGCGTCTTGTGCAAGATATTGAGAATGATCTGGTTCTGTTTACAAGTTAAGAAATAACTTTATTTCTGAAAATATCTGGGATGAATACAGCAACCAAATTTCATGATAATTCTGTGTGAGGGCATAAAATAATTAAATTAGTCCATAATTGCTTTATTTACCTGAGATCAAAAATGTCTCTCATGATAAGTTATGAAAATTATTTATTCTGAATCAGTTTGAACCAGACATCTATTGAGACACGCATTGTGCCACTTCTAAGATATATGCATAACACAATAAGGTCATACCATAGTCCAGTGGCCATATATATATTACACAATATTATGTGTGAACCTATTCAAACCGATTGTTGACTGACCAAATAGATGACTATCTCCAACTGGATGTTATGTTGCCTTATCATTGATTTATTTGAAATAAACTTTTCTTCTGTTCATATATGTACATAATTCATATTTAATTTTTTTTCAAATGTCACAATTATATTTACATTAAATTTAGCTACAATATTATTTATCACAAAAACACTTTCACAGCATTTTATAACTTAGTGACAAAAAGAAAAATGCATCAGCTGTACACCTATAATCACCTCGAGATGTTGCTATGGTTACTTGCATGTTCACATGGGATCTTGTTCGAACTTGACATGTCCGAATTGTCAAAAATTCTGCCCTTCAGTTCAAATGTGTTAAGAAAAACTGGATGGGCCATGTTCACTCTGTAATTGCTCAAAACTACCATTTAAGAAGGTTGATTGACATAAAAGGCCAAACTAATGCTGAGAAGAACAAATAGAAAGTAGGTAATTTAACTGATATTGCACAGGCATGGTCGAAAAAGTTATGGTAGAACAGTGGAACAAACAGGGGCCCATGCAAAACAACCAGTTACCATTGCTATCATTTGAAGACTTTGTGTCATTTATTTACGCAAAAATACTGCCACCTGGTGTATAAGAACCCATTCACTTTGGTCTTCTGTAATGGTGACCTTTAGGCATTTGGTCGTGCGACCTGCTAATGTCTTATCTAGGTCATCTGCATCAATGCGGCCATGTTGAAACTCCCCTAAAGTTTTCCAGTCTGCACATGTCACCTTAAAACCGTCCATTTTTAACAGTTTGGGGCTAACCTCGAGTATTCCACTCTTTACGATATCATTTTGATGTTTTTCATGACCAGTTTCAACAACCACTCTCTTTAGTTTCTCGTCATTTTCAAATATGATGTAAAGGGCATCGCCCTGTTTTGCATCCCTGGCCCAGAAGTATCCGCTGCCAGACCCATAAGCCAGGTCAGGTGTATATGTGTCGTAGGGCTTCATGTTTGTTGCAACAGTAGCTGCCGGGTCATCTCCTTTCCAGCGCTTTTCCCCACTATCAAAATACCTATCGCGTAATTTGTTTAATTTACTTGTATCAAAAGAAGAGGTAAGACCCACGTGTTGAAACAATGTCGGCTTTCTCAGAATTTGTCTTGTCTGTGCCATTGCTTCACGATAGTACCGAATCAACCAATCTATTGGTTGTTCGTCGTAGAAGGTCATCATGAACTGAGCAAGCTTTCGGAGATTTTCACTTTTGAACATCTTACCAATGAACCCTAGTTCCGAGAATTCAAGTACGGCCCAGTTAAGCCGCTGGTGTTTTGTGAAGTCTTTTATGGATGCTACGAAGTTTGGAGCTGCTATGACATCATCTTCAAGTTGCAGATAAAACTTAGACAGATTGTGGGCATAAAGAAACATGAAGCTGAAATCCGACACTTGCTTTGCCCTCCAACGCACACGCTCTGACGTGTCTTTGAAGTTCTGCTTGAGGTGAGTTAACTGCGGGTAAAAGTTTCTGGAAGCCTGTACAATCTGCAGGAAGCCTGTGTTGATGTGATCCATGAATTTGTCTGTGATGGCTTTGATGGCCAACTTGTTGTATTCCTGGTCGAAGTCGGCTAGAAACACCATCACCACCACCTCTGTCTTCTCCCGAACATTTGTTCTCTCTGCCAGGGACGAGATCGTCTGGATCAAATATGTCATCCCATTCTCTCTCTTGATGGAGGGAATGCCTATCGTCACAAACCCTGTAAAGGAAAAAGAATATTGTTTTAATAATGAAAAATGCGAATTTTTGATCTGGTGAAAAGATTACCGGTATATTCCTATTTACATACAAGAACCAGTCATTCAATGAGTCATGCTAACTCATCAAGATGCTCACTGGGTAATCACTCTCACATCCATGCTGACTCATGATGATACAAGCTCACTGGGTAATCATTCTCACAGCCATGCTGACTCATGATGATACAAGCTCACTGGGTAATCATTCTCACAAGCATGCTGACTCATGATGATACAAGCTCACTGGGTAATCATTCTCACAGCCATGCTGACTCATGATGATACAAGCTCACTGGGTAATCATTCTCACAAGCATGCTAACTCATGATGATACAAGCTCACTGGGTAATCACTCTCACAGCCGTGCTAACTCATGATGACACAAGCTCACTGGGTAATCACTGGGTAATCACTCTCACAGCTGTGCTAACTCATGATGATACAAGCTCACTGGGTAATCACTCTCACAGACGTGCTAACTCATGATGATACAAGCTCACTGGGTAATCACTCTCACAGCCATGCTAAATCATGATGATACAAGCTCACTGGGTAATCACTCTCACAGCCATGCTAACTCACGATGATACAAGCTCACTGGGTAATCACTCTCACAGCCATGCTGACTCATGATGATACAAGCTTACTGAGTAATCACTCACAGTCATGCTGACTCATGATGATACAAGCTCACTGAGTAATCACTCACAGTCATGCTGACTCATGATGATACAAGCTCACTGGGTAATCACTCTCACAGTCATGCTGACTCATGATGATACAAGCTCACTGAGTAATCACTCTCACAGTCATGCTGACTCATGATGATACAAGCTCACTGGGTAATCATTCTCACAGTCATGCTGACTCATGATGATACAAGCTCACTGGGTAATCACTCTCACAGTCATGCTGACTCATGATGATACAAGCTCACTGAGTAATCACTCTCACATCCATGCTGACTCATGATGATAAAAGCTCACTGAGTTATCACTCTCACAGTCATGCTGACTCATGATGATACAAGCTCACTAGGTAATCACTCTCACAGTCATGCTGACTCATGATGATACAAGCTCACTGGGTAATCACTCTCACATCCATGCTGACTCCTGATGAGAAAAGCTCACTGGGTAATCACTCTCACAGCCGAGCTGACTCATGATGATACAAGCTCACTGAGTAATCACTCTCACAGTCATGCTGACTCATGATGATACAAGCTCACTAGGTAATCACTCTCACAGTCATGCTGACTCATGATGATACAAGCTCACTGGGTAATCACTCTCACATCCATGCTGACTCCTGATGAGAAAAGCTCACTGGGTAATCACTCTCACAGCCGAGCTGACTCATGATGATACAAGCTCACTGAGTAATCACTCTCACAGTCATGCTGACTCATGATGATACAAGCTCACTGGGTAATCACTCTCACAGCCATGCTGACTCATGATGATAAAAGCTCACTGAGTAATCACTCTCAAAGTCATGCTGACTCATGATGATACAAGCTCACTGGGTAATCACTCTCACAGCCATGCTGACTCATGATGATAAAAGCTCACTGAGTAATCACTCTCACAGTCATGCTGACTCATGATGATACAAGCTCACTGGGTAATCACTCTCACAGTCATGCTGACTCATGATGATACAAGCTCACTGAGTAATCACTCACAGTCATGCTGACTCATGATGATACAAGCTCACTGGGTAATCACTCTCACATCCATGCTGACTCCTGATGAGAAAAGCTCACTGGGTAATCACTCTCACAGCCGAGCTGACTCATGATGATACAAGCTTACTGAGTAATCACTCTCACAGTCATGCTGACTCATGATGATACAAGCTCACTGGGTAATCACTCTCACAGTCATGCTGACTCATGATGATACAAGCTCACTGAGTAATCACTCACAGTCATGCTGACTCATGATGATACAAGCTCACTGGGTAATCACTCTCACATCCATGCTGACTCCTGATGAGAAAAGCTCACTGGGTAATCACTCTCACAGCCGAGCTGACTCATGATGATACAAGCTCACTGAGTAATCACTCTCACAGTCATGCTGACTCATGATGATACAAGCTCACTGGGTAATCACTCTCACAGCCGAGCTGACTCATGATGATACAAGCTCACTGGGTAATCACTCTCACAGCCGAGCTGACTCATGATGATACAAGCTTACTGAGTAATCACTCTCACAGTCATGCTGACTCATGATGATACAAGCTCACTGGGTAATTACTCTCACAGTCATGCTGACTCATGATGATACAAGCTTACTGAGTAATCACTCACAGTCATGCTGACTCATGATGATACAAGCTCACTGGGTAATCATTCTCACAGTCATGCTGACTCATGATGAGAAAAGCTCACTGGGTAATCACTCTCACAGCCGAGCTGACTCATGATGATACAAGCTTACTGGGTAATCACTTTCACATCCATGCTGACTCATGATGAGAAAAGCTCACTGGGTAATCACTCTCACAGCCATGCTGACTCATGATGATACAAGGTCACTGGGTAATCACTCTCACAATGATGGGCCATATTGATGGCATCAGTTTACTGATCAATGACACCCAAAGTTTTCAGTTATCATGAGTCAAGTTCACTTGGCAATGTTATCATACTATTCTACCATGAATAACTTTGCTAATAGCATCTAGATGAGTAGAGAGGCAGCAGAGGCCAATGTATAATAGTGCTGCTAGTTTGTGTTTGCTTTCTAGTGTGTGAGTGGTGCCAATCCTTTCAGCACATTGCTAATATCTTATGGTCAGATATAACTTTATCCCATGAATAGCTTAAAATGATTAACTTATTGCAACTGCACTCAATTTAACTATAAAAGACTCTCTTTGCCATCCCCGATAAAATTTTGTCCAGTTTTGATCTTAGATTGTTGCTGATATATATAATAATATTTGAAAAAAATAAATGATAAAAATGTTATTCCCCAAAAAACATTTGAGAATCAGGTTTATCTTGATGCTTTATGACAGAATTTCTCTGCTGCAATGCTGGAAAACTAGACCAGTAACTGGTCTCAATGAAGAGCATGACAAATCCTTGGAGATAATATACCAGTCTCACCGTGGATATGTCAAATTTATTTCATTTGGCAAGAGACTAGTATGTCATCTCACAAATTAATCACTGAATATAGGCAATTTTCGGTGTGATGTTCAAGCCTTACAAGAATACTGGCCAGTTTCGATTTCTGCACTAACTTGATTTTGGCAGCATATACAGGGTAAGTGTGAAATCAATGGGACGAAGACTACATACACTACACCGACACTTGTACGGCTGCCCCTGAGCAAACCCACTCCATATATAATACCACACGGCTGCAGCCATAAACGCTCTCTATGAATCTTACATACCACACAATTTAAGCAGCCTATTCTTGCATACTTTTAATAGTTTTGATCATTGTGATGAGAAATATGTTGGGATGGGGAGGAAGGGCAGGGTTGCTGTTGCAGATTTAAGAGGTTTTATATTAAACTTTATAGAATGAGAGTATTAATATTTGGGACTATAAAACTCTTCTGCTCAGTTATGATGAACTTTGCACATGTTTCTAATTTGTAATGTGCTATTATACTCAATATATTTATACTGTCATCCCATCTGTCCGTGGGAAAGCACCCTGATGTGTCTATTTCTCCAGCCTTCTATTTATTTAAACAAGCACGAAGTTCATTCATTTGTGTTCATTCATAAATGATGTAACATACATTTATGTTAAAGCAAAGGTGATACTGATGATGCAACAAATGATTAAGGACAATCAACAATGTATAATTTGGGGGTTTAGTAATCTAGGAATGCATGATTTGAATTGATTTGTTTGTATTAATGACTGTTTAGTCTATATCAGGTCAGAGAGAAACCTGTCACTCGACCTTAATGCCCTACTCTTTTCAAAGGGTGACTGGGGATCTTTCTTTTGCATTATCATATAGATATGAGAATATAAACATGAATGTATGAACATCCGATACAGGTTATTCATGTAATCTGATTTCATGCAGCTTTGGAGCATTAAATTTTATTGAACTCCATTAATATTAACTATCCTTCTAGTTTTATTTTATCAGTATGTGACCCTATTTGGTCTTGTATGACCTTATTAGATCGCATTTTGGCATAACTATTTGGAAGTACACAAAAACATAACCAAATCAATGACAAACTATTCCCACATAATTCCACGCAAGGCTGCATAAATAACTGCAGAACCAAATTAAATTGTAGAACTTTCATGTGACATTATTTAGTCAAGCAAAGGATATATGGATCATATTGAACATTACTGGTCTCTCATTCCCAATGCAAACTTACTAAGCACATATATACAGAAGAGAAAAAAAAATAAAAAAAGACATGGGTTTTCTGTGATAGTTAGTGGCTGCTTATAGAAACTGGTGCTATTTTATGACCTGTCTCTCCCGGGCACTCATTAAATCCAAAGGAGAATGTTATCCTCGGGCAATAAGAGCACAGGAAGAGGTTACCCAGGTGACCACCTGCCTCCACAACTCACCACCAGAGGGCACCATGTGCCACCAGAGGGCACCCCATGCTTGTTTTTCTCCCATCATGCCCCAGCTTCTGTGCTGTCAGCTCTTACATTTAATCCCCATTTGAACACAGACCATCTCGTATGTTTTCCAGGCTCCCATGTCTTCATTTGACATCATGTTTGTACTTTTGACCCAAATACTGGTGCCAAAACCAGGGTACAAGTCAATTTCTATTGACCTTTAAAGACTGGATATTTATTGAATATACATGCACAAAACTTGAACTTGTTCATCAAAGAAACACTTGGCTCTAATCAGAATATTTCTTAAGATGGAAGACGCAAATCTTTTATGGGCTATTCCCGATATATGGCTGGCTCTCATCAATGTGTGCTCTTCACACTACTCAAAGGTCATGCAAATTGGGATCAAAGGAAAGTTTTATCAATTCAACCTTATCTTATCCGTAAAGTAAATAAACATCCCCATTATCCTCACTGAACAAGGTTTTTATAACTTATGGCATGTGCATTTGATAGTGCTGCAAACTGCTACAATTCAATGTCCTCAGGCCTCATGAAATGTGATGTGAGATTCATGTTCATGGTGAGACTGGATTCATTTTACAATTCCTTCCCTGAAGGGCTAACCTATTTTCCTTGTGAATCTGTGACCTGGTGGGTTGTCATGTCAAGAGCCTGTGACATGACAATACAGTGAGGCAGGCAACACAGTGACTACTTCTAGAAGATCTCATCATGAAATGAATACAATCATGTTGAAAGTGAAGTAAAGCCACAAATAAACAAACTGGATCAGGAATTCTTTTACCCAAGTACATGTTGGCTATAATAAGTAACCATTGTTAGAAAGTACACTGACTCAGTCTGCAGATAGACTAGTTGATTAGTCTTAATTCTAAGCAAGTTTGTCCTTCCATATCTTATTGATTGCAATGCACCAAATTGATTTCCCAAATTGTTGTTCACACATTCATGATGGTAAAAATGTTAAAATATTGAAAATATATTAGATACATGAAATACACCCGGGAACATTATTCCCATGTGCCAACATCATTATGTGCACGATATATATGGAATGTGCTTTCTCATTTGCCTGCTCTTTTTATGTTGATATTTTTCTTTGCCTGAATTGTTCCTGTGGTGTTTTATAAAGCGTTTTGCTAGAGTAGGAACTACCACATTCCTGCAGGCTGCAGACAAGCCTATATACATCTGCAGACCACTGCTGTGGCGCATACTAATACATCACCACCAGACACATTTACCAAATATGCTAACATGGTCAATATACCGAGGCAAGTGGTTGTTTTATTTCAGGCATTCTAGATCAGCTTCTACATATTTTTTATAACCGTGACCTATTTGGCCTATAGAAAGGTCAATGTGACCTAGTTACCCGTATCAAGTACTTTGACAATTGCGAAATTACAAAATCCCTCAAAATGTGAATTTGTGAAAAATAAGACTTGTTGAATATGTTCCAATAGTAGATCATACAAGTTAAAAAAAAACACCATATTCTATATCAGTAAATTAATTCAATATTTGTGATTTTGGCTTACCTTTTTTTCTTCTCATGTGACCTATCACCCTGGTTTGGTTGGGTCCTAATTCTGTCCATTTGAACCATGCTTGACTCGCATTTATTGGAACCTGCAAAATATTTTGTAGATTAAACTTTCCACTCATCAAGCCTACAATTGATATACTAAATTATTTAAGAAATTGAGTATAAATGAAAAAAACACTGTTCTAAATAATTTCTTGTTAATATAAGATTTCTTTGTAAACAGGATAATCTAGATAGTTTGTGAGTGGCACAAAACTGAAGTCAGCACAGTATATAATGCATACAAGGTCATGCACTATGTAACTCACAGATTATGTCAATCTCTTTTGTGCTATAAGGAAGTCAAAGTAACCTAGTTACATAAATTATTCTCCAAATTATGAGCATATTGTACAGGATACATGGAGTGGCAATACATGATATTTGGTGTTATGTAAAATATAGGTATTATGTGATCTTGGAAATTTACTCCTGTGACCTTGAAAATATCACCATATGTAAAATCCTATTTGGCCTTTGAATAACTCACTGTGACCTAGTTACATTGATTACTCCTCTGAACCAATCCTAGTTCAATCACATAAATGGCAAGTTACATCAAAAGTGCTTTATTCTTGCAGTTAAGAGAGCATAATAAATAAATGTGACAATATTGCTGGTCTTGACCTTGACCTTGTCCTTGACCCAAAGTCAATAAAATGTCATCTAAACAAATAATCTTTATACATACTTTACATATCCATAATATCAAATTCTATATCAGCTTCTACATACTATTGGAATTTGTGACCTATTTGGCCTATAGATAGGTCAATGTGACCTAGTTACATAAATTATTCACACAAAATGTGGTTGTAATAAATGTTATGTGTCATGTTTTCTCAAATATCACATTTAGATGATTTTGGAAATTGATGGATCCCTGAAACGACGAATTATTTACGTAGTGTCAGGTTCCATCATTGCACAATATATTAATATTTCAATGCGAGGTAATACACTGTGGTGACGCTCTGATCGTTTTTGCGCCAAAGATAAGGGCTTCTCCCCATCACTTCCGCTTTTCAAGGTGGCGACCTCATGTTACGTAAGCATATTTACGTTTTACTTTTAAAATGGCCAACTTGAATGGTAGCAGTGCTGATGTCTCAAGAAAAAACTGACTCGTCCTATAATTAGAAATTGGATTTTCAAGCAAAATGTCATCAATTTGGGGGGGGGGGGGGGGTCGTCTTATACACAGGATCGTCCTAATTTTGAGTAAATACGGCAGTCCCAATGTCATGCTACCATTGAAAGCAGGGAATGATATGAGAGAAAAGTCCTGTCATGGGGTGTAATGGACAATCTCTGATAATCAAATATGTGTATTATCATTTATATATAACTTAAATACCCACCACGTCAGCACTGGTTCTGATGATCTGTTGACATTCTTGTAAAGCACCCCATTCCTCTGCAAAAGTATTAAATCAATCATTTTGTAATTTATTATGTCTTTTAAAAGCAAACAACCTAATATTTATGTAGCTTGATATCTTCATGCAGCTTGATATCAATGATAGGCCATCTTTATGACAGCAGGGTAAAATAAATAGCAAATATAATGATGATAAGGCATAACAATTACTTTAAATTTGTGGCCTCCATTGCCTCTAATAACCTATGAATTGTTATTGTTTCTAATGCAAACTGATTTTGACAGATCCTATTAAAAAACACCATTCATGAGAAATTCATCAAAATTCTGGAAAAAAAATAATGTGAAAATCGATTTAAAATATATAGATAAAATGAACAAATGTTTGCTTTTTCGTAAGATTAAAAGAACCTTGGAAAATACTTGTTTGCAACTGAAAAAATATGGCACACACACACACATAGACAGGACTAATTCAGAATCATATGATAGCTGGGCACCCAGTGGCTTTAACCATGTGATGCTTTAATTTATATTTCATAACAATTGATGGCAACAAATCCTACATGAAAATCATAACTACAATAAATCCAACACATGAAAATCATCTGACATGGAAATGGAATAAATCATGTATATAGAAAGATTTTTGCAATTCTTATCATTTTGAGAGAAATAATAATAATAATAATAATAATAATAATAATAATAATAATAATAATAATAATAACAATAATAATAATTATATAATATATATATATATATATATATATATATATATATATATATAAATATATATATATATATATATATATATATATATATATATATATATATATATATATATATATATATAAATAAATAAACCATGAATCAGTGTACCATTTCCAAAACAATAAATATTTTAATGTCCTATACTTATACTTATTAAAAATTAACTGTTATGAATGTGCATTGTGCGCTGTACATTTTTGTCAAGTCAAAGTAAACAACTAATATAAAGGATACATTGCACAAACAAGGTATATTTTGACTAATTATTGTACATTTAGTTTTTTTTAGGATTGTCTCGTGTATGACATCATGGCAAACCTGGATATTCCACAATACCTCAGAAAAAATGTGTTTTTTTTTAAAAAAGAATTTCTGGTTTTAACCTTGTAATAAAAGATTTTACATTTCTAATAATGATTGATTGATCGATTTTATATTTATAGTAGTTTATGCATGTACAATATAGGAACAAAAATATATTTGACTCATGTTAAGTATTGTTAGTGAAATCATTATTGGTTGAAAATGAGATGTCTTGTCTGTTTGTAGTGTACATACCCCCATCATAGCATGCCTACCCCCCTTGTACACAGAGATGTTAGTGTTGGTCTTGATAGAATTTTAAATCATTTATGTTGTTTGTAAAGTGATGAGATGTCAAGTGGACAGCTTTTTAAAAAAAAACAGGTTTGATAATTATGTTTTGGCTTTTAACACAAAATTTCTAAAAATATGAAACATGACGTTTCCTCCATTTTTTAATTGTATTCTTGTTTAATTTACTCATTTTGGCTATGTTCTTTGAATAAGAAGTCCACAAACTTTTGTACTTGAATGACTCCTTGCTTTATTTAGTTCATAAATTGTTATGAGCCACCTAGTCCAAGGGAGAGCAGTATTTGGTAAATATTACTCAAATGTTGTAGTGTACGTACCCCAGAAGCAATTACATTTTAGTAATTTCATGGAGTAGACTGTACAGACTTTTATGATACTCATTTAAAATGAAATAATTATCAAATCATTTGTATTTACTTTTATATACTTATTCAAAATTAACATCAAAGTTTAACTTGGTCTGGCTAATGATTTTGGTAGAAAGTCGAATATTATCAAAATTATTATAAGAAATTTTGTATAGAGAGCAAACACATAATTATCAAACAATTTCTAAAACTGTTGTTTTGTTAAGCAGAGTTGTCCACTTGACATCTCATCACTTTACAAACAACATAAATGATTTAAAAGTCTATCAAGACCAACACTAACACCTCTGTGAACAAGAGGGTACGTACTCTACATGTACAAGGGGGTACGTACACTACAAAACAGACTTCACATCTCATTTTCAGGTTTTGGGAGCATGCTTTCGACCAATAATTATCTCAGTAATAATACTCAACATTAGCTCAATATGACTGTATAATATGAATTAGTTGTCTTTTCTGGAACTACCAATTCACGTGGGGGTACGTACTCTATGCATTTTTCTTGAAATTCACCTCAAATCTTCATATGGCATAATATTCACATAACAATGATTTGACTATCTTAAATTATTTATTTGTTTATTCCTTCATATGATATTGTCAACTGGAGGTATCTTTTAATACATGTGTGTTATTAATATTAGAAATGTAGACAGTCTTTTATTATTGGGGTTTTAAACCAGAAATTCTGTAACAAAACACATATTTTTCTGAGATATCATGGAATATGCAATTTGCGATGATACCATACACCAGACAATCTAAAAAAAAACTAGAGAGATAATTAGTCAAAATATAACTTTTTTGTGCAATGTAACCTTTATATTAATTGTGAGATTTACCTTGACAGAAAGGTACAACACATAATGCACATTCGTAACAGTTGATTTTTGATAAATTTAGGATGTTAAAATATTCACTGTCTTGGAAGTAATACACCGATTCGTGATTTTTTTATTTGATTTAAAAGGTATTATTCAGCTTGTTATCATAAGTTGTATCTTGAATGTTTGGTGAAGTCAAAAAATATTTCATTGCATTGTAACACTTTCAAATGTACATTCAGACCTTGATTGTGTCCAACCCGATATGGAGAAAAAATGTTGAGACAGGAAATAACATTTTGATATTTCCAGTAATGCTCCTAGCAAAGATTATGACAACGAATTAACTTCAAATGAATCTTAATTTATAATGCTTATCGACTACAGATAAAGAAAGAATATTTTTGAAAGATATAATATGCAACTGCCTAAGTATTTCATTTCTTATTGTTTAAAAAAAATTGATACATTACCTGGGGTACGTACTCTATGCATAAACTTACACAGAAACAACACTGATTTTCACAACAAAAATAAAATTAAAATGTTTCGGAAACAGATTTTTATTTTGAATTGAATTGCAATTGACATCCCATAAATTTTTAATACTTACCGGTAGATATCCTCTTGAGCATCAAATAATTCTGTTACAGTGTTGGGTTGGGCTTAATCAAGGTCTGAATGTACACTTGGCAGTATTACAATGTAATAAGATATTTTTTGATGTCACCAAACATTTAAGATGTTGCTTATGACAACAAGCTGGATAATACCTTTTAGAGTACAAAAAAATAATATATATGTATAATCTTACTTTTTTATTCTACTGGGTATGGTCACTCAGCAGAATATATTGAACTGGTCATGTGGATAGCTCCTTTAGGACAGGGATATGTTAAATTATTTGGGTTTTATGCCAAATGCCCTGAGGAACTGAGTGGAAACATCACATTGCACTGCGATATTCTGTGCTTTAATCAAACAAATCCAACCCTAAAACATGATACTGTTACACTTGGTGTAGCTGATACTTATCCCATTTGAGTCTTTTTTTTTCAAATGGATTCTCTAGTTCTGGTTAAAGGTTAATCATCCAGGGCAAGTGAGCAAGCTCATATTGTGAATGCTGCATTGCCATAAATGACAATAATATAAACATGCCACAATTACCAATGGAAATAATTATTATATAACATCTTGCTATCTCCCTGTGACCATTATCCATATCGATTTTAATATCAATCTTGTCAATAATCCAGTGACTTGTATTATGTGTTTGACCCAGCCACAAGCTATCTCAAATAACAATATTATTCTAGAAGTCTGTTAGTTCATTCAACATGATCAGTGTTGTAGACTTCTGAAAGAACATCAGTAATATTGACATGAGAGATTTTTTCCATTATATTACAAATTCTCTTCATATAAATTGGATTTGATATTGTACCCATATATTCTATTTTAACTTTGTACTTCTATTTTGGAAGGTGCTTTGGGTGGAGGAGGTGGGGGCCAAGGGAAGGGTCAGCTCAACAAATTCTTTTGATTTCCTGTTCAAATGATTCTGTGTTGTTCCCTACTGTTTCAATGCTCTCTCATTCATTGTTTTCTATGCCTGGTTGAGGAAGGCCTGGATATAAAATTCTCATCATATGATAAAAGTTTGTTTTTTTCTATTTATGCATGTGAGTCAATCGTTACAATTGTGTGCTTTCAATCCTTTCACATGATCAGAAAACTAAAAACTATATTTGCTTTACTGGTTATAATATAAATACATATGATAAGCATGCCATGTGCAATATTTGTGCAGATTTTTAGTTTTTTTTCCCCCCAACAATATTAGATTAACAATTGTACAACTACCCTATTACTCTCAGAACTAAAAGCTGCACAATAGTCCAGTCAAAATATGAAATGACCCAGAACAAATTAGAACAGAAACCATTTTGGTGTTATTTGTCTCAGAATGTTACCCAGATGAACATATAAAAAGTCTACCAAAATCAACTTAGTGGAACATCACATAATTTGCATAAATTCAAAATGGCCGCCTCTTATTGACGTTTCATCCTATTCATGCTTATATTCAGGTTTTTTTTGTATGATTAAAGGTTTCTTGCACACTGAAATAATGTCATGCCCTTGCTGTTGGTGTTAAGCAGTTATTTTAAGGCCATGATAAGGAAATAAATAGCTTATGTAGCATTTCTTGTAATGTATTTCATACGATGCCAGCATCATTCTGCTATGAAATACATTGTATATTCTTAACATCTTTATGGTGGAAAGAAAAAAAGAGCATACATTAATACCAGTTAGAAAAAAGGACCGTCAGAAGTGTTGCCACTATTTGTGAACAGCATGATGAAGACTGTCAAAACTGTCAAAGCTAGAATATAATTTGTTAATAACCTACATGCTGCTAATGCTGTCAAACATCAGGCATGCAGCACCAATTTCTACAGAGGCAAGTCAATTCCTCACAAATTCCAAATTTAATGTCAAACGAGGCATGTGGCATCACCTTCCTTCATTACCTTTAGATGTCCATATAAATAACTTAAAGCATTGGTGAAACCTGGAAAGTTGCAGGCAATTTTACAGTGGTTTAAAGTATCTAAAAACAATATATGATCTTAAAATTGACATACATACAGGCTATCTGTCTGAAATCCACAAAATAACATCTGCTCTGAGAATTATGATTTCTTGTGACCACCGGGTACTGCCCGTACTAAACCGGAAATGTGTTGTGTGACCTTGACCTTTGAACTGTCAGAGGGCTCCGTAAGTCACAGACAATTCTCTGTTCACATTGTACATTGACAAAATCGGAACAACACATTTTCGGCCATTTAAAAAAAATATTTGATCATAATATCGGAGGATGACACTTCACATGCTAATAGAATGAAGTCTTGGCTTTCTTTTGGTGGTAGAATTATTAAAAACGGATGAATATTTTTGAAGTTATGAGTCCAAACGTCTGAGAAGATTTTGCCGAAATTGACAATTCTGTGTTCATATTGTACATTGACAAAATCGGAACAATTTCGGCCATTTTTTTTAAATATTTAAACATAATATCGCACGTTGACACTTCACATACCAATAGAGTAAAGTCTTGGCTTTCTTTTGGTGGTAGAAATATTAAAAACGGATGAATATTTTTGAAGTTATGAGTCCAAACGTCCGAGAAGATTTTGCCGAAATTGACAATTCTGTGTTCATATTGTACATTGACAAAATCGGAACAATTTCGGCCATTTTTTTTAAATATTTAAACATAATATCGCACGTTGACACTTCACATACCAATAGAGTAAAGTCTTAGCATTTAGGTAAAATAATGCTATGGCTGTGGACACAAATGACACAGTTCCTATTCACACATACATAATTTGAAATATCAGTTCAGAAATTAGTTGTTTTTGTGCACTTAATTATCAAGGATCGAATGACAGATTACATGTCAGATTCCAAATACAGATATGTTCAAATATTCATGAACAGTTATGAAACCATTGGGAACATGAATTATGATAACATCATCTGTGTGATTTTTTTGAATGCGAATTTTCATTAGACCATTTAGCCTCGTCTGTGTCATGCTGGCACAAGAGTATGTTTTCACCTTGAAAACTGAATGATTGTTCACTGGTAGCATTTGTTGCTGGCATTACAAGAATTTCACTGTATAGAGATGCAACATTAGTAATCATAAAATTAATTATGGAATTTCATGTTGGTGTGTTCTTTTTAAGAACTATGTTGCTTTTTAATGTGTCTATTTGAGTTTTCAATCTCTGTGCATTAATTTCTGAAGCATACAGATTTGTCATAATTGCAAACTTCTGGTCATATGTATTACCAGCAGCAGCCTTTAGCAACATATTCTATAAATTAATATACACTTTATAGCCTGGATGATCAAATATATCGTCTTTAGCATTGATTATGAAATCTGCATCTTCATAATAGATTTTTCTGTAATGTTCCTGTGGGGTGCTGGGGTGATATGTAGGCCCTAATCTAGATAGCTGGGGACCAGTTACCCCTAATGCATTACATTTTGTATTCACTTTGTTCTAAAATAGATCAAATTCTGTGTCTGTCTGTTTTGTTTTGATTGTTATCATTGTTGGGCTAGCCATTCTCTGGCTTTCTGCTGCTGACACTGGTGGACTTTGACGGATTTACTAAGATTATACGTGATTATAACTGTGTTTCAGAATGTTTTCTGCCAATAAGACACCAAAGTCATGTACACATCTAATACACCTCTAATTCTACTGTGCTTTTTAGAATCTCTAACATAATCTAAAGCCTATTTCCAGACTTCATTTAAAACTTTAAAATTCACAATGACATTGTTCATAGCATCTGTCTTTACTGTCCATCTGGTTGGACAAAGGACCCTCAGGCCAGGAGAACCAGTAGTTATTGTTTCTTTTATCTTAGTAGTCACCAAGCAGACCAATGATGAGTTTCAATAGGTTCTCTGGCAAAGATAGAATTTGTCTTCAGACTACGACCTGACACTTTCGAGTCAAGGATTTGGGTCATCAGTTTCAAATTATTTTGAGCGATGCACTAAACCCTCTTACCATCAGCTTTGAACTTTCTATGTGGTAACCAAAGTTTGAGAAAAGGTGGGGGCCCCCAGCCCCCCTGTTCCTACCCCTATGTATGACATTAAGACATTGCCACATGAGTGTGAAATATATCCAGCCTATGATCAGATGTCTTATCCTGATGCTGCATGTTCATTTATGCCTGATTCAGTGGTCCTCTTGCTTCAGAATATCATTAAAGTAGCTGATGTTGAAATCAGACGGGTAATGACATTTGATTGCAAAGTTTGGGGTATAAATATTTAAATTACACTGTGAGGAAAAGGTGCTTGAAAACCTCATTTCATGAATGCTTTAATCATACTCTGCATAAACATGGGTTTTCATGCAGTTACAAAATATGAATATAGTGCAGCAGTTTGTGATGGTGTAGACATTCCAGATTTTTCTGATGGACACTTTGTTCAGTAAGTTTGACAATGCAATGGTACTATTCGCTGTTGGTAGTAAATTCAGCTTTTAATTTGAAGCATTCAAAGCTGCTCATACAATCCTAGGAAATTAATATATATAATTATGAGGCAAAGAACAAAAGAAAAAAACCCCAAAACTTAACAAAACAAATAACAGAAAAAACTATGTGGGACTGAGATCATGGTGTCATACCATAGACATTTTAAATATGGTACTTTCTCATTCTTTAGTGATGGAAGGTGATTTTTGGGTCTCATGTACCTGAGTGTCTATGCCAGGCAGCAGGTTTAAGACCCCTCCCCACATTTTGAAAAGAGCAGGGGATTGCCTCCCTGTGTGGAAATGGACTCTCCCTCTTCAATATGATCACCATTAATAGTTACCTACAGCTTGCAATGATGTGCAAATTCAATTAAATTGTTAATGGGTCGTTAAACACAGTTTTTTTTTAAAATTCTAATTGAAAATTATTGTTCTCTCTCCTTTTTGTGAACTTGTTATTGTAGAATAATATGTGTTGTAGAGGATATCACAGAAAAGGTGTAAAACAGACAGATATAATCAGAATACAAGCAAAGTTCCAATTATTCTACTTTTATTGGTCATTTTTGAGGAAGAGTACAAAATATGGGTATTACCAATTTGAAAAGTTTCCCAATGGATTTCTCATGTCCAAAAAACATAAAATAGACTCTAAGATTACTCATATATGTCAAATAGGAGCCAAGCTATATCATTTTTAAAATTTGCCCTGCCATGTGTCGGCCATTTTGGATTTATGCAAATAACGCATTGTTCCACTACTTGGATTTTGGTAGACTTTTACTATGTTATTCTCTAGGCTCTTCTGAGACATTTTCTATCAGTTTTATTTCTGTTCTAATTTGTTCCGGGTTAGGCCATTTTTTGTCATATATTGACTGGACTACAGGCAGAAATAGATGTTATGCAGTAGCCACTGAACAGAACTCTGGGAAAAGTAATAGAATACAGAGTAAGATAAAGGGGTTGGTACCTCCCCATAGCGGGCACTGATTACAGATTTATGCCAACATGTGGGCCACACACTGTTGGCATGAAATAGGTAGTGATGTATTGTAAACATTTCTGTTAACATGATATACCTGCTCAGGTGAAACTCTGCTGCTACTGAACACCATACCACTATCACCTACTATAATAATATAAGGTTCACATGCACCCTGCATGCACCAATCTACTCTTGACATAATACATCTTGTTTGTCAGCTGTTTTGTAATACCATTAATTTGTACAGTTTGTTTACATATTGTGGATTATATTATAATTTACAGGCATGTTGAAAGTTCATCTGATAACCAACCCAGATCTGTCTTAGTCAATTCTGGGTGAACTGTTTGATCATGGAATAAATAGAGATATTTAGTCCATGGTTTGATTGATAACAGATGGTGCATGTTAAAATGTGACAGGAAGTGAAACTGAAATTAAATTCTACGTACTGTCATCCCAGAACTCTGTATAAAATTAAACTCACAAGGTTGACCAGTAGTACTAACCTGGGTCTTGAGTGCTGAATAAAATCCTGAGGTTGAGAGATATCATGACAGTTAGCATGAGAATAATGATGGTCTGCCATATCCTTGATGCTTTCATGTTGGGCCATAGCCCCCCGGGTGTGAATGCTAAAGGCTGGGGTGAGCAGGCTCTGAAGTGAAGCTGCCTGCTTCCTTCACAGTCACACAGCGGCGTGCTTTCCTCTTCGACTCAGCATCGGGGCTGCCTCCCCGTCTTCACGTGAATATACAGATGTTTAGCGGTTGATACATATCTCCCCCGTAGCTAGGCAAGATAAGACACCTGTTGTAAGTCTACTTCCAACAGAAAACCACTCCGCTCACAGAATTCTCTCTGCTTTCTTTCTCTTCTCGGTTTTAATATGGCTGTTCTCATCAGGTAGAAGGCGGTTATGTATATCCAAAACAGGTCAGGTCATCGGTCACAGTGTGTGTGTGTGTGTGGTTGGTGACGGTCTGAAAGGTCCAAAGATTACATTTATGTGCATGCACCTCAGTCAAAAGTCCAAGGCAAAACCCGGATACAGAAATAGGACATCAGTCCCATCTTTGTTGTGATGTTGAGATGTCCCGACTGTGCGTCAATGATGGGCAGCCTGCCTGCATAATTACTAGTATGATAATGACTGGTGGGCACGCGGGTACGAAGGCCAAGGAGACATGCAGGCAAAACATAGCCTGCAACTTGAATAAGTGCACATGGCCGCGTTTTGATATATATTTTCTGAGAGCAATATAACTATTATTGCTCTCAGATATTTTTCAGTCTTTGAGTTATATAACTGTCCTGTTATCCAAGTTGCAGTGAATATAAAGATAAAATTTGGGTATCCATAAAGGGAGAGGCATTTAAAATAAGGTTTAAATATATCTTGTAAAGGCTGCAATCCCCGGGCTGCAATCAAATAGTATTTTGTGACGTGGAGCAGGTTAGAAATGGCACTAAGCCTAAGGCCAAGACAATAAAGTTGTGTAGCTTTTTATCCCGTAACCCCATATAAATGTTGCGTAAATCATCACTTGGCCATAAATTAATCGGATAGCATAAACAATATCACATCCATGAAAAAGGGGAGAAGGCAATTAGGTCGATAACGATGCACATGACAATTTGATGCCACTTCTAATTAACATAGAATTACTGGGTGCAGAGTTGGAGATTGGATATCATCTATTAATCTTTGCTGGATGGAACTCGTATATTCATGTAATACACGGAACTAACATATCATATATAGTGACCAAATTGTTTACCAGGAATTACAGAACAAATTTAATCATGGTAATGAAATCAAATGTTCATAAATATTATATCTGTTATATCATCGCTGTTGATCACATTTAATTTGGCACAGTGCCTGGGAGAGCAAAGTGCACAGCATCCTGCTTGCAACCATGATCCCCCATCTGTTCCAATCATATTGCATATTTTTAAGGGAGTGTTGAATTTACTGAAAAAGTTTAATGAGAATATGTTCAAAATAGTGCAAAATCACTATATATTACATGCTTCCTTGAAATTCATTTAATACCTGTTTGCACTTTTTCCTCTTTAAAAAAAACAAAACGTTTTGAACCTCAAACATAACCTTATCTCCAATGTTTGTGACTTCCTACCTGCCAATTTCCTTGACTATTCTACATGACTTCCTCAGACTTTCTGTGTTAATTTCCTTGACTATTCTACATGACTTCCTCAGACTTTCTGTGTTAATTTCCTTGACTATTCTACATGACTTCCTCAGACTTTCTGTGTTAATTTCCTTGGATATTCTACATGACTTCTTCAGACTTCCTACCTGCCAATTTCCTTGACTATTCTACATGACTTCCTCAGACATTCTGTGTTAATTTCCTTGACTATTCTACATGACTTCCTCAGACTTTCTGTGTTAATTTCCTTGACTATTCTACATGACTTCCTCAGACTTTCTGTGTTAATTTCCTTGACTATTCTACATGACTTCCTCAGACTTTCTGTGTTAATTTCCTTGGATATTCTACATGACTTCTTCAGACTTCCTACCTGCCAATTTCCTTGACTATTCTACATGACTTCCTCAGACATTCTGTGTTAATTTCCTTGACTATTCTACATGACTTCCTCAGACTTTCTGTGTTAATTTCCTTGACTATTCTACATGACTTCCTCAGACTTTCTGTGTTAATTTCCTTGGATATTCTACATGACTTCTTCAGACTTCCTACCTGCCAATTTCCTTGCCTATTCTACATGACTTCTTCAGACTTTCTGTGTTAATTTCCTTGACTATTCTACATGACTTCCTCAGACATTCTGTGTTAATTTCCTTGACTATTCTACATGACTTCCTCAGACTTTCTGTGTTAATTTCCTTGACTATTCTACATGACTTCTTCAGACTTTCTGTGTTAATTTCCTTGGATATTCTACATGACTTCTTCAGACTTCCTATCTGCCAATTTCCTTGGATATTCTATGTGACTACGTCAGACTTTGTGCATGTCCATTTCCATGGATATTCTAGGTGACTTCCTCAGACTTCCTACCTGCCAATTTCCTTGGATATTCTATGTGACTACGTCAGACTTTGTGCATGTCCATTTCCATGGATATTCTACATGACTTCCCCAGACTTTCTATATGTCTATTTCCATGGATGTTCTACATGACTTCATCGGACTTCCTACCTGCCAATTTCCTTGGATATACAGCAGGACTTTCTGAATGTCCATTTCCTTGGATATTCTACATGACCTCCTACATGGCTTTCTACATGGCCACTTCCTGACATTATAATGTACAATGATAAAATGCATAAGCAAAATGTTGGCTGCCTCGATCACCCCTACATTTCTCTGAATGTCTGATACTGGATTAATATTACAATTTGCAGAATGAGACACTTGATGTTCCACACATCTATGCATGTGGAAAAACAATACATCATATTTAGATAGTTGAAAAAATAAACAACCCTCTCCTACTACATTAACTTTGCTGCATAAGCTCAGCTAAAGAGATTATCTAGGGATTTGGACAATCCATCATGACATACAACAATTCTATAAAAAGATTCGGGCTAAATAAAATCTTAAAAGCAAAAGAACCAAATTTATACTTTATAGAGAACACTTATAACATGACAAGCCAGTGTTTTTGCACCATTCTGTGACTAGATTCAAAAGATTTCGCTCATTATCAGATCTTCCTTTTCAATAAAGACTGATCAAATTTAAATCCAATATTTTTCTTTTTATAAGAAAAGTAAATAAATTCAATGCTCTAATGACAAATTAAGTCACAAAAAAATACTTAAAAATTCAGAAATTTCATTTATTTTAATACTTTTTTCATTCAATAATATCTTACACTTTAATGACATTTTTCAGAAATAAATATTTTTTTTTATTGACATACATACATTTAAAAATTTAATAATGTTATCAAAATCAGAGCCAAAATTTGTGATTTTCAGTCAAGTTTTCACCCAGTATAACACTCTTTAACATAATATTCTTGTCACAAAAACTAAATGGGCAACCTTGGCACTAAACATAAAGTTGCCCACATTAAAAAAAATCCTATAACATCAGAAAAATAACTTTTAAAAACAAACTCCAAACCTTCAGATAGTAAGGAGTCTGAAAGCCATCCATCTTTTATATATCTATCTCAGTATCTTTGCAATATACAACTTGGAAAAGGCAGTATGGGCACCAACTTGAAAAAAATCAGAAATCAGAAAAGACGGGCCTTCAAGGATTTTGACCACTTAAGGATTTTGAACACTGGCCTAAAACCATGTATATATTCTCAGATCCTACTGATTTTTCTATAAATATCCTGGCCCATATTTGAAAGTACAATTATATAGCACCAGGCTAGAATTATAAAGGAACTGGTCCCCAGGCTAAGAAATTCCCTTCAGGGCCATGGGGCCAGTGCTTAATGTTAAGCCCTGCAAGAGTACACTATATCTGGAAAAGCTTGTTATGAACGCGACATTATTCACACAGCACATCCGCGAGAGTAATTGTTACTCTCAAGTGGTAAAATGCTAGTAAAATATAAATTTACATACTAATACTATCATCAATGTAAAAATAAAATAAATATCAATATTACTTCTATGTTGTTAACCAAAGCACTGTTGAATATCAAACTATGCAACATTTTAAATACCGGTATGACTTTTCATGTTGAAATCAAGATCAAGATTTTATGCATATTTATTAAAATACAAATCCATGCTACAAACTCATTTTGCATTGAATTTTCTTTTGGGAAAGGGTGCATTGCTTCCTTGGTATAAATAAAAGTTTACAATTGTATAATGCAACACCAGCTATGATTTTTCTTTCTGGATTTGTTCTAATAACAGTTCCATTCGACTTGCAAGATTGGGTTGGCCGCGAAAGTTCTTTTTAACAATCTTTTTGTATTGCTTCTTTTTCTTGTTTTGGTATTTCTGTAAAGCTTCTTCTTGTGCTGCTTGTTTCTTTTGATGTTCCTGCAAAATAAAATGAAATATGATTTAACATAATCAAAACTTCAAATTGTCCAAAAGTAATGTTATATGATATTTAAATTCCTTGATGATGAATTTTGCATTGTATTACCTCTTTTCTTTTCTGTGCTTCCCATTTCTTATTCTTGGATTCCATCTCTTGCTTGTGGAAATGACTAACTTTCTTTTCATTTTCCTTTCTGAAATTATTAAAAGAAAATCATGTCCAGCAAAAATTCCAACAGCACAACAATATCAATTTAAAAACAAAACATAAGCCAATGGCCTTAGAGCTGTGCTGACCATTGCTTTTTTGTAATGTTTGTGAAAATTCCCTGGAAATGCTTGCAAAGTACTTCATAAATGATCATTTAAAGTATCAACTTGCAGGTAGAGAACAGTCTCCACCACCTCCAGAAGTCTCAAACTGAGGCAAAATTTAGATTAGTAAAATGAGGCACTGGATGTTCCAGATAAATATGCGTGTGTAAAACAATTCACAGATAGAATTCATCTCCTGACAATATTTTTCCTTTGAATATATAACAAATTTAGTAGATTCACGTGAGAAGACCAATGATGATCTTTTTGTTAATCTGATAAGAAAAATTCGAAAATAATATTTTTTTATTACACTATGTTAGCAACGTTGGTGCATTTTGACAGCGATTTTGCAAACTTATGTTAAGAACTCCACCCAGTAGTTTCAGAGGAGAAAATCAAAATTGAAGGACAAACATAATGATAGAAACCTCCCGGAGCTATGCTGACATAGGGCACCACACCTAATAAGGGTGTCTATATTAAGCCATTTGGGATTCTAATGATTGTCTCATTACAAGGAGTTTCAATTTCACCTCTCTGTAGAAAAAAACTCAAATATTTCAGATTGTCTGAACCTTGTTAATTTAATTGGCTCATTGGGGTAATTGAGTGAATATATAAAAATAAAGCAAAATATTGTGTAATTTGAAATATGGTGTTAACCTTTGACCTTTTAGAGTACACTTGTCTTAATGAAGGTTTATAAGACTTTTCCACACTTCTCTTACTGAATGGGCATGAAGAATTAATAATTGAATATTAACCTTTTGTTTGGGCTGGTTTTAACATCTGTTTCTTGGTTCTCCAATTCTTTGTACACCTTTCTGGTCTTGTCGGACATTTGCATCAATTGATGACCTTCTTTTCTCAACAGCTTCTTGTACTTGTGAACCATTTGTTGTTTGCGTCTGTCAGCAAAACCCTGACCTTCAAGAGAAATCCATAATTGAGCCCAGTGAAGACGTGTTTAATCCTTTTTGGAAAAACAAAAATATAAGGTCAACTTTATAGTGCATTTAACCAGTCTGAAAATATGTATTGATAACAGTATTTTAGCATTTGTAATCATCACCCTTGGCCCTCCAAAACATTAGTGGCATTGATCAAATAATTGTAATAAATGGTAAAATTTGATCAAATACTAGTAATGGTAATTGGAACAATAAAATAATAACTAACCTTCTTTTTGGTTGCCCATGTGTCTTTTATACTTTTGCTCCCTCATTTTCCTTTTACGTTCTGTTTTCATTTTTACTCTTTGTGTTTCATCCATATTTAATTCACTAAATCTGTATAAAAACAAATGATTGACTTAGTTCATAATCATAAACTTACATCAATGTACTTGTTATGAAAAAAAACATTAATATTAAGATGAAGCTCAGAATTATAAAAAAAATGTCTGCATCTAAACCAAGAAAAGATGACAGCCGATTACATGTTAAACATATGTGAGGCACAAAATATGTGCATTGGCCCTAATCTATGGCATGGTACAAAGTTGTGTCCTAATCTCCGATCAATGTCCTTTCCAAATAAGAGAATGGGAGGGACAAAAAGGATATCTTATCATATTTACTGTCAGGGGTTTCAAAACTGTTTGGCAAAATTATCTGTATCAGTCTCCAAATTGGTTTTAAGAGGGTAGCGGGGGCAAACCCCATAAATCACAGTCAAAATTATATTAAAAAATGACTCAAATATAGTCTGCAATAACTTCCTTTATCAGGGATCTTGTTAGGCCTATAGCTATGGTTTATCTTACATTTTACAGATAAAAGACCGTCCCCACTAGCACAGTTGGTAGAGTGTAGGATCTGTGCCTTTGTTGGTTAAAATAAGTGGAGGACGGGAGGTGGTGGGTTCAACTCCCACTGCCGGCAGTGTTACTTTCACACTGGGTAAAAGGCTCGAAAGTCGACCTGATATGGCCATAGTTGCTGAAAGGGTCGTAAAAACACCAATTCACTTTTTTTTTTTTTACAGATAAAAAATTCAGCTAAAGCTGTAAAAACACCGTTATGTTCTCTGTTCAGTACCCAATAACCATACACCAAGTGATCATTTCCATATTCAATGTCAAAAGCCCGGGGCCAAAAGAGACTTGAAACATACAGTTTTCAGAAATACACCGCGCATCCAATATAAGCATACATGATAAGTCCGGCAACAGGTTTCAAATTAAAGACACCACGTTCCCATGAATTCAACATTGGATGTCAGGCTTGTCAGAAAATAATCTTAGTTTTCTCATGATCTCAGTATTGTAAAGACACTGAATATGAGTTTGCGCAATCCTGTGAAAATGAGTCAGTTTAATCAAAGGAGTGACAGCAACTATCTGAAGCTCCACAAATTGGCATGGCACAATGACAATGTTGTGGTGCTTCTGATGTCACATCACGTTTCCTTTTTGTAGCCATGACATGTACATCTACATCTATAAGTTTACTCGGCAAAACCAAGTGGCATCCCGCCGAGAGTGCAAGATTGCACTAAGGGAATGCAGCTGGTACACACCAGCTGCGTGTCGCCAAATTTTATACTCTGAAGGATGCCGAGCTACCTGTTTCCAATGTACAGTGACCGGCAACTGTCCGAAACCGGCAGATAAAACTTGGACATTTTTAACTCAGTCAAAGTTTAGCATACCTTGCTGTACTATAATTGCAATTGAGCTGAATGTTGTCTCTCACACGTCATCTTGTAATTCCCCTGACTTTCAAAACGTTAAAAGTGTTTATTTGTTTTCAAGCCACAAATGTTTGTGTCACTGTCAAATGACGTCAGAAGTGGTGACGTATCCAAACATCATCGTATAACTCAATGGAAACTCGGACAATCTGCAGGTTAACTGAATGCGTGAAAATCACGCTATTTCTGTTAATATTGAACGGATATCATTAAAACTCCACAGACCGTTAAAGTCGGAGATCTTCTTTCAATGTGAGCAGTTTTTACAAGGTTTTTAAAGGTTTTGTGAAAATCGGGAGTGAAAAACATGGAAATGTCCGGATTTGTCTGCCGGTCACTGTAGTTAAATGAGGGTGGAAGGTTGTTCCAGCGATCCAGTCAGTCACTGTCCTTGGAAAATAGCTTGTCAAAAAGGGAACCATCCGCGTTACAAAAAAATGAATAGCACATGTTTCAAATCAGTAACACACAAGTCTAGAGAGACAATCAGACATGATGACTGAGAGTGAGATTGAGAAAGGCAGTGTCACTGTTATTGACATGGGTCAAAGCTGGCAAGTTAGTAGATCTCTGTTTGAAATGTCAGTTATCGGTCATTTCTTACCTGTTAACAATTCTAAAACAACTGTTGATTCACAATCCTTTCGAATAGTCCCGTTTTTGATCAGAAACAGCAATCAGAAATCACAAAATGTGCTTCCTTCTCCACACGAGAGACCTAAACGGGTTCCATATCACCAACGATCGTTGATGTAGATACATGTTTAGATAGGCCACCCGTCAAACGTCCGCTCAAGGTTCGTCAATTCGATTAGAGACTCTCGTCGTCTCAACCGATTTGCAAACAAGTCAGAGAGGGCCCATTTATCTTCTTTGAGTGTGTTGTAAATGTGATTGACATGTTAATATCAAATTTGAAGTTGCTTAAAGATGTATTTGAGTTGGTTAGAATATCAAAAACATTCAATATTTTCCTTTGAGATCTATTTATCTTATTCATGGTGAAATATTCTGTACACATTGTGCATTACATCTGAGAGCAATAATAAATTGCAATATTTATAAACTATTTTTTAATTATGATATATGATACCATCTATGTGGTTGAGAGCAACAATCTGACCAATTCTGAAATGGTCGACAAAGCATTCACTTGTACCACTAAATTATAGAGGCATAAATTCCATATTGTGATGAACTTGCTATATATTCTTAAGAGCAAAGTGGATTTCATGAAGACAGATCATGTAGAGTTGATACTTTCTCTTTCACATCTGTAATACGTAATAGAATAGCATGTAACCAGCCAACATACATATTTCATAGACATGCAAAAAGCCTTTTATTGGGTTGAATGTGGACATTTTGCCTTTAGCCATAGAAACTGGTAGATTTAAGCTGAGAGCAATAATAAATTATATTGCTCTCAGATTTAAGGGTATTGATGTAAATGAAAGACTTTGCAAGCATGTGCTAAGTGAATGTACTTTCTATAATGATATCGAAAAAGGAGGAATGTGATAATGTTAAGTTACATATCCATTTTGTTGTAAATTATATATATAGATGACAATGAAATCTTTAATTACTTTAATTACAAAACGAATGGAAATTAACAAGTAGCCAACTTTTTGGACAAAGCATGGGAATTGAGACCTAAAATGTTTTATGATAATGATAGGTCATTGATGTCTATATGGTTGTGAAATGTCTTGCATATTGTTTATTGTTAACATTTATAAGGTGTCTGATAAGTCCTTTAAGGACGAGGTATATTTTGTATACTTTTATGGAACAAAATATATGTCTGTAACAAATACCATGTTACTACAATAAATAGTTACAATACCATAACTGTTTATTCATTCAATACAACTCAACATATATTTGTGTAAAATATTCAAACTGATTAAAAGTTTACCTCACAATGATTATTTTGTTACATTTACTAGTTACTCCATAGATAGGTATAGCATATCTGCTCGTGGAAAAATCTATAAACAGTGTTGTATCTTTGTATGAAGAAGCTGCCAATCCCAGGACTTTGGGCCAACCTAAATACATGCATAATCATGATATACTGAATGCTTTTCATTGTGAAATCGAGGTGAATTATTCACATTTTGATGTGACTCCATTCATTACACAGTAGGGCTGACAGTGTTCTGGTTCAAACCAAGACTCTTTAGATATGTGTTCACAAAGAGGTCGTCTGGGTCTAAATTATAATCCTTTTTGATTTGCAAGAAGTCTTTGATGGGGTTCTCAAGCACACTGCTAATGTGACTTTCAATGTCTGGAAGGAATGTATGAATGGTTCCAAAGTGTGGAAGCACTGTGATTCCAGAGCTCTTCAGTCTGTTAAATATCTGGAATCAAAATGGATCACATGCTTACAAATAAGACCACTTGGATTCAGCACAGAATTGTTCCATTTCTTTTCTTACATGCCAAAGTTCTTATGATATTTTTAATCAAAACATTTCTGAAAACGGAATGATTATTTATTTATAGAACAGGGCTCCTTTACAATTAAAAAAAAGCAAAACACTACTTTTCAAAAGAGACTGACCTTTGTAATCATATGTTTGGCCTGAGCAGCGTATACATAATTAGACACAAAATTAAAGGCAAATGTGATATTATTCCTGGTCAGATCGGCCACACTGGAATGGCACAGATAGCAACCATCATCGGGGTGGCTCCACCAGCCAAACTTAATGGACTCCACGGGGATACTCCCCTCAGCGTCAAACCAGTCCACCAACTCGCTGCTTATGACCTGGTGTGCGAGTTAAACAATTCAAGCTTACAATTCTAGAAGCCATTAACAAAGTTCTCAAATTTGACAAGCTCAAACTACTAGTTTTTCATTCTTTGTTCAATATGGAGAAAGGTACAGTTCTATTATGCATTCACGTGCAGCAGATATTATTATTATGTTCATTCATCTTATTGATCATGCAGTTATTTAATATTTTAGGAGGCTTATCATTTTGACGTTTTCTCAAGTTTTAAATTTAAACCCACATTTTGATGGCCACCACCATTTTGTAACACATCTAATAAACTAACAAATATACTACATATGTGTATTAGATTATAATGAAAACTGTCAAGGATATATTTCAATACAGAAAGCTCTCATATCATGGTAATTACCTCCAAGGCCTCCCGACTATACTGAAATGAGGAAAGGTCATCACCGATGGCAAACTCTGTCTCATATGTGGTCCCTGATGTGTAGTTTGGGCTGAATATGTCCTCCCAACTCAACAAGGAAGGCACCAAACCATATTGAACCTCTCCATTTGAACTCTCGCCACCAGGTAGCACCACTGACTCCTTCATCATAACATAAAATATTATGGATTTGTTATTTTCAGTTACGCATTGAATATATTTTTTTCACAAAGACATGCAAATAAACACTTTTATTCTGGAATTATTGCCACACCACAAATCATAAACAAGTTCATTTGGTAAAATTATCCGATTTGGATGGTCAAGTGTGACAAAAGTGTCTTTTTATACCGTATTATAGTTTACTAACTGGGAAGAACGTGGCATTGTGGACAGCCTGCACGATCGGTGGAGTTCCTGCTCCTTGTGGGTACACCAAGCTGAGGAACCCAAATTAATTGCAAAACATTAAATGTAGAGGAAACATGATGTAACTCAAATTTAATATTGAATGGATATGTGCTCAAATATCTTTCATTTTCAGAAAGTTAATGTTATGATCATGGATAATGGAAATAATGCCTATTTTTGTTTTCCCTTTTTGGTGTGATCATGGATGATGGACAATAATAACTATTTTTGTTTTCCCTTTAGGAATCAACGATATAGCATCTAATACACTCGATTTATTTGTGTAAAGGTTATAAAATGTGCTTTAATGCATGTACATAAAACCCGGATTTATTTACATGTTCTGACTCAAAATACTGAACTCTCATGGAGGTTGATAAAAGTGTTAAGATAATTTGTGCTCACGTGAGGTCAAGGTCATCTTCCATTACACACAAGGTGGCATTGCACTTGATTAGATTTTTGGTGATTTCCTCAGGTGATTTTTGGAATTGTGGTCGCCAAGTGGCATGCCATGCATATGCCCCATCTAACAAATAGTGCAGCTTGACACCATTTCCATCAAAGAATGACTTGAGTGGAAATTTAATGTTCGTTATCCTCTTTGATATAGTCCAGGGTGCTACCTGAAAAAAATCTATCCAGTTTTATTTGCAAAACTTGTCATTGTAAATTACACATGTCATTTTATATATGTTCAATTGTACACGTGACATCAAATAATTTAATTTTAATAGAGATCTGGAAAACGTCTAATAATTTCATTTTAATAAAGATCTGAAAAATATTTAAGTAATTTCCGTGTACTTCAAATTTCTTGATGTATTTATTGTTTACCTTGAATGTGACCTTTGTGATGACCCCACACAGTCCCAAGTTCGCCCTAATAGCTTTCATCACCTCAGATGAAGTCTCATTAAACTCTCGCTCCTCCCCTTTTCCCGTCACTAGTGAAACTTTCGTCATGTGACCAGACAGCCCAGAATCTCCAACTTGATAACCCTTCAAATCAACAAGATATATCAAACAGTAGTTGCATGCATATCAATAAAAAAACCCTTCTAAATAAGCATTTTTAAATCTATACTGTCAAATCATCAATGACCAAAACCGGATATATACTCTTAGTACATCTAAGAAATGGGTAAATTTTTTCATCATATTGTCAGTTATATCTAATATATTTAATAATATATAATATATGGTGTCATGGGATTCCACCTACATGGGAAGCAGTTGCTATGATACCAGCAATGGTGGGGTTGTTGTATGTGACAGACGATGGTAGATCTAGTCCTATTCCTTCCAGATAGTCACTGAGTTCTTTTATCCTTACATTAGACATTGCTGTTACTTCAAAATATCTTCTCTCTGTGGTCTGAAAAAGTTATATATATATATATATATATATATATATATATATATATATATATATATATATATATATATATATATATATTTGTAGCAATCTCAAGAGGAATACAAGAGAATGTAAAGAAATGTCATATGTATCTATTTTATTATGATACTTACAGGATATTCCATTGTGATTCTTGTGAGGTGTCGGGCATATTCATTCATATCCATCAATATTTGGTTCTCATCTGGAAACAATTGTGACCAC
The DNA here is from genome assembly GCA_949316495.1 of Amphiduros pacificus. Taxonomy (NCBI): domain Eukaryota; kingdom Metazoa; phylum Annelida; class Polychaeta; order Phyllodocida; family Hesionidae; genus Amphiduros; species Amphiduros pacificus. Next base: position 15,158,946 of record OX439003.1, on the reverse strand, counting down.
GAGGTGGCAGCACCCATCACCCTTATCTACATACATAATAAATATTTATAGAGACATGCATATACAAATATACACATCATATCATATGTATTGAAACAGATTTGATGATCACTAATATCGTGCTTTTAAATCAGATTGTATCGCAATTTTGGGAGGAATGGTTTCAAGTAGAAAATGTTCAAAACCATAACCACAATAATCATCGAGAGATTATATATACTTTGGTGATGTCAAACTCAAGACTCAGTGAATATTTAAGTCAGGGCCTGTTTGACATGCAGGATTGTTCTATGCCCTCACAATATGTGACACGTAAAATGCTATGTACAGTACAAGCATCAAAATCAAATCTCAGAGACTATAAAGGGTCAAATACCTACTACAGGTACAAAATCCTCAAATTGTCGCGATTTGATATCATAAAGATGCTGATAATTATAAGAATACAGTGTGCTCAATGAATACTCAAAGAATAGTTAGCGGCATTTAGATATAATAATAATAAAATAATGATAAAACTTATATAGCGCATATACCAGACCAAAGTCTGTTCAAAGCGCTTATTTAAGAACATGTGTCCTAAATAGGTAAGTTTTTAACCTGGATTTAAACGTAGATAATGGACCATCCCATGAATAAAACATTTCATCCAGGGGTCTCTCTAAGAAGAGATATTAAAGACTGAACTATTAACACATTAAAATAAAATTGTTGTGTCAATTTAAATAACTCATCAATATAAAATAGTTTTTTTCAAGGACAAAGTGGCAGGCTTTGGTACTATGATGTGCAAGTTCATTACTTGACAGGGTAAAACAAACTTTTTAATAGAATAAAAAAAATAGTCTGTCAATTTCGAGATTTATTAACAGGCTAAATTTGATTGAAAGTAGTTTTAACATGGTCGGTTTGCAAATGACCAAAATTGAGGAACTTTAAATTGACCCCAGATAGAATGTCATTCTGTCTGTGCGTCAACTTCAATCTTCTCTGAAACTACTAGTCGGAGTTTTAGCTTTTAATGGGAAAGATGTTGCATTTTCATGGGACCAAATCCCTCTATTTTCCGCAGACTATTTCCAATTTTTATGATTTGTAAAAAAAATTAACAGTTATCACTTAGTTATCAAAGAGGCTGCAATTTTGACAAATATCATTCTATTATGGAGGATAACTGTTAAAATGTTTCTTATGGAGGGTATTATAAATACCTTTAACTTCATGTTTTGAGCAGCTTTGATGATGTTGATGATATCGTCGGTGGTAGCCGGTTTGGTAACATAGACATCGGACTTTTGAACAGTTTGAGCCCAGTTTTGGAACGGCTCCTTTGTAACATTGACCTTTGCTAGTGAGGCAAGCTGTTCTAAAATACTAACTGAAATGTCAAAAAACAACACAACTTCTTTTTAACTTATCAACTAATCAATAAATGACTATATACATTTGTTTCGGTATACATTTCTTGTCACTGTAATCATTTATACTTTGTCAAAAACTGTGAGCTCCTTTCGTTCTAATATGAATTAACGTTTGAATGTTGACACGAAAATTAATGTAAATCATTACCTTCATGAATCAAACTTTGACAAATAGCTGTATTACAAAGTGTGATCAACATCGTACGTCTAATAGAATTAATGTTAAAACCTGATTGCAAGTAAATATAGTTAAAATAAACAGATTGCAACAATAACTGAGCTTATATTGCTACTGATGATCATTTATTCTAGAATAATCAAATATCAGGCAGATAACTTACCGGAAGTTTGGGCTTGAAGCAGACTGCACCTCAATAGCTTAAAAAGACATCAAAATCAGGCTATAAATTTTTCTTAGTGTTTGCAAAGAGGTTTATCAATTATCAACCGAATTCTATAAACGTGCGTTCGCAAGCATTAATTGAAGCCATTGAACACATATTATTTTAGATAGCCTTCTATAATGGTTCATATTTATCTTATTACTTTATGACTCAAAGATGATATTACCAAGTGAGAAATTTAAATTGAATACCTTTGTTATGCATACTTACTGAGTGAAGGACCAGAAATTTAGCCACCAATTCCGGATCCTAAAATACAACAAGCAAATAAACATACACTATTTTTTCACGATTCCATGTTAAATAAATCCATTTATTATATAAATCCATTTATTGCTAAATTCATTATATTTCAGTGCAGATCCATCACTTACCATTTGTGGCTTTATCAAAGCTTTCTGCGATTTGAATGTAATATCCAATAAAATTATTTCCTTACTTAGAATTTTACTGTTTTCATATCTTAATCACAAAATGTCATCTCCAAACAGTCTGGACAACTTGGATTATCCTAAAGATTTTAAGTTTTAAAACTGATAGAAACACAGATATATTATATGTATAAGATAGCGCTTAATCCAAGAGTAATATGATAGTAATGTATCGATGAATAGCATGGGATAATTGGTCTCTCCTATACAGCTTTGCTTATGTTAGATTTACCTGTTCCTTGGTGTTTATATTGATTCCATGGGTGCATTCTATCAGATCGGTGAGGCGTATGGATGAATCACTGGAGGAGAACTGGCTAAAATGTCAAATGGTTAAGCTAGTTTAAAAATAATGTGATTTACGCATGAACCAAATATCTCAAAAGTGTAGCGTGACTGTAAAGAACCCTTTGGCTTCCTGGAGCAAACTGTCAAAAGAAAAAAAAAGTGTCTCAATGGAGAAAATCATTATAAAAGTCATAAAAACAGACAAACTTATGAATATTGACAATAAAACAAACATTATGTACTTATGTTTAATGTGGAAGGGACGAGTGTGGAGATATTAACCCATTCACGTTTAATTACTGAGGAGATAAATTTGGGCCAAATTAATATTAATCAAATTAAGTCAAATAGTCTCATATTTCTGCTGCATAGCTTGTTTCCTTGAACCAATGTGCTATATATACAGATATATTGACATTTATCATAAGGCGTCTTGTCTGCTTGATAATACAATTGATTCAAGGGATCCAGCACATATACATTTACTAATATACAAGATATAATGAAAATATTGCAAAGGACACCAATCATTATAAAACCCCAATCGAACCGATAAATAGAGAAATGTGTTTTGTTTTAACTCTAACCAAGCAGACTAAAAAACATCATCAAATTAATATAACAGCATACACGTATCATATAAATTTGACACGATTGGGCGGATCTTTACTTCCGTACCTCAGTGAAAGTTTGCACTACTAAATTTAAACGTGTGGGAAATATTTTCGTGGTTCGTGTTTCGTAGTTCGTTTTTCGTGGTTCGTAGTTCATGTTTCGTAGTTCGTGGTTCGTTTTTCATTTTTCGTGGTTCATAGTTCATGTTTCGTAGTTCGTGGTTCAAGGGAAATTTTTTCGTGGTTCTTAGCTTTAGGAGGGGGCAGTCATACAGGCACTTTCACACATATGGTGCTTTCACGCCCTGGCAACCCCAATTGGCGTTGAAAACAAATACCTGGCAGCAATTGAAATAGTATAGTCAAATTGAACCCCAATATGAAGATTTCATCTTTGTTTTCTGTATAAAGTCATTATTCTTTATATTTTCTATGTTTGCAAAAAATAGTTTAATTTAATATGTTCTGATGTGCATATCGCTCAAATATAAGACCAGTATGAAGATTTAATCTTTGTTTTCTGTATAAAGTCATTATTCTTTATATTTTCTACGTTTGCAAAAAAACAATTAAATACAGTATGTTTTGATGTGAATATCACTTAAATAGAAGCCCAATATAAATGTTTACCAAAAAATGAATATTCATTGAAAAAAAATGGGACTTGAGCAATTAATATAAGGTAGAGCTAACAACCATAGGATTTGCGCAACCATAGGATTGGCTGATAATTATGAAATTGTTTTATATGCGTAAAACAAATAGAACATTGAATTTTCTGACATGGAAAAGTTTATATGAAGGGTATAAATAAATTGTTGTGAAAATTGCACCCATTGACCCCGATTTCGTTACAATGTGCATATTCGTTACAATGTGCAATATGAATATTTTTGAAATCGTGAGAACAAGAGGAAGACAATTATGTTCAAACAGAATCCCATGTTCTAATTTACTGTAACAGAACACAGCACCTCAGAGAAAGGTTCCATCATCTTGATTTCCAATCAGTATCTGCACTAATGGACACCACACAATTTTCAGAGCTATGTAAATATTGTTCTGAAGTTCTTACTGTCTACTGAATATGATTCTAATGGTCAAGTTTAATTTTGTGTTACTATTACTTTGATTGTCGAGTATATCTTGAATGTTTAAGTGACATTATTCACTTTAAAGTACTACAGTACATGTCTCATAGAATTTATATATAATGGACTTATTATTATGGTTAGCCCAGAAAGCATTGCAATTTTGCATTATTATTGTTTTGTTGTTGAAGTGTTAATAATATAAGTCAATAAAATACAAATACAAAAATATGTATTTTGTACATTTTACAATGGTAAAAAACATATAAATTTAAGATGAACAGTTTCTTGCCCCAAATCTTCATCCAAAATGTCCAATTTTTGCAGAGAATCTAATAACTATGATATAGAACATCCTACAGTATCGATTTAAACAAGATTGAGTCATCCCGCGATATGAAAACCACACAAAAACCTTTAATTTAATTTTCATAAATTCCAACTATGAAAAGGCTTTTCCTGGTTTTGGAAAATCATATCTATATTGAAATATAGAGTATATACGTGTATTATATAAAGATCTACCCATTTTATTATTTTTATGAAAAATGAAAAACGAAAGACGAACTACGAACTACAAACCACGAAAAATGAAAAACGAAACACGAACTACGAACTACGAACCACGAAAAATGAAAAACGAAAAACACGAACTACGAACCACGAAAAATGAAAAATGAAACACGAACTACGAACCACGAAAAATGAAAAAAGAAACACGAACTACGAACCACGAAAAAATTTCCCACACGTTAAATTTAAATGTTATCTGGGAACATGGTGAAGGTCCGTCAGTGAGTGAGACTCCTTAAATTATCAGCATTTAGATGTGCCAAAAAAAAATACTTGGTGATCTTAAAAAGGATGATTATATTATGCAATATATGCTAAATCAATCCTATTCACACAAACAAAAGAGATAAACATTATCGGTCTTTACAATTGTTGGGTTTCGACATTTATATTATAATTATCATGATCAAGCAATTTTCTGAAAGTCGAGCCATGCAGTGCCACCTGTTGATTATTTCAGCATTTGATTACCCATATTCCTTTAGCTGGTCACGCGATGAATCTCATTTGTGTGAGCGATGAACGGAATTTCTCGTTGAAAAACACCAAACAAAGCGGGAAAGGGTTAAAATTTAACCAAATTTTGGTGATATTTATGGTTATGTAGTCACATTAAAAACAAAACATGAGTTCAGCAAATAAGGTGAGAACTAGTCTTTAACACAAGAAAACAATTGAAGCCAAGTGGAAGGTAGCTTTGTCAATAATTGCATGTCAAATGTCGATTTTGAGGCTTGCTGGCGCTACTTGTTCAGGTGTCAATCTCCTAAGCGGCAAAGCCAATAAGCATCTTGCCCCATCTGTCAGGTCCTTGTAAAGTGGAAGCTTAGGATATCAGTAAAGTCAGTCCCCGAGTTAACATGGCACCTTATGCCAGTTAGAGCAGTATGGCAGCTCTCCGCCTCACTCTTTGGGGATGCTGTAGATTTGGTATCTGAAATATAGACCCTACAGCTGTATGCCAATCTCTCTGATCAATGATTAAATATAGAGGAGTTGTACAGTTCTGGTAAAATTACACATTTCCAGTGTGTACTTTTCAATGTGGGGAAAAAAACAACATGGACATCAGCAATCGGCCTATACAAAGTTAACCGTGCTATTGAACTGCCAAGTAGACCATACTTAAACTGCTTAATTCATACAATTTATAAGTGTAAATTATCCACAAGACGGAGAAAATGTGAGTTTAGCAATGCTTAGACATGTATACTTTTTGTATTTATGTTTTGGAAGACAAATTGATAATTAAATTTGGCTGCCAAACTTGAATGGCCTTGCTAAAATTGAAGCGTGATTGAAAAGTGAAAATATTCCCTAGATTGGCAACTCTTCAGGGGGTTTCGGTAAGATAAGGGAATATTAACACCAATATATTACCAATTAGCAAACCAACTCTGAGGCACTGGTCACTTGGTCCTGTGGTCTCCTTTTGACCAGGTACTTTAATATTGTCCCTCCATGTCGAAGAAACTTAATGAGTTGTGATTGGGATTGGGATAGAGAACATGTGCACAATCAAACTGTGTAGCATAAATTCATACCATATTTCAGATACTTATCCATGAGCATGGGAACTTGAAACTTATTTGCATTCACCCTGTTTTAGCATAATGAAATTATTATAGCTCTAGCTAAATATAACAATGCTGCAATAGGCTGATTGCGGGTCACCATATTGCCCCACTGAAAACAACACACTGGAACTGCACAATTAAAGTCAGAATGCACAAAAAACTATCTAAAATCTAATCATTAAAAAAAGAAGATGGAAACCTGTAATCACACAGCACATTTATATATATATTTATTATGTAAATTGGCAATATTGTGAAGTTTCTGTTCACATTGAAATATATGCACTGCATGGTAATTTATAATTTAGTACTTAAAAATCTACAACCTGATTATTTAGTTAATTTTAGATGCATATTAAAAAAAAATAAATAAAAGTACTCAAGTTATAAAAAGGCAGACTTATTGACCATCAAAATCCCCATTTATCAAACTATCACACTCCATTCTTGTTAGTTGTAATGAGTCCTTATCAACCAATGCAGTTTCTGTTAATGCTCACATGCAAGTTTCAAAAGGATTGTAATTAAAGCATTGTGTACATTATGAAGAAAAAAACAAATATTACTCCTTGCTCATGACTTCTTGTTATCAGCATAAAGACTTCCTGTTATCAACACAAGGGATGAAAGTGTCAATTTCTTCTTTTCACTATTTTTAAAAGGTAGGAGAGATTTTCACAGCAGCAGGGTCTGCGTTTAGCAAACTAGGAGAATTGACCATGCAGCTGCACCCATCAGCAGAACCAGCGCCTGGGTAAGTAATCTTACAGACATTAAATGTTCTTTTAAGGTCTATAATCCACAATGAAACACTGGGACAGACTTATGTTTTTTTGGCTTAAATGTGTTCAAAGTCATGTTATTTGTTAATTTAGCACAGAAAAAGTAAACTTAACCAGCTAGTCTTAAACTTTTATTATTTAAATTGAACCCGTTTTAACGGTAGTTAAAACGGGTTTGACTCAGTTATTGCAGCTGGACACAATGTGTGCTGTATGAGAAATACCCCCCACTGACGTCATAGCCTCACTCTCATCCTGGAATCCCCCAGCGCATGCAGAGCCGAAGGCAGTTACGTAAATATATGAGACCACACGAAGTTCTCTCCCGATGCTTCAAACTGATTGTGGATTATAGACCTTAAATGTTTTTACATTGAAAACAACATGCTTGCAGGAGAAAGTTGACCACTCCAGTCCATCCTTGAAAAAAACTACCTATAGATTTGCATGCTTTTAAGAACAAATGGATATTTGGCTCCAAATATTGTGGTTTCCATGTTCAGAACCTCACCATTTTGACAATTTCTAGTTGTTGAACGTTATTATAAACTAAAATAAAATTGCTAACCCACACATCATCAGCCATGAATATTTTAGCTGTAGACTTTTGATTCTTCAAATTTTGTCATTTTATTTACTCTTTTATGTAACATTGAAGATATTCACTTTGATTAAAGAAAAGTGAAGATACAGAGATGATAAATAACCATTGATCTTTTCTAGTGGTGGTAAATGGACAGACCAAGAAATTGAAATGCTGAGGCAGACTGTCAATAAATTTGGGACTGATCTTAATAAAATAAGTGACACAATAAAAAGCAGAACAATGTAAGTTATTTTGTATAATATTTTTACTTAAAAAGAAAATCAAGTATACAAAATATTTTTTGCAAAAAAATAAAAATAAAAACGACATTTTAAAATGATCTGATGGGCTTGAGATATGCATTGTTACATATAATTGTCACCATAAGAGCATATGATAATGACTATAATGTGCCTTGGCTGAGGTGTGTGTGAACAAAAAGTCATTCATAAGCCATGCATGACAGAAGTAAAGCTTTCAATGAATGGAATTCTACTGCCAAATATTCACTTGAGTTTTTTTATATTAGTGATTGAAAAGAAATATCTACAAACAGCATAGGTACTTTATTTTTCTGCACATTATCAAAATTCAATATCAGAGTGATACCTGGTCCTGAAATTATATTGATATTTTTAGATGCAAACAATTGTGAAATTCAAAATACGAGCCCTGTTTTATTTTAGGAAATGAGGTTCTCTATCAAAACAGTTATCTCAGGTACCTTTGTCTGAATTAAGGCCTCAATGATTTTACAACAAATATGAACAGATTGAGAACCTTCCCTTTTGTGTTTATAACATATATAGAGTGGTGTAATAAGAAAAAGATATGTAAATATTTTTTTAATGACTCAAAAATTAGCCGGAAAAGAATTGTGAAAATAATATTTATATTATTTTTTCTTGTAGAACCCAGATCCGTACACAGCTGAAGAGGAAGGCTTACGAGGAGGTTGGTCTCAGTCCGCCTCCGCCAGATTCAGCCTCCTCACCCAAGAAGGCCACAGTGACCTCTGGTGTCACAGTGGTGGCTCAGCAGAAGACCATCACAACACAGTCAGCCGCTGCACAAGACCCACAGGCCAAAAAACAGAAAACATCAGGTGAACCCTTTTTTTTTAGTTGAACCCTTACTCGGTTTTTACTCTTTAGTTCTCTTTATTTTTACTCATACTCATGTTCCTCAGATTTTTACAGAAGATTACAAAATAGTAAATGGGGGAATTGAAACAGTAAGCAGAGTTCAACAATCTCTGCCAGTATCTTTTTATATGCTTTCAATACAAGTTTAGCTTAAACTAAATTCCTCCTGTGATTTTAAGAGTAGTTAATTAATTTATTTATTAATTATATGTTAATTTTGTCTCAGTAATCAAATACACAAAATATATAAAGCTGTTAATAGGTCATAGCTGAGTACAATAAACATTTGTGATTTAGCATTATCGTATTACTTTAAATGAAGCTTCACCAAAAGGCTTGTTTTGTTTCTCCAGAGGTAACCCTGAGTGCATTAAATGCCCCCGAAGGCGATGTAGATATAGAAGGATTGTCAGACCAGGGCACCGTCAAAGCCAAACTAGACTTTGATTCTGGTGAGTACCTTCTTTTCCACAGATCGATATATAAGATGATCACATGATGGCCCTGTGTGACCTTATTTGGTCACAGATATATAAGATGGTCACATGATGGCTCTGTGCGACCTTATTTGGTCACAGATATATAAGATGGTCACATGATGGCCCTGTACGACCTTATTTGGTCATAGATATATAAGATGGTCACATGATGGCCCTGTGTGACCTTATTTGGTCATAGTTATATAAGATGGTCACATGATGGCCCTGTGCGACCTTATTTGGTTATGTTTATGAACGACTAAATTGATGCTTCGATTTTAATACTTGGATATAGAAGAAATAAAATAAACAAATAACGCAGGTGTTAACTTGATAATATAGAGAAACAAACAGAATCCTTCCTTCTAAACCTCTGGAAAAAGTCAGTATTTCACTATTCCTACATGTCAGTATTTCACTATTCCTAAATGATATGCAAAATAAAGTCATTGGGTTTGAAGTTAAAGGGAAGAGAGAAATTACAGAAGACAGAGATCCATGGTAAAGAAATATAAAATATTGATACTTACACTAACCTTATGAAATTTATTATATCAAGATAATTGTTCAGAAAAACATAACAGAAAATTACTTCTTAAAATATTAAAACTAACATTGAAATTCCATATAACTTTTGAAATATTGATATGATTATACTTTGAACATTTCTTATTGTTGTTATCTGTGAGTAGCAAATATAATTTGATTTATAGCTTGAATGGATATAATTATTTATATTAACAATTAAACAGCACACACACAGTAAATCAAAGCTGTATAACAAATTTATGTTCCATCTGGACATTTTATGGTACCAAAAAGATTTCAACATTGATATTTTATAATATTTTTGATCAGAAACAAACTTGAATGGAAAAAAGGTTTTATAGTTCCACCACCAATATGTGAAAGTTTTTTGTACTTATGATGTTCTATATGACAGGTTACAAAATACATGAATAATGCATATTAATCAGAGAGAATCTTGGAATGATGATTTATGAATATTAAATAATTCCTTTGTTTTTTCTCTTTCAGATGTGGACTCGAGTATATTATAAAAGTGGATATTAATTAGCGTGTGCAGAGTGTGTTTGTGTGGTGTGAGCCAAGTCAGCATATTAAAGAGCATCAATGGAGATTTGGTTTACAAAAAAAAACATTTTCCATCATGATTAAGCATACTCATTGTTTTAGAAAAAATAAATCTAAAAAATGGAAGGAGAACTCAAATAAAACTTCACCACATAAATGGTTATTTTCAAAATTCAGTGATATATTCTCATTACTAAATTGCTTTAAAAGTTGATGTCTGGAAGTTGTGTAAGAAGTTAATATACCATACTAGTGTTCATTTCACGAAGATAAGGATTTTTTGTTTATAGATAATTTTTCAGCAGCTTCCTACCTTTGAAAGGAAACTCTGTTTTGAAGCTGTGTTGACATTAATTTTAGAGAATTATTTCATTGTACATATAAGATTCATTTGTTTTTAGAAAATCCATGCTGTCTTGTTGTAGATGTATTCATAATTTGATACTAAATATGATTCTTTTTTATGAGTATGCAGCGTAAACCAGTTTGAAATGAAAGAGTTTTCATACTCATCTACTACTTGTGTACAGATTAGATAAAGACACATCCAGAATTTCTCACCATCTCTTTAATCAGTTGCAGCCAAAGATTAATGTGGACATGAATAAGCATGATTCAAAGGGTCACACATGATTACATGAAACTATTTGGCAGACTTTGCGTGACCAAATAGATGTTTGGCACAGACTGTTTATCTCACTTTGCATGAGGTGCGGTCAATACCTGTTTAGAGGATTGTGAAAGGCTGGGATAATTTGTATGATCTGATTCCAAATTTGGCATGAATATTTTAGTATGGACAAAAAATCAACAAATATCTTGATATATATTGGGATGATTATGGAATTTACTCAGATTTTTAAGTTTGTATGGGTTTGCACAGTGATGTATATTCTCCATTTTCTAGATGTATAATGTGTTAAGTTATGGTATATAGCAACTGTATGTGTTTGCTATTATTTATATGAAACATACTCTAGATTTTATAGAAACTAATTTTCCTACTGAAAAACATGAAATAAAACTCATTTTATTGTGTGAAATAAAATTAAAAAGTATATATCTTGTTCTTGATGAATTAGGAAATTGAAATGACTAATCCAAAAAGTCTGTGATTTCATGTTGAGAGATGTCCACGGGCTGAGGCGCAGTTGGTTAGAACGTCAGCTTATAGCAGTTCCTCTGTGGTGATCCAAAGGTTGTGGGTTCGACCCCCAGTCATGCCAAGATTGAATTCATGATACAATTTCACATACGAGCTGAGGTCCGTGCCAAAGGGTTAACCTGTTGTCCTTGTAAATCTGCCCGGGTGGGTTGTCATGTCAAGGACCAGTGACATGACAATTCAGTGAGGCAGCGCTATACCTGCTACAAGTAGGTCTCATCATGAAATGACTGAAATAATGGTGAAAGTGATGTAAACCCCAAACAAACAAACATGTTGAGAGATGGATTCACGGAGATGATGAAAGGCTATACTTCCTGTCAGTCCTTTGATTCTGGCGAATCTACTCTGATTTACTGATTACACATGACACTTTATCCATGACACTTTAAAGCATTGGTGAAACCTGGAAAGTTGCAGGCAATTTTACAGTGGTTTAAGGTATCTGAAAACAATATATGATCTTAAAATTGGCATACATACAGGCTATCTATCTGAAATCCACTAAAGAACATCTGCCCTGAGAATTATGATTTTTTGTGACCACCAAGTACTGCCAGGACTAAACAGGAAGTGTGTTGTGTGACCTTGACCTTTGAACTGTCAGGGGGCTCCGTAAGTCATAGGAGGTGTTGTTTACCAATTGTCAAAATTGGAGCAACACATTTTTGGCCATTTTTTTCCACTATTTAGAGAATGAATTGGAAGATAATACTTATCATGATGATAGTGCCTTTTCTTGGCTTTCTTTTGGTGGTAAATTTATTAAAAACGGATGAATATTTATGAAGTTATAAATGAAGAAATCATTATTTTTTATATTATATATGTTTGCAAAAAAAAGTTTTAAAAAATTCTATACAGCCCAGCTTTTAAGGTGGAATCCATGCAGCCTTTGATGTCTTCCCATTCAATGGTGTGAAAAACCTCAAATTTCATCAAAGAGGGTCATATCATAAATTTTACTGATACCAATTATCAGCATTCACAGTTTTGCCATTCAAAGTCATTGTGATTTAAGGCCAAACCAGTGATCAAAGGGTTTAATGTCACTTTTTCAATATCACGGCCTTCAAGTTAAGGGGGATTCCATGCAACCTTTGAGTCATGTCTTCCCTTTTTGACAGAAAGGTTTTCATATGCATAAGATACTTTTCAAATAAATAGTATATTTTTCCCATAAATGATATATCTTTCACAACCATAAGATATTTGTCACAACCATAAAATATTTTTCACGGCCATGAGTTATTTCATTGATTCAAATAATATTAAAATAATCTTATGTTGTTCTGAAGTATACTCCTGGCAATAAATTGATAAATTGTACAAAACATCTTCACCCTGTTTCCCAAGCTGGACAGGTGCACAACTGGTAACTCATTAGGTGTTTACACAAGATCACATACCAGCTAAACAAAGCTTGTTGACAAAGTGTTCAATTGCTGGTGTAGGTTTTAGCAGACAACTGATCAACTTTGATGGCTTTGAAGCTGGCTTTCTTTTACTGTAGACCTTGTGTCGCATATGCGTATTTAAATTTTGCTTAACTCACATTTTCTGTGACTCGTGCATAATTCAAATCTATTAAATGACAGTGGACTACTGTTGAAGGTATTAAGCATCAATTCTACAATTTGGTGTATTGAAAGCTTGGCCACATAAACATCATGACAAATTGAAATTATGAAAAGGTAAAAAGGTAAGTTGCTATACAGTTGGACGTACAACCCGGGAATACGTCATGTTCTAATTATAGCATCAGCTGCCCATTCATTCCCTGCTCCTCTGTATTCTATTACACAGCTTATCTGGACCCTGGCCTCACCCACCTCAGAGGGACACCACTTTTGTTCAAAACCTGCTCTCACAGAAACTTCACTCAAGAAAATACTATTTAAGTAAACCACAATATGTCAAGTTCTTTACAATCACAACTAAATGTACAATTCATAATATACAAAATTAAAATATTTTGTGTGCACTTTTAATTAGAAAAGTACCTTGTAGTCTTAATGTGAAGAAGCAAATTTTATACAAAAAATCCAAAAATAGTTACACAAGCCTCTCTTCCCGCTCTCTTTAAAAAGATATCTTCACAAACTTTGTTTTTGAGAGTATCTTGACATGTTGTTGACCTGATGTATTAATTATTAGACATACAACCCATTCTTGGTAGGCTTTAAGAAGGGAATTCCTTGTCAAGGTTTTGCAAAGAATTTCACTAAAATTCACACTTTAAGTTATAAGCCCTTTGTGAGGGGAAGAATGCTAAGAAATTTGCATATGTTGTATTAAATACACCCTCTGTAGCCTTTTCTATAGGGATACCAAATTTTAGTACTGGGGGATTGAAAAAAAACTCTTCCCGCTCTCTTCAAAAACATTGGACAAAAAGATGGTTACCACTAGCTTCAAATGTGTTATTGAAAGTAATATTTTAAAGGTCTAAGCTATCTGATACATTTTACCCCCCATAATTTAGAATCTTGATCCCTATTGTAATTGACAGAGCTACAGATATCTAACATGGACATCTAAAAATATATATTTTTTACAAATCCACATCTTGTACAGGTACATAAAATAATTATAGCTGCTTAATGTATGAGTATAAAGATAGGATTACATTTTTCATTAACTGAAGCCAAATGTCAAATCATGAACTTACAAAGCACTTTGTAAAACTCTGCTTTGCAACATTTTAATCTTTGCAGTTTTCAGATCAGTTTTCCTTTTGTTGATAGCTGATACAAAACACAAGTTCTCTCCCACTCAAGCATGCTTGTGACATTGACACCTCCCAGGTCTTTCCACTCAATACAGGTGGTGCCCCCTATAATGAGTGATAATAGGTAATTTGCAGAAATGATACCACATTGCAAATTACAGTATTAGGTGAGGGATGGACAACAGACTCACGAAATAGATAAACTAAATCGATACTGTAGCATCTATATCATTATAACATACTCCTAAAAAATTGGACTTTAGCAATTAATACGAAAAGTACTTGACAGGCATGAAAAGTCAAATATCACTTAAAATTTTAATTGCCTATTCTGTTGTGCCTGTTATTTTCCTTTGGGTTTTTTCTGATTCTGACTTGTTACTTTCTCAAATATGATTGTGGATGTTTCTTTTCATGCATTTCTTTGTCATATTTCTTTTTGAGATTTTTCATTCTTGTTTCTTAAAGCATTGGTGAAACCTGACTTTCAGACACATTTTCTTTACATAATATGAATGTTTATACCCTAAACAGTGCTTTTATGTAGTAGTACCCAAGATATTCTCTGTTAACAAATTTCTGTGGCACTTGAAAGTTGATCAGTTGTCTGCTAAAACCTACACCAGCAATTGAACACTTTGTCAACAAGCTTTGTTTAGCTGGTATGTGATCTTGTGTAAACACCTAATGAGTTACCAGTTGTGCACCTGTCCAGCTTGGGAAACAGGGTGAAGATGTTTTGTACAATTTATCAATTTATTGCCAGGAGTATACTTCAGAACAACATAAGATTATTTTAATATTATTTGAATCAATGAAATAACTCATGGCCGTGAAAAATATTTTATGGTTGTGACAAATATCTTATGGTTGTGAAAGATATATCATTTATGGGAAAAGTATACTATTTATTTGAAAAGTATCTTATG
Source organism: Amphiduros pacificus (assembly GCA_949316495.1). Lineage (NCBI taxonomy): Eukaryota > Metazoa > Annelida > Polychaeta > Phyllodocida > Hesionidae > Amphiduros > Amphiduros pacificus. The sequence continues at coordinate 15,143,635 of OX439003.1, read as the reverse complement.
CATATGAAAACCTTTCTGTCAAAAAGGGAAGACATGACTCAAAGGTTGCATGGAATCCCCCCTTAACTTGAAGGCCGTGATATTGAAAAAGTGACATTAAACCCTTTGATCACTGGTTTGGCCTTAAATCACAAGGACTTTGAATGGCAAAACTGTGAATGCTGATAATTGGTATCAGTAAAATTTATGATATGACCCTCTTTGATGAAATTTGGGGTTTTTCACACCATTGAATGGGAAGACATCAAAGGCTGCATGGATTCCACCTTAAAAGCTGGGCTGTATAGAATTTTTTAAAACTTTTTTTTGCAAACATATATAATATAAAAAATAATGATTTCTTCATTTATAACTTCATAAATATTCATCCGTTTTTAATAAATTTACCACCAAAAGAAAGCCAAGAAAAGGCACTATCATCATGATAAGTATTATCTTCCAATTCATTCTCTAAATAGTGGAAAAAAATGGCCAAAAATGTGTTGCTCCAATTTTGACAATTGGTAAACAACACCTCCTGTGACTTACGGAGCCCCCTGACAGTTCAAAGGTCAAGGTCACACAACACACTTCCTGTTTAGTCCTGGCAGTACTTGGTGGTCACAAAAAAATCATAATTCTCAGGGCAGATGTTCTTTAGTGGATTTCAGATAGATAGCCTGTATGTATGTCAATTTTAAGATCATATACTGTTTTCACATACCTTAAACTACTGTAAAATTGCCTGTAACTTTCCAGGTTTCACCAATGCTTTAAATCTCTCTTGTTGTTTCATCATTTTTCGCAGCAATGGGAATTTGTTCTTCCTCATTTATATCATCATTGTCACGTTCCTCTATGCTGTCCTGTTTTCTAGTTGCTCCATCATTTCCCTTGGTACTAGAACTGACTTTATCTTCTCTACTCTTGAGTACCAGTGTCACTCTTTTTTTTCATGTTTTTGTGCATGTTTCCTCTTTTCCTGGAGTGGTTTGTTCTTCTGTAGGTATTCTTCTGTTCTCGTTTTAAATTCATGCCTATTGTGGGTGAACGCCAGGCATAATGTTGCTCTGTCATGGTAATTCATAGAAGGGTGATTGCTGGAGCCCATCTCCTCCAGTACTTTTCCCCAAATTCTATTTGAAGCCCTATCCGCCGTATCCAATAGTGTATCTTTGTTTAAAGACATGCTTGCACGCATTTTCAGCAGCTGTATAATTTAATTTGAACATTTCTTTGGAAAAGAATATTTGAGAGTTGACAGCTCTCTCATGACCTTCAGCTGTTGCATTAACATATCTGAAAGAAATAAGATACAAGTAATACTTCAATGTAATTCTATTTCATAGATGTAGATTTTTTTATATGAACATCGACATATTCATAAACACTGTCAATCCTAATTATTTCTCTTTATTGTAACATTTGTTAAATTTCCCATACTGTTTAAAAGTTGAGCACAGAAAACATGTCACATAGGCCTTGTGACCTTGGAAATAGGTTAAGGTTATATATATATATATATATATATATATATATATATATATATATATATATATATATATATGACTATTTTACAGGGTTCTTCAAATGCATAATTGGTTTCATCTGCTACAAGTTATTCTTGAGATATTGCTGTTAATTTTGTAATTTCTTCAATATATTCATTTTTATATGACAACTAGCTCATCTTTCCTAAAAAAAGAATCAATATATTACGAACTTACACATTTAAGAGTATTTTTTAGACAAGATTGAATCATCCCGCGATATGAAAATTACACAGAAACTGCAATTTTAAATGATTTTTTACTTTTCAATCTTGTCAAGTACATCTTGTATTAATTGCTCTTGTATTAAAGTCCATTTTTTCAGAGAATATAATTATTATATAGAACATGCTACATTATCGATTTAGATTGAATCATCCCGTGATATGAAAACCACACAAAATCTTTTAATTGAATTTTCATAAACTCTACCTTGAAAAGTCTCTATCTGGATTTGGGAAATCATATCTATATTGAAAAATAGAATATTATATGAAGATCTACCCATTTTGGTATTTTTATGAAATACAAACCACGAACTACGAACCATCAAAAAAATTTCCCACACGTCAATTCAGAGGAGATGATCAGTTGCAGAGATTCAGACTAGATGATACAGATGAAGAGATTCATAATAGATGATACAGATGTGGTAATTCAGACAAGATGATCCAGATGAAGAGATTCAGACTAGATGATACAGATGAAGAGATTCAGACTAGATGATACAGATGAAGAGATTCAGACTAGATGATACAGATGAAGAGATTCAGACGAGACGATACAGATGAAGAGATTCAGACTAGATAATACAGATGAAGAGATTCAGACTAGATGATCCAGATGAAGAGATTTAGACGATGCGATCCACATGAGGGTCAACAGTTGAAATGAAGGATATATACTTTGTCCAAAATGGATATGTCCTTTTCCTGTGATAGACAATTAATGTTTGGCTTTTTGGTAATTTGGCAGTGTCTATAAGAGTTAGACAAGTAATTATCATAGGGTTGACATGTGTGGTACACATCCAGAGCATGTCCAAACAGCTGGATGTCAATGTAAATGCACTGATGGATCAGTTATTGAGGACAAAGCTGCTGCAGCTACTGTAAATGGAAACAATTGTTGCCTTCCAAGCAAATCATCAAATTAATCAGTTGAGCTTGTTGCCCATCATTTAACATTAGATCATGTTGAGATTTACTTTAATTTATAATATTTTACAAAGGTATCATTGGCTCTGTATCCAAGAAAGTACAGAAATAAAATCCCAAGCCAAATTGGCATTCATGGAAATTAACGGCAAGTCAATCGGTAGGGACTTTAAGTGGTTGATCATTGCTAAGATACCAAAAAGTAAGACATCACTATTTCATTAAGAGCCGTTGCACCATAATGACATTCGTCCGTCCAGTACATAAACAATGTATTGTTATATACACACCATAACCAACGAAATAGGTAACACATTTCAGTCCAGAGGTGATCAATATTTAAAGATACATATGTAACATCACGTATTGATCTTTTATGACAAGTCATATGGCCAGTAGCTGCTGCATAAGACACAATCACTGCCAATAACACAAACCTATTTAAAAGAAAACAGAATGTCATATTCCTCAAGATTTTCATGACAAGAGTGAGAACATTTGCAAGTTTATTTGTCAAAACCTACTGCAAATATGTGTCTATGTAAACTAATCTTAACAAGTGTTTGAAATTAGACAACCTATTTATGTCAAATTATTAAATCTGTTATTAATAATGTATTGTAAGGGTTACACTTTGTATGAAATTTGCATGTTGTGTATCTAGTCGATATTTAATGTTTTGTATTTGCCGTTTCAGCACTGAATGACCTCATTCTGGTGATGTGCCGGAAAACAACAATTCATTCAATCATTCATTCCTTCGATTGATCACCTGGTGAACTTAAAAACATTTATGAGAGAAGGCTTTTTGACTTACATTTCATTCAATTTTAAGAAAGTATATGGTACTGAGTTGAAATATGAGAAAATGAACGATTTATAGGAAATGGGGTTAAGGAGTCAATACCCTTTTTATCCACAATATTTTGTCATGTAAACATTTCACAGTACAGGTTGGTGCATTGACTGTTACTATCCCTTGTGAACCTTTTATGCTGTGAGGGTCCATAGAGGGACTGAAATAACATTCAAAATTGAACCATTTTGAGGAGGAGGGGCTAGAAACTCAAGTCAAGTTGGTGCATAACTTTATGATGATTTCGATCATTAAATTGGTGATCATCAAGTTAGTATTCATTTCATCTACCAGGATTTGTGACCAATTGAACACAGTAAATGTTATTTATAATGAGATTATAGGCATATGCCTTATTCTCATCTATTATAGGCATATGCCTTATTCTCATCTATTATAGGTATATGCCTTATTCTCATCTATTATAGGCATATGCCTTATTCTCATCTATTATAGGTATATGCCTTATTCCCATCTATTATAGGTATATGCCTTATTCCCATCTATTATAGGCATATGCCTTATTCCTATCTATTATAGGCATATGCCTTATTTTCATCTGTTATAGGTATATGCCTTATTCTCATCTATTATAGGTATATGCCTTATTCCTATCTATTATAAGCATATGCCTTATTCTCATCTGTTATAGGTATATGCCTTATTCTCATCTGTTATAGGTATATGCCTTATTCCTATCTATTATAGGTATATGCCTTATTCTCATCTATTATAGGCATATGCCTTATTCCTATCTATTATAAGCATATGCCTTATTCTCATCTATTATAGGCATATGCCTTATTCTCATCTATTATAGGTATATGCCTTATTCTCATCTATTATAGGCATATGCCTTATTCCTATCTATTATAAGCATATGCCTTATTCTCATCTGTTATAGGTATATGCCTTATTCTCATCTGTTATAGGTATATGCCTTATTCTCATCTATTATAGGTATATGCCTTATTCTCATCTGTTATAGGTATATGCCTTATTCTCATCTGTTATAGGTATATGCCTTATTCTCATCTATTATAGGTATATGCCTTATTCTCATCTATTATAGGTATATGCCTTATTCTCATCTTTTTACTTGTGGCAGTACGTAATGGGGAAAGGTCAGTTCATGAGATATAATTTCTGACTCAATGAAAACACTTGCAAATCAAAGTGCTGGTAATATTTCACGTGAACTGAAATGAAATATACATGACACTAATTTTAACAATTTTAAGGCACAAAGTTCACAAAGTCAAAACTTGAACAAAGTATTGTACCGATATGATGTTTTGGGTATGTCATTGCAATATTTCATTATGGCATTTGTGCACTTAAGATACATTCGAGCACACGTATACAATAAGGTTGTCAATACAGTATATCGTCTATAAGTTTTGGACTTCACCAAACAACATTCTAAATCATATATGTGGTACTCTATTCATATGATCCCACGGGTGACAATGTTTACTTTCAGACTGATTCATGCACTAATATGGCCTTTGTTGCTGATACAAAAATAATTTGCAATAACTCTTTGGTATAACCAATCGTTAGCTGGATATACACCAAAAGAGCAAATTTAGACCTGCCCAATGACAAACCTGAAACAATAAATGATAGTAGTAAAGTAACAAAACTCGGAGCAACCGTCAGTTATTTTTTTAAGTGCATTAACATTTAATATAAAAGTAAAAGAATAAATATTTATAAATGACTAAAATCCCTATGAAAACTTTAGATAAATCAATTATTAAAAAGCCTCGCAACAAATTTTGAATAATCAGATAACAATTCCACATAAATACAATTATATATCTTAATTGGTATTATGTTTTCAAACGTTATTTTTAAAAACTTAAATCTGTAAAATATTATAATCAAAAACAAGAAGATCTCGGGTACGGCAGTGCGGCCTCACACGGTCTAATATTATGATAAATTTATAAGGTATGATTTTGACGCCAAAAGCATAATGGACTATATCCTAAAAAAATACAATTTTTTTATTTGCCATAAATAATTGACAAAGATGAATCTTATTTTCAACAATTGATTTTATGCCAGTTATAGCTTTCTCTGGTTTTACATTGCCGACACCATTTGCAATGCTTCACATGAATGCAAAGGCACATTTGATATATGATTCTGATGGTGAATTATAGTCATGCGTCTTTCTGAATGGTTGCTTGTCATAAACATATTGACAATATTTCGGATTTCATTAAAAGCAGGTATGTGAAAAAGAAAAAAAAGTTATTTTCATTAAATTTTCAAAAATATTTTTTTTTATAGAAATAATCTAAAATTTCGATAAGTTTGATAACGAAATATACTGTATTGTCTATATAATTATGAAATAAATAAAGGTATATATTGGTCTGGTAAGGGTAAGGGAGATTAAAATGGTGAAGAACACTTGCTTGCTGAGATAAGTGGGGTGTCACTTTGGTCATCTTTAATAATGTTTTGATTTGACGTGCATTTTTTGTTGCAAGGACATATTCCAGAAATAGTTCTGTGTATATCCTGGAGTAGCCCTTACCTGTATCTTTGACTAGCAATATCAATACAGGCACACTTATTATATTCCCACCATAAAAGGACATCTCTCTCATATCAGTCCTTTCCTCCAAAGGTATAATAAAACTGTACAGGATCAGTCGCAGGTCATCGGTTGTCATACAAAATCTGACTGTCCACTAATTGGTGAAATAATATAAATGGATTTGTTTTGTACAGGCAATGATGTACTGATTGGTCAGTTTATGTGACTGTGACTATGGCTGGACACGATTGGCACTTGCCGATTGGCTGTCGGTAAGAGCAGCACATCACCCAACTTTTTAAATCTAACTCGCCGGACCCAGTCATGTTGAGCGAATGGCAACTTCAAATCCAAGGTCCCACTGTTTTCAGATTTAAGATTGGAGTACCAGCATATCTGGTATGGCTGCCAGTTCTTGGACTGATTGAAAAATAATCATATTTAATTGGATTATGAAGAATAAGGAACTTTAATATAGCAAGTGAAAATATTGCTCACCAAGCAGATGCCTTGAAGCCTTGAAACAGTCAAAACCCATTCTGCCATTTGACCTCCTGAGGCTTCATGTTTTTTTCTCTTTTTTTGGATCCAATGGTTTTATTTAATAAAACATGATTGCAACATTTAATATTATTTTGAAAAGAGGAATAATATCTATTTATATATGGTTAATACTGATAAAAATTTAAAAATCACGAAACTAAGGAATTACTTATAGAGGCATTGACACCATTTCCAATCATAGAAATGACCTCAAGCTGATGCACAGCATCAACAAGATGAACCACATGAAACTTTCAAAAACAAAGTACAGCAACATACTACACTGCTGATGGGACAGAGAACGACATGAACAGCATTATGAAGGCGATAGCAAATAAGGTGGAAACCTGTTCCATGGCCTTCAATTTAGAAAAAAAAGGATTTATCATTTGCATCATGACATTGACATTAGCTTTAGTAACCAGTCATGGCTGGAGTGTACAACACCTCAGTACATCTTCGCCCTTCTTGTCCATGCAGCATGACCAAATTACTTGTCCTGACTGGAAATTGGACTTCAGAACCTTACCACTGGGGACAGACATCTTACAGACTAGGGATCAAGTGTACATCCATCTGACACAACACAACGGTCTACATCAGAGGATTTATACATGTAGCACCATAGATCCCAGCATTTATTACATACTTAATCTTCATACACTTTTGCCCTCTTTTGACAGCTAAATAAGCATAACAAGGCCCATATTCACATTGACCACTTTCGGCTTGTTATTCCCAACCTTCTAAAATGACTTATTGTGACTATAGCAGACCAACATAAATGAAAAAAAGTGGCCATATCAGTGGCCATATGGCCATATCAGATCGACTTTCAAGCCTTTTTTATCACTGCTGACAGTGGGAGTCGAACCCAGCACCTCCCGTCCTCCACATATTAAACCATCAAAGGCACATATGCTCTACAAACTGTGTAGACTAACAGACTAGATGGTAGCTCAGACCAGATAGTAATGAAAAGAATCACACGAGACTATAGTGTCTGTCTGTACCGTGCATACACTTTTGTTCAGCCTGTTGAGAACATCTCGGGAAAAGGAAAACAGTAATAAACAGCTTATGGAAGGGACATCAACTCTTCCACCAGGACACCTCAACAAGAGACCCATACCCTTCACAGTATTTCTCTTCCGGTTATTCATTTGGATCACTTCTTCTCATCTGAATCCTGTTACTCCATAAGATGTTCAGAAATTAAATTAGTCCCTTGACTGGATTCATTCATGTCAAAAATGTATCATTAATATTGCATTCACATCAAGATGCAATCTGATCATCGATTTATTATTTTATCTCATCTTTAACCAAATCTCTCATGTCCCATCTAGTTCCATCTAGTTTATATCAATTCTGGGTTGTTTCACACCTTTTGGGTCAGTAATATGACATCCCTCTTCCATAGGCCTTTCGCAAGGTTTAAATTTATATCTGGTTGATTTAAGTATCAGATTAGTACGTTGCCATTTGATAAAAAATCTATATATGATACCTACCTCCCTTATTAAGAGAAATCAAACACATTTTCAAACTATATTCGGCCATCTTGATTTCTATCATGAGGAAGCGCACTGAGTGTATATCAACATATTGGCTCCTTTTAAAACCAACATATCACTGGACTACTTTACATATCACTTAAACAGATATATACATTCTGAATATATGCTCTGGTGTCTGTAGTCAAATAAAGGTGCATGTGCTTACATGTGCACAAATCACTACTTCGAAATGTGTCAATGCCCTAGGTTTGTGGTCAGTATTAATATTTTAGAAATAGAACTTTGATATTTCATAAACGTATCAAATAATGCAATATATTTTTTTAATTGCCAAATAAAACCATGATTTTAATGCAAAAATATGTGTAAAATAAAGCTCAGATATATGTGTGATGATTTGCCCACTTTGGACGTGACAATGACTACACACCAACTTTCCAGTAGGCAAGTATTCCCAGCATGAGACCAACTTTTAATCTCCCTACTGGTTACCTCAGACTTTCCTCTTCATATCATGTATTTTGGCTCAAGGGAAAATAGTTGTTTGGTTTATATATTGAAGATGTACATAGAAATACATTCTACACATTTTGATGAAATATTACTCATGTTTTGGTAACACCATACCTCATTTTCAAAGTCGTTTTTATTCTAATTTACAGAAAATGGTTTAAAGGAAGAATTGTATGTCATAGGGGACTCCAGGGATGGCTTAGACAGGCTTTACTGTTTAATGGCCAGCACTGATTTAAGTTTATTTGAATGTGCAGCAAGATGTTTACTTCACCCGATCATGCAAACCTCCTGTGTTTAGCTTTCATCCATATTTATTCAGAATAAGATATATATATATATATATATATATATATATATATATATATATATATATATATATATATATATATATATATATATATATATATATATATATATATATATATATATATATATATATATATATATATATATATTTATATATATATATATATATATATATATATATATATATATATATATATATATATGATATGATGACTTTATGGGTATAAAGTTGCTTAAAGGTGAGTGAGGTATGGGGGGGACTCCAAGTGTCAATTGCAATTTCAAAGCAAGCACGCATATATAAGAAGCTGCATTTCTCTGGCTCGGCCTCTTAGTCTCTCCTGAACGTTTTACAGTCGGTACAGACCTCAGGAACGTTTCAGGGAGCTATGCCGAAGAAGACAACCCAGCGCCGATGCCGGGCTTGTGGGGAACCCATGAAGGGCCACGTTGGCCCATCTGGGTTAGGGGTGTGTCAGAACCCTCCCCGAGCACCCCTGCCTGGGGGTTCGGGGGAAGACAGCCAGTCCTCGTCGGAGGAAGAGGGGCTGAGTCCAGGCGCCCGCGGTCCGAGTCCAGGACCCGATCCGAGTCCAGGATCCTCCACCCCAGCCAGGGGTGAGTGCAGCCAGCCCAGGCTAAGTCAGACGAACCCGTTCCTGGACGATTGCAGCAGGCTGACAGTGCCCGGGACCACAGAACACGGACAAGCCACGGACAGCACGGACAGCACGGACAAGAAACTGGCCACGCTCTGCGAAAATATGGAAGTCATGCAGGCACAGATGCGCAACATGATGGATTCGCACATGGCATTATCCAATGCTATAGGCAGCAGAAGTGTGAGTAATGTTTTGCCACAGACTGTAGATAATTTTTTGCCACAGACTGTAAATAACTTTTTGCCACAGACTGTGCCGGCTGGTCGCACGGCAGGAGCTCACCCGGCCACCCCTTGGCAACAGCCTTGTTTGCCTTGGCAACCAGCCCCTTATATACAGGCCCCAGTTCAACCCACGCCACTTGCAGCAGGGATAGCAGGCCTGAGGAGTGTCCCACATGACACAGACTGGAGCGGACTTTGCCGGGACAAAACCATTTCGGAAAGGACCATTAAAAGTGCTGTACTTGGTGAGTACATTCAGATACAAGACTTTCTTCATAACATGGTCATAGACAATGATAGCTCACTAGATGTACAATCATATATTGACAGCTCAGGAGACATTAAGTACAAACGCAGGTCACAGCGCAGGAAGGTGTATGATCTAAAAACCTGGTTGGAAGCATGGGCCTGTTATGAGAGGATTATGGTTCACACTCATGGTCTCTATTTATATGATCAAATGTCAGACTACAAAGCTCTAGTAATCGATTGGGACTCTAAGTACACATGGTCAAATATTGCTATATTAGATATGCGTCATAGAATGGCTCTCTCAAGGGCATCCGTGGATTTTGCCCGGGTAGACCCCCATTTAGTGCTTTCTATACTTGATGCCACAGCAGTCAAAGCGAACGCCCCGAGGTGTCCGCGGTGTAAAAGTTATTACCACTTTCGCACTTCTGACTGCCCCTTTCCCGCCTCGGCGTCGTCGCCCCAGGGGCAGGCGGCGTGGGAAACAGGACAAAGACCAAAGCAAGCACCAGGTGGGGAAGTCTGCAACAACTTTAACCTTCTCAAATGTACATTCAAAAACTGTCGTAGACAACACATATGCAGACAATTCAACGGACCATTACCATTTGAGCTGTGCATTAAACAAGGAAAGTGTGCTTCATCATCCGTCAAACACGTTTCTGTCACCTGAATATTGGAAACAGGGCTTAGTTGACTACCCAGATCGTGAATTTGCCGACAAACTGTATAACAGGGCTTTAAATGGGGTCAAAATAGGATTTACTGGGGACGACACATGTTCTGTCAAATCTAAAAATTGGCCTTCAAGCTCTATACACCATGGTAAGGTAAATGACTTTGTTAAGAAAAACCTTGCATTAGGTAGGATTGAGGGACCTTTGGATAATCCCCCTCCTAACTTTAGGGTATCCCCACTAGGGGCTTTTCTTAAAAAGAAGTCGACCAAAGCGAGAGTCATTCATGATTTGTCCTGGCCTCCAGGTAATTCAGTAAATGATGGGATTAATAGCGAGCTTTATTCACTCAAATATGCCACAGTGCTAGATGCAGTCAGGATTATTCAGAATTACGACGCCCCCTGGATGGGTAAAACTGACCTAGCAGCAGCTTTTCAGAGTGTTAAAGTGTCCCCTGGTGACAGGCACTTGCTGGGATTTGCATGGCCTGACTCCACCGGGAGTGAAAGGTATTACCAAATGTCTTGTTTACCATTTGGTCTGACCAGCGCACCAAGACTTTTTGATGACTTTGCCATAGGATTAGAATACATGTATAAAAACAAAGGTGCTGCTGACAGCATCCATTATCTGGATGACATCCTGACGGTGTCTCCCTCTATAGTTGGATGTAAGAACTCACTTGACACAATAGTTAGGACTTGCAAGGAAGCAGGGTTTCAGATACAGGAGGAGAAAACTGTAGGTCCCTCACAAAGACTCGAGTTTTTGGGGATAGTTATTGACACAGTTAAACAACAACTCAGTATCTCTGATGAACGCATAGAGGATATTCAGTGTGATCTAGAGACACTCTATAACAGGCAGTATGTCACAAAGCGAGAGCTGTTATCACTAACTGGAAAGCTCATTTTTTGTTCAAAAGTTGTACAGGACGGCGTTCTCTTTACCCGCCGTCTCATACATTTGGCAAAGCGAGCCACTCACTTACACCATAGGATAAGATTGACTCGTGAAGCCAGGAGGGACATGGAATGGTGGAGACAATGCCTATCCTTACATAATGGGGTATGCTGGTTCCCCACCGAATGGTGCATGTCCTCAGCAGTAATCTTGTTTACAGATGCATCAGATGTTGGAATAGGTATCTCATACAGGGACTCATGGACCATGGTTGAGTTCACAGGTGAGAACAAATGGATGTGTGAAATGACTATAGCATGGAGAGAACTTACAGCTGTTGTTATGGCAATCGCCACCTATGGCTGCAGACTCGCAAACTGCAAGGTTGCCATGAATATTGACAACATGGCAGTATGTTATAGCATCAACAATGCCAAATCCAAGGATCCTAACCTCATGAACCTAGTCAGATCACTTTACCTGTATACTAGTATATTCCGCATAGACTATAAAGCCATTCACATTGGGACATATTACAATGCATCAGCTGATGCCTTAAGTCGGCTTGACATGCCCAGGTTTAGGCATCTCAACCCCGACAGTGATAGAGACATGACAATAGCCATGCCCATCATGTATGACTTCGAATCAATAACTATTGTATATCTACTGTGTATAAATCTGTTATTATAAAGTTATGTGGTAAAACCTGTATAAAACGTCAAAATACTATGTATCATGTATAAATTAAATTTATGCCATTTCTGTTTATTATAAATCACAAGTGTATATCACCCTAATGATTGCCTCGTAATATGAAACTTGTAACAACGTTTGTATAACGTCACACGTTTGCAAAACGTCACACGTTTGTGCAACGTCCAGTGTTTGAATAACGTCTTGTTTTATGTACTCGCTTAGCCAACATGGCTAATCCTCTCTGGGCTTTGTAGGTTTGGATGCGACGGTCGCCAGATTGGTGCAGGACGGCCTGCTAGCCAATACCAGAAAGACTTACAGCTCAGCCCAAACACAGTTTCTTCGCTTCTGTGAAACATTTAGCTTCTGCCCACTACCGGCTAGTGAGGAAACCATTTTGAGATACATAGCACACCTTAGCAGCTCAGGTAAGCAGGGTCGCCCGGTAGCTCCCGCCACTTGTAGTGTCTACCTATCTGCAATCAGGTCCCTGCACGTTATCCACGGGTACCCAATCCCCCCAACCAATACTAGGGTCGGGCTCGCTTTAAAAGCCATCACACATGTCTCCAGCTCGGCCAAAGAAAAGCCCCATTGATTTTAATTTACTGTGTGCCATGTACGATCTGCTACCTAGTGACTACATGGGCTCTCTGTGGCGAGCTGCTCTCGCTTTGGGTTATTTTGGCTGCCTGAGGGGAGCGGAATACTTTGGGGTAGACCAACCTAAGGGCAAGGCCTGGCTTGTGGCTCCCCCTATGGTCTCCCAGGTATCATTCCGTCTCTCCAAGGGCTCCAGGTGTCCAAGGGATTCACCAAGAAGATCGGCTGCTCATCTCACAGGGTCTGTGCGGTCTGTAGGGTCTGGGACTACCTGGCTATCCGTGCCAGCGTAGCCTCCATCAACCCTCAGGCCCCCTTATTTGCCTACAGGGATGGGTCCCCAGTTCCCAAGTTTGCCTTCAATAGGACCATTCATGACCTAGCAAGTCAGCTAGGTCTACCGCCTAGTGACTACACGAGTCACAGCTTAAGGAGTGGGGCTGCTACGCAGGCTAACTCCAACGCCTGGAGTGCCCCTGAGGTGGCAGCACTAGGCGGCTGGAAATCCCAGGCATACCTGGGCTACATTCATACAACACCAGACCAGGAGATCAACCTAGCAAAAAGGCTTATCTCCTCTTAACCTTGGCCTTAGTCAAATGCCTATACATTTGTCTATGGGATAATGGCCAAGCCAGCTGACAACTATTACAGTGGATCCAGTTGTCAGCCTGTATATATATTTGTTTATTATGTATTGTTTTGATTGATTGTTTTATACTATGTCCTGAGGTCTGTTGACTGCTGCAATTGTTACAGTGGATCCAATTGCAGCAGCACAGTCAACATTCCTCCAAAATGTTTGGTGGTAGGCAGATTTATTTGTAAGTAGGTTTTGCAAATAAATCATTTATATGCAACTTTATATATACCGAGTCGTCTTGCTTTAAGATGACTTTATGGGTATAAAGTTGCTTAAAGGTGAGCGAGGTATGGGGGGGACTCCAAGTGTCAAGCCGAGCCGCCCAGCTAATTGCAATTTCAAAGCAAGCACGCATATATAAGAAGCTGCATTTCTCTGCCTCAGCCTCTTAGTCTCTCCTGAACGTTTTCCCTCCATCCCGCCCTAATACTATATTTGTAACTATATATTAGCTCAATACCCAATTATATAAAGTAGAACTATATGTCAACTGTATTGGGATAATGGCCAAGCCAGCTGACAACTGTTACAGTGGATCCAGTTGTCAGCCTGTATATATATTTGTTTATTATGTATTGTTTTGATTGATTGTTTTATACTATGTCCTGAGGTCTGTTGACTGCTGCAATTGTTACAGTGGATCCAATTGCAGCAGCACAGTCAACATTCCTCCAAAATGTTTGGTGGTAGGCAGATTTATTTGTAAGTAGGTTTTGCAAATAAATCATTTATATGCAACTTTATATATACCGAGTCGTCTTGCTTTAAAAAAAAAAATATATATATATATATATATATATATATATATATATATATATATATATATATATATATATATATATATATATATATATATATATATATATATATATATATATATATATATTATAACTTTTATAATATGAATAATGTATTTTCAATAAAAAAGACCAATCATTGTTTCAAAGATTCATGCCGAGACGACTTCACATTCATTCAAGGAAAATGCTACACAATAACAACAGATATAGGAACCTGGGATGAAATGAGATTATTCTGCCAATCCCGAAATTCAAATATGATTACCATAGAGACAGAAGTGGAACAACTGAAAATACAAAAAATCATTGAAGGTACATGTTTATTTTTGTCATCGGTTGAGAATGCTTTTGATTTATTTTCTGGACAATTCTGTTTCATTTATGCCATGTGAATAAAAGGTCCTCAGTTGCTTTCCAAGATAATCAATAACATTGAGTTCTAATGACAGTTTTCTATCTTCTGCCATCCCTTCAATTGTGCGAAAAGATTATCTAGTTCAAACAGTACATTTTTTTTATCCATTTAGAAATATCATTAATAAAATAAATCAAAGCAGATTTAAATTTAATTATTATAAACCAATATTATAATTATGTTATTTGTTCAAGGTTATGTTAATCATTATTTCTGGATTGGATTGACTGATTATGGACATGAAGGAACATGGATTTGGGAGGCTACAGGTAAAGAGGCTGGGTACACACAATGGGTTATTCCACCAGATAATTATCGAGGAATCGAACATCATGCTGTAATTTCTACATGGTCAGCGGATTATTGAAATGGAGTGACGTTCCTGGTACAGCCAACTTTAGTGCCATTTGTGAAAATTAAGACCTTAACATCGTTTAAGTAGGCTTATGGATATTTTCTTTTTCTGGTTAAACAGGAACAAAATTTATGATAATTCTGAAAAAGATATACAAAAGGTCAAAATAGGATATGCATAGTATAATTTAGCTTAATATTATTTTCCCCAAAAAGATATATTCAATACTAGATTGTAAGACAAAATATCCATCACATAAAGCTATTACGAATTGCACTAATTTCATGTTAAACATCATACATCAAAAACTGATAAGAGGCACAATTTTCAAATATACATTGAATTGTGTTTGGTGTTTTCTGTCAGCATATAACTTCAGATTGGCCATTTGAAGGACTCATATAGATCGGTATACACTAGTAGTGTACAGGCACGGGGTAAGACCATAATACGATTTGCATAGTATAATTAAGTCAAGAATTACTAAGGGTTGAAATTCCCGATTTTACAATCAGCACAAAGCTTATTTCCTGCGTAGCTTGTATAATAGCAATGGGGCCACAGGTCATTATCATCAGCCAACCTTTTATTATATTGCTATTTGAGTAGTCACTTTATGGTATGCATGATTGTAAACCTATAACTATAAAAAATAATCAACAAATATTGAGCTATCCGCTGCAGGTCTCACACAATCCACAAAGCTGTTGATTTTTAAAAAAATAAATAGTGTGAAAGACAGTACAGTACATTGAAGAACAAACTTCCTGATCCTAAGCGTCAATAAGTGATGCACCAACTCGGACCCTGAAAAAAAGTCTATTGGACAAAACTAAGACTAAATATAATCCAACCGCATAAGTATCCCAAAAGTAGCATTGTGGCATCGCCTTTTTCCAAATCAAAGACAATACTGATGACACAAGATTTTGATTTAGCTTTTATCAAACGATTTATTCCCATAAAGTAACCCAGTTTGAACACGACATCATATCAGCTTGTAGATAATTTTTAATACAATAGCTTATAAAGTTTTGTATTCTTAGTTTAATAAAGTATACTTTTATAATCGTGTATATTGTGTTATTCATGACTTGTAGCATTGTGATACATAAAATAGACAACAAAATCTGTTATTAACCTTGTTGCCCGCTTTCAACTATAAAAAAAAGCATTTGACATTGTGCATAAACTAAGGGGGTGCGATCTTTATCGCCCCAAAGTATGTCTTGTCTGGATAGAAGTTGATCCTGCACTGTCTGGAATGGTTGTCTGGAACCACAGAAATTTGATCACCTGACTTCAAGCGAAATATACCAGCTTGGAAACTCCCATCGATTGCATATATACTATTTCCATCCGAGTCTATGCCAAATGGACGCCCTCTTGAAATAAACAATAAAAGGAAATACGTTTTTATTGTAAACTTAGAATGTAGATATTGATCATGCAATATAATGAATGATGCATGCCGTGAGATTGAGCCGTGATTTTGTCCAATTAAATATTATATACTTAATTTTTACATGCTTATTTTTGAGTCAACAATATTTGTTATTTGACACAGTTGACTTGTCCTTTAAGTATTACATATATCACCTTTAGTGGGTAATTTGGGGTTGATTGGATAGTCCAGGTAAACAATTGACTTCACTTCACTTTTTCACCTTTACAATTTCAATTTATACCATTATGGCACCTTCATGTATTGATGTGCTGTTAATCCATATTTAATTCATAAATAAAATACTACTTTTTAAATGGGCTAATTACTAAACACATAAAATAAATATTTTGGGTTCTAGGGTTCTTTTGGGGGAGAAGCAATAAATAAAATATATTTTTAGAACTAGCAAAGATGCTCTGAGCAGAATGAGATGCTGGTCTATGGTTTCACCTCACTTTATCGCTTATATGGTGACATATAGGTGACATATAGGTTACATATAGGTGACAGACCTTGCTTCCTGTGTCTTCATATTAAGCATCAGTCTCGTCTTCCTCGAGTGGTTTGCCCGCTTCAGCCACGTGACGTAACCACAGTGCACGTGAGACCTGCCAACATCATCATAACACAACTATCATAGCTTTCTTTTTAGGTCTCTCAGCCAGTCTGGTACATTTATAGTTTCATTCTGATGATACTCCTATATAAATGTATTTGGATCAATGTGCGCCTGAATGTCAATATGTCTGAATCGAGGTCGAAAATGTGGCTGATTTCTTCTAAGCGAAATTACGTTCTGCCGCATCTTGACGTCATGCCAACAGACTATTCTCAACGTATCACATACCTGATACCATATCCAAGGTTTTTAAAGTGAAATGTAAGTAAGAGTAATTTGGCCTGTCAAAGGGGACACAACGCCTTATAATAAGCCATTACACTGAAATAGCGTGGATGTGTTTTCTTGAGCCACACACGTAGTTTGACCCATTATCATTATCAGACAGACAATATATATATATATATATATTTATTTTTCAAATGTTAGAACTAAGTACAATGATACGCACGTGGTACCCCTTGACTCCCGTCCATTTAAAGTGATTTGTAAAAACAGGTAGAAGTAACCAGAGGTTTTCAGTTCAAGTTGCCCAGTGAATATATTAATGTTGAATATAGTGTTGTGAGCTACCCCCGATGGTCTTGATCGGCTGGTCCACAAGATGGGAATATCTGCAATAATGACGATCATCAGAAATACAGTCCCAATATACACAATATTTATAAATAGAAATACTTTTATTCTATCCTCAGTTGAATATCAAAAATATAATTTTAACAATCTGGTTATGTGTGGAATTTTGTATGCACCTTATAGAGCAATGGTAAATATATTTAATAACATGAGTAATAATATGAGACCCATATGGGTAGTAGCGTGTCTTTTGGGAGTTCTGGATTAGATTTTCATAATCAAACGCATCTCAGCAGACAACATTTGACGAGATTTACGGCCAGGCCATTTGATTTTTGGAGAATGGAGTAATATAAATATATTTTTCAACAAGGAAATTGCATAAAGATTCTTTTTTTAAAGACTTGTTATTAATATTATTACCTCTGCCGATAGAGAGAGTTTGATCTTCGTAGTCTGGAGCCGGAATCAGATGAGATGTTGGGTGTTGATCCTGAAGGCAAATATATAGTATCATTCTCCTCAAGCATTTATGAAACAGATTGTTGGCAATCGCAATGATGATGCAAAGTAGTGAGTGATGACACAATACAGTGACAAACAATTTGATGATACAAGAGAGTGACAAACAATGTGATGATACAAGATAGTGCCAAACAATGTGATGATACAAGACAGTGACAAATTGGTCATACAAGGCGGTAGCAAACGCATTGATGACACAAGACAGTAACAAACAAATTGATGAAACAAGACGGTAACACATTGATGTCACAAATACAATGACAGAGTGACGATACAAGACTGTGACAAACACTAATGATACGAAGCAGTGACAAACACAGTGATGATAGAGGGCAGTAACAAACAGTATTGGTACAGGACAATGGCGAACACAATGACCACACAAGGCTGTGACGAACACAATGACCACACAAGACAGTCACAGCGTGATGGCACAAGGCAATGACAAAAACACGATGACAGAACAATAATTAAACAAGACAGTGACAAACAATGATGACACAAAAGAGTAACAAACACAATGATACAAGACAATGTCATACACGATGATGACAAAAGACAATGTCAAACACGATGATGACACAAGACAATGTCAAACACAATTATGAAACAAGACAATGCCAAACACGATGATGACACAAGACAATGCCAAACACGATGATGACACAAGCCAATCTCAAACACAATTATGAAACAAGACAATGTAAAACACGATGATGACGCGTGACAATGTCAAACAGGATGATGACACAAGACAATCTCAAACACGATGATGACACAAGACAATGTCAAACACATTAATGACACAAGACAATGTCAAACACAATTATGAAACAAGACAAACTCAAACACGATGATGACACAAGACAATCTCAAACACGATGATGACACCTGACAATGTCATACACGATGATGACACAAGACAATGTCATACACGATGATGACACAAGACAATGGTATAAGAAAATGACAAACACATTGATGACATATGTTGACACGAGAAAATAACATATTGATGATACACGGAGTGATGATACAAGACAGTAAATAAAACATTACGTGTTATGATAAAATCAACGATAATGTTAGATCAGTTACAACATTGTCAGGATATGATAATATTCATTTTAATGTTTTATACATCTTCATATTTCGGCAGTAAATCCAAAAATATCGATCAGGACATTTTAGGTGTTGTAAATATTAGCATTAACAATATCAGTGTTGAAAAAAACTCGTTGAATCTAATATGTTCAAGGTTTAATGAATCAATAGGTATAATACTCACATTTGAATTCAAGAACCTTTGAAAATCTTGATCTGCAAATAGAAAGATCATAATTTATACTGTTATGGCTAGTTCACAAAAACACATTTGGTCACCCGATATAGATTTACTTTTGTAAAATCTGAATAATACATCTGTGCTTTTTTTGCAAATTTGTATATATGGTCATCTTTTTCAGAATCAATCTAGTAAATAGATTCCAAATAGAAAGATTCATAATTAATAATAAAAATTGTCAAGCACAAAAGAAATTTGACTTTTGGGATGCTATTATATTTTTTTTGACCAAATTATCACATATTCCCCCTGATTTTAAGCAGCCATAAATTATTACCCATATATTTTAACTTACATTTCTCAAATAAAACACACACAAATAAATAAATAACATCAATATAATGTCTCAGGAAAAATATGAAAAAGATTAATTTGTTGATTACTCTATCATGCATGGTCTTACTCCGCCAATTATGTATACATACGAGTAGAAACAGTAGTACAGACTAAAAATTTCATTCATGTCTTTGTGTCATCGTTTTTTAGAGTTAAAATGCTAAAAATACTTTATTATTGGTTTAGTTGGACACTTGAGGACGAGGGCTTTGAAGACTTTGGAGAACAGAGTGTTATGTAATGATTTTGCAGCGGGTGTTTTTGAGAGACAAGAAAAAGTTGTTGCAGATAATTAATTTATCTTGGGATTTTCGTGATTGGCATACATTTTGTATAGTATTATCTAATAATTATCGTAATGTACAACACCTCAGAACATAATATTAACCCTTTGACATTTTTATTAAAGAAGTTATGATGATTTGAAATCATAAGTCCAATCCTCCATGCAGTTGGGGACCTTAATTACTGGGACCATCTGTGCTTATATGTTATATCAAATAGTGTTTATAGTCGCCCTTCTCGTAAAATCTGACTCATGAATCTGCACCTTACATGGTGGAATTTACATGTAAAACAAGTGGAATTTAAAACAAACAGTTTCTCTTACCAGAGATACAGGTACGGCACAGTGTGTTTCCAGATCTCTTGTTTCGACTCTGGATGGATACATCTAAATGATTCATTGAAACATTGTCAAAATACTTTTACCTATATCCATTAAGTTATTATATATATATATATATATATATATATATATATATATATATATATATATATATATATATATATATATATATAGAAAGAGATTGTATCAGATATGGGGTTTTTACCAATCTCAGACCTGTCTTGTGGGGCATTGACGTACTGTGAGGCATATAAAATACCCCACTCTTCATAGTGCAGCTGCTTATTCACAGTTACATAAGTAACCTGTACAAGGCCTTTTTGAACAAACATGTCTGAGAAGCATATTTATACAACCAGGCCATAACTATATAAATCACTGCCATCTAGTGTCACAGTTAGTAATAAGTGCCCTGGTGGTGGATAATGGCATTAGCGCCATTGATATGAACGTTAGATTTGTGGGGTATGTAAAATAAATTCATTATTAACACCAGATGGCACTCTCCTGTTACACACATTAAGGTATGAGATGGTATCCCATAATGAGGTCTGACAAAGATACTTCCAGTACCTCATATCTGTACCAGCTTCTAAATATATATATAAGATGATCCGCCATATGGAGAAGATTTCTGACACCCATATAGACAAAATGGAGATAGGAAATGATAAAGTAGAACGCATGCGGATTGTGGGCACTCCAATAGGCATTGCCCATGCGTTGGTGGAAATAAGAAAAGTGATCAGAGAACTGGAAATTGAAGATAAACCGGCTCGAGATATGTGCGTTTACTACGCACAAGGTAGATGCCGAAATGGCAACCGATGCCAGTACTCACATGATGTACCGTCATCATCATCCTCCTCATCATCCCGCCACAGGGACGCGAGGCGCAGTGTACAAAGAAGCCCTGTAAAATTCATCAGGGGACGAAAAGTAAAAAAATTCTGACATTTATATTGTGAATGTAGGGATATGTGTAAGATATGTGATATTTATGAGAAGAATGGAATTAATCAAGATCTAAAAGTAATAAATAAACATCTATCGATAATAAGTGAACGATATTGTAATTTGTCAAATAAAATGCAACTGTTCTTGAATGATGTATCCTGTTTTTATACTATTAAGCCTTGTACTTGTATACTTGATAAATTGAATTGGCAATTTACAATTAATTATGATAGAATACACAATTCCTCGATAGATAGGGCAAATTTCATAATTTCCTTGCTCTTATCACCTATATTGGAGAAATATTACATTGTCCCTACAAAACTAAATGATTACTGTTGTGTGGTGTCTCTCTACCCCAAACCTCACAAGAAAAGCTACAAGACTGATTTTATGCTATATGATTTCAGTGAACAATTTAATTTAGTATCAGGAAAAAACTACAAGTTAAATAACTTTGATAATCTTGGTCAAAACTTAACCACTCAATTACTAATTAAGGCGATAAAACTGAGGCTTGTTATAAAATCTAAAAAAATTAGCTTTGCTACTATATTACCTACAAACAGTATAGACAGTCTTAAATATCTTAATACATGCAATGGAGGGGTTCCCCATGTAGACACTCTTAATGGAAATCGCCGAAATGACTTGGTTAAAGAGAAAAACCCGCTGAACTTATCAAATTGCGTACCTAAATCACGTGACGAAAATGGCTCCTCCCACTCTGAAATCCTGATGGGGTCCGACACATGTATATCAGCAAACACTGATCCTACAAATAGAAAATCGGGATTATTGTTATTTGAACATGATAGTCACTCCGATAAAATGGTAACACATGAATATGAGCGTATAACAGTTGATAGAAACACTTGTAAAGGACAGGTAAACTTACGAATCGAGCAAACCCTACCCCAGGCCTCGTTGAATCTGATTGGCCATTGTGGGGGGCATCGTGGGGGGTGCCCTGATAGAAATGACGTCAGGGGGTCAATGACGGGATTTCCCTCCTCACATCACATTAATGAAGAACAAATCAATGCGAATGGAGACCTATACACTTCTACATCAAATGCACAAAGAGAGGGAAAAGAAATTGAACACTTGTGTTTAAAAAAGAAAAAAGTTGCAGAATCAAGAAAAGATGCTCAAAAACAAAATATTAACATAGGCACATGTAATGTACAAAGTATTGTGCACAAAGTGCTCACAGTCAAAGACTATTTCAATACAAATAACCTACATGCACTTTTTATAACAGAGACATGGTTACATGAATATGGGGATGAGAAGACACAAGATGAGCTGGAGGAAGGAGGTTTAAAACTCCACTCATTCCCTAGGATAGGCAAAAACGGAGGAGGAATTGCTCTGCTACACCGGATCGAAATTCCATTCAAAACAAATAGACTGCACCCTCCGTCAGTAAAAACCATGGAACTAATGGAGGCATCTCTTAACCTTAAGGGTAAAAGGATGACATTTGTAACCATATACCGACCAGAGCCATCTGGTGGAAATAGGTATACTTACACAGAGTTCTATGATGAACTAACTCAACTTATTGCACACTATGGATCATATAATCATGAAGTTATATTCCTGGGGGACTATAATTTTCATGTGAACAAACCTACCAAACCTGATGTTGTGAAATTCAATGATGTTTTATCTACATTCGATATGAACCAATTAGTAACTGAGCCAACACATCGACTGGGTAACACTTTGGATCTAATCATTACCTTTAAAGGTAACAAATTTATTAAGAGTCACTGGGTTGATGAATACATATCTGATCACAAAATGGTCCTCATGGAACTGGACATTTATCCGCCAAAACCTACTAAAAAGACGATACAATATAGAAGTTACAAAAATATAAAAATGGAAGCATTAAGGAATGATATCAAAAATATTATGCTAGAAAATAGAGCATGGGAGTCATTATCACTCGAGGAAATGGTAAGATTCTACGATGAAAAGTTAACAGTCATAATCGATAACCATGCCCCAATCAAGGTTGCCAATGTATCTAAGCGGAAGCCTGCGCCATGGATGAACAACCATATTAAACAGGAAAGATCAACAAAAAGAAGATTGGAAAGGAAAATGGAAAAATCTGGATTGCAAATTGATAAGGAAATATATAATTCCCACAGAAATAAATACAACTCTTTATTGAAGACCTCACAATCTGAATATTTTTCAAATCTAGTAAATGAACATAAGCATGATCCGAAAAAACTTTTTAAGGTCATAGATAAGGTCATGCATAAATCAATGGAGGTCCCGATGCCGCAATCAAACTGTGACACGGAATTGGCGGAAAAATTCAACAATTATTTCCTTGAAAAAATTGATACAATACGTAAAAATATTGATGGTCATAATATAAATGTAATTTCACCACCAGATGACACTACTAATAACATATCGCCAATATCAAACCAAAACAAACCAATCCTTGAAAGATTCACACCTCTTACTGAGGCTGATGTTCGCAAGCTGGTGCGGAAGGCATCAAAAAAGTCATGTGAGTTAGACCCAATACCAACGTGGCTACTTCATGACCTTATTGATGACCTCCTGCCTATCATCACAGCCATCATCAATAAATCATTAAAGGACTCTGATGTGCCTGAAAATATGAAAATTGCAATAATCAAACCCCTGTTAAAAAAAATGGGACTAGAACTAATTGAACAGAATTATAGACCTGTCTCGAACCTCAGTTTCGTCTCCAAGTTAACGGAAAGGGCAGTTGCAGATCAATTAATATCATATCTGACGATTAATGACCTCACTGACAAATTTCAATCTGCATACAAAGAGTATCATAGCACTGAAACAGCACTACTACGGGTACAAAATGACATTTTAAGGGACCTGGACCAGAGAAAAACGGTGATTCTACTCTTACTGGATCTGTCAGCGGCATTTGACACTATAGACCATAAATTATTGTTTGAAAGGCTGAAGGCGAGGTATGGAGTTAGCGGTCAAGCGCTAGCATGGATACAATCATATTTACAAAATAGGCAACAGTGTGTGAAAGTAGGATGTAAAAGGTCCAGCACAAGGGAAATTAAGTATGGGGTCCCTCAGGGATCGGTACTTGGACCGATCCTTTTCACATTATACATGTCACCCCTAACTGATATTTTGGAAAAATACGGCCTGAACTACCATATATACGCAGACGACACCCAGATCTACATACCTGTTGATCACACCTCCGTACAAAATTTTGAAATAAGCAAACAAAAACTAGAGAAATGTGTAAATGAAGTCAGAGCTTTTTTAATATCAAGTAAAATGAAAATAAATGATGGTAAAACTGAGATGCTAACACTTCATGATGGGCATAGCAGTCGCCTCCCAGGGGATGCCATTAACATCAATGTAGGGGATTCGTCTATTTTACCCTCCTCATTGGTAACTGACCTTGGCATCATTTTTGATGGAAAAATGGATATGAAGGCCCAAATAAAGAAAATGTGCAAAAAGGGATATTATCATATCAGGAATCTTTCATCAATTAGAAAATGTCTAGACGAGGGAACAGCCAAAACTTTGACACATGCCTTTGTAACATCAACATTGGACTATGGAAATGGCCTACTGGCTGGTCTACCTAGCACAGAAATTAGAAAGTTGCAATACCTACAAAACTCAGCGGCCAGAGTTGTAGGAAAAATTAGAAAATTTGATCATATATCACAGAAATTAAAGGAACTTCACTGGCTCCCAATACATGCTAGAGTAAAATTCAAAATTATACAGACTGTGTGGAAGGCATTAAATGGAAAGGCGCCATCTTACATAAAGGACCTCTTACAGGTGAAGACAGGTGAAAGAAACCTGCGATCTAATGATGGAACCTACCTCTGTGTCCCTTATACGCGCCTGAGGACAATCGGTGACAGGGCTTTCTCGTCAGCAGGTCCTAAGCTATGGAATGACCTTCCTACTGACCTCAGGACTTGCAACTCGGCTGACCTCTTCAAGAGTAAGCTGAAAACCCATCTTTTCAAAACACATGTTTTGAACAAAGCGCTATGAACAGATTTATCTGGTATTCAGCGCTATACAAATTTTATTATTATTATTATTATATATATATATATATATATATATATATATATATATATATATATATATATATATATATAAGGACCTAAAACCAAAACGGCCACAAAGAGCTTTAATCGGCCAAATGAGACATTAATGAATTTACTAAATAAACAAAGATATGTGCAAAACTCAAATAACAAAACAGTTCCATCTTCTATGAAATCATACTTTCTCATTGATGAATTTTCTTAACATGTCTGTGCTTTAAGAATGATTTACTTTAATTTTTTTAAAACCTACCTTCTGCATATTTAATCGTGTCTCCTTCATTTATCTGAAAATCATGAATTTTATATCAATAAATGTTCTTTTAAATTTGTATGAGTCTACATCCATCATAAGATTATATTATGGAGACTCACAAACACATTTTTATTTATAGTATTCTCTCATTTATTACATTTTAAGAAAGTTCTTTTCACATTTAGCATTAGGAATATGGAGTTATATTAATGAGTTAATGTTCCTTTTCAAAACAATGGCTGACATAATTTTCAAATGATCCCATAGTAATCATAGCGCGCGAAACGGTCTTTGACAACCAGACCCTAGGAAATGAGAGAGTCTATTTTCTCGGTCAAGCGTGACCAAGGTATTCACCCTGGAAACTTTAAGTTATTGATGTACTATATAATGTTCCGATTTATTATATATTAAAACGTATGAGTTTAATGGGCGAACTAATAAAAGCAATTGTTTTTTAGATGTTTATACAATGATCCTTTTTAGATAAACAATTTTTTGTGAAAGTATATTTTCTGAAATGTTTATTTCACGTGATTTTACCCTTAAGGTGAAGTTCCTGTCTCGGATGAACAATTTTGCTTATTGAATGTCACTAACCGGGCGATCAGAACAGTCTTGAATGTGCAACTTAAAAAAAAATATATCTTTAGATATTAAAGCCTTAATGTCTAATATGCAAAATATCCCCAATTTATCAAGTGATATATATATATTACTTAAACATATTATCTAAATATCTACCACTGTAAGTAAATGTTACTATTTGTATATGAGCGTTCTATCAGTATTATGAATGAACGCTTCTTGTACCGTCCATGTGAAATGCTTTACTATGTCATTGACCGGCCGTTCACAGCAATCAACCTGCACCACAAGCCTGAATGTCTATCGTATTGGCAAATATTGTTTGCATATTTAACCCAGATATCACAGCAAAATACTCACTATTTAAACAGTTGTATTCACTAACAAAGATTATTTCAATGGTTTTATGTGCAATTGGATGTTACTTAGATATACTACACTACAAAATACTCACTATTTAAACAGTTGTATTCACTAACAAAGATTAATTCAGTTTATGTGCAATTGGATGTTACTTTTTAGATATATGGATGGTTTAGTATAATGTAATATGTCTATATGCTCTCCGCAGATATACAAAACTACTGTTTGAAAGTGAGTAATGTCAAAGAGAATGATTGGAATGATACCAGCATCGAATAGAAGGTAAGTGAACAATTTAAACCATATATTTATTATTCATTTAGTATTGGGTCCCATGTGTATGTTTTGTCACATTGACATTAATGCGTCTGTTTATGCCAATGAAATAACCCAAACAAACTAAACTACTAATGAAAACATTGTATTCATAATATAACTCACACGGACCAGTAATAATGCAAATGAGCCAGTTGATTGTCATACCTTAAGAAATATGAGAACATATTCTGAACTGTATAATAAGCATTTTACTGCACTTTGTAAGACAATATACAAAGAGGAGTACGACTTCTATAAGATACTGTCATATGTTTATCATAGACTTTGGATTGGACTAATTTAGATATAGCACCATGTTGATTTTTACTTTTTTACTTTTTTTTAACCTACAAATATTAATATTGTACATAATCGGATGTGTTTCATGATGAATAGATAATTCCTTCCTTTGGTGAAGTAAATATATTTACGACACCCACTGGGATCAAATTATCATAAAACGTATTTTGTTATTTAAAAAAATGAATATTATTTTGGCACAAGCAGTCCATTACTGGCATGCATATATATTTGCATGTGTATATACAATATGTTAATTATTGCTTTTTTTGGTAAATGATATCGCAATAATACCTGGAAAATGTTATGAAGGGCCCGATATCCCAATCCTCTAGCCTCGTTTTCAGGTGCAATCTGTCCTGGTCTTTTCTCAGAAGTTTGCAAATTGTCTAGGAATGTCTGAAGGATGCTGACTTGATACTTTAAGTCTGCCCTGCATCTGCCAAGTTGTATCCAGAGATACAACAAACAAATAGAACAAAACAGAGAACCGGTTGCTTGGAACACCCACAATGTCTTACCTCGCCATTGGTACCTTGCTGTTTTTTTCATTGCTTTTATCAGATCTGTTGTCCTTGCATTCTTGGACACCTCACCAATACCCATGCTATTGTTTGCGGTGAAGTCAACCCTGTACATGTACATATCTATCTGCAGTGAACACCTCCCTCTTAATGCGAAGTTAGTGGTTTTCTGCATGGATTCACAGTGTATTTTGTCTGGCCCAGGTGCCACGGATTCAGACCGATTCACATCAGTTAATTCTACCCAAAGGGCTGAATCTTTCTGAGTTAGCTCCCATTCGTCCATAGTGAATGCGTTAGATTATAATATGGACTTTGAAATAATTTACTCTGGAATTTATTTTACAACATGACGCCAAATAAACAAGGGCGATGGTAAAAGGCTGTTATTTACCTGCCCGAGTATACAGTATGCTCATTATTTTTTTATTTAGCTCTTTTGGCATGGTTATATGGTCCTTCAAAAAAGAGTGAATTTGAGAACTAAGATGTCACACTAACCCTGAAAAAAAATCATTACACAATCAACATTATATCTTTTGGCCATGACATTGTACTTTGATATTATCAGTATACTCGCAGCCTTTACTGTTTCGTATGAAGCATTTGTAATGTACTGAACTAAAGGATCTAAAATGTTCTCCAAACATGTAGCCAAATATAGAACAAACGAATTATCGAATAGAATTGCTACATTGAATGATGAGAATGTTGTCAAAGTATGTTAAAAACATCTAGTGATCCAAACCTCCCATGTAATGAGGCTGGCTGCTCTAGTGTTTTGGGGGGCAATTACCGATAATAGTGTTTACCACTCTGTCTGTAAGTAGGATCTTACTTGATGTCTTCATATTATGTAGATTAGGTTGGTTTGAAAGGACGTTGTCAGTAGTGAGAAGAATTTTGAAATCAATCATGGAAACTGGTGGCCCGTGCACATCATTGAATTTGTTAGAAATGTGGTCATATTTCTTGATCTAGCTTAATATTGCTGCAGAGTAATTCAGAAGAAAAAAACAGCTAAGGTGAGAAAGAAAAACCAATAAAATGAATTTGTGCAATTTATTTACCTATTTCAAAAAACTTACATATGTACATGTGTTAATGCCGTGTATATACAATTTACATTCAGTTTTGAAGATATAAAAAACCTTTTACTTTTAAAGTTATTTACACGATAAAATTATTTACATGATAAAATTATTGACACCAGCAAATTATTTACACCATCACATTATTTTCACTAGAAAATTATTTACACCAGAAAATTATTTACACTGGAAAAACTATTGTACTCAACCTGAAATAATTCAAACTCAGTGTCTTTGTAATATATGATCATTATCTGGCTTATTTGAAACAAATTTACTTTATTGTGCGTTATTATACGTGATGTGCGATTGATTTATCCTGAAATCCAATACTCCTTTCGGCAAAATCTGGACATGCTCCATGATTTCAAAAACCATTTTTAAAACGACAAAATGTTTTAATATTATATATATATATTCAAGCAGCAACATTCACAAGACTGAAATCATAAAAAAATCTTGTAATATAATGTATTGTAATGTACATGTCTTTCTGGGAAAGAGCTTGAATTAGACAAATACACGCCTCAGTGATCTGATTCGTACATATGTGTATATACATCGGCTACGGACTAGCAACTTCAGGGCCTATCTTAAATGCTCCAAAGAAAGTTTTCTCGTGGTTAAAGTTGATTCTGCAATTACTGGCCGTGGATTGTGTGTCTGCCTGCACGTAGAGAACATCACCAAGATTCAGGTGAAACGTGCCAGCTTGGTATGAAGTGTCCCGGGGTGAAGTCCTCGTGGACCCTGCTGACGTCATGCCCCTGAAAGATATCCACCAGAATCAATGCATACGCTCTGAATGTCCACAGGACAAAAGTGAAGTGGCCAACATAACAAATCGGACAATAAGCGGGGAAGTAGCAGACGAGATTTAAAATTTGTTGCATATGGTAATGGTAATGCAATTTTGATTCAGAACATTTACATCAAATGGTTTGGTGAAGCTCCATTGTCATAGACGATGTATATTATTTAAGGGTCATAACAGACATGTAAGATTTGCAAGAAGACATAGATTAGCCTGAGAGAAGGAGACTGCAAAGGTCACCGTGAGAAATACCAGGCGATATTAGTGACACAATCTCAAACTACTTTTGGGCGGTTTTCTTTCATTGATATCTCACTGCATTGATGGATAATTGTGGACATGAAGAATTTCCATTGGAGAATATATCCATGATCATAATGGAATTTTCATTGAAGAATATATCCATGATTATAATGGAATTTTCATTGAAGAATATATCCATGATCATAATGGAAGAAATCAAAGTCTGGGGTGTCTTCTAGAAGTGTAAAACAAGGAGTTTAATCAGAAAGACGACTGAAAGCTCAGTGAGTACTGTTATAGGGGATTGATATTGGGCATCAGCTTTAATTGTGAATAGTTGTGTTTCACAAGAATATTAGATGCTTCAGACTGTACAGGTTCTACAATGGGAATTGTTAGCCCACAAGGAAGGAGGTTAGTTGCTACATGCTACAGGAGTAGGCAGACCAGGATGTTGTCGCTTCTGAGACTCGATTTTGAAGCAGTGCAGCTATCTACCCGAATCCGATGATTCAAGATATGATATATGAATGTTTGAGTAAAATCATACATTCCAAGTCTCCTGCACTGCTTCAAGAGCCAGAGATGTGGTCATGGGTTGGATCAGTATAAAGGACAAGTAACAGAGTGAGGATTGCAAATCAGAAGTTTAAAGTATAAACATTCATATTATGTCAGGAAAAGGTGGGCAAAAATGCTTCAGTTTAATTGTTAGCCAATTGTATGTTTACCCTTGGAGTAATTACTCCAAGGTTTACCATATGGTGAGTCATATATTTACCATACAGTCAGACCTGTTTTTACCATACTAATAGTCATATGTTTACCATGGAGTCAGTCATAATTTTACCATACTGTTAGTCACAGTTTTACCATACTGACATACTTATGTTTACCATACAGTCACTTTTTATTTTTACCATACAGCACTTTTTATTTTTACCATACAGTCACTTTTTATTTTTACCATACAGTCAATTTTTATTTTTACCATACAGTCAGTCATATATTTAA
Organism: Amphiduros pacificus; assembly: GCA_949316495.1. Taxonomy (NCBI): domain Eukaryota; kingdom Metazoa; phylum Annelida; class Polychaeta; order Phyllodocida; family Hesionidae; genus Amphiduros; species Amphiduros pacificus. The sequence goes on along the minus strand of OX439003.1, from coordinate 15,112,347 downwards.
AAAACAGTCTTACATTTACATGGTTAACATAAGATTAGTTGCCTGAGCAGTTATAAGCTTTTTAAGGCGTACCTCCCATCCTGGGTTATAACGTTGTGCATCAGTTTGAGTTGTGTTGACCTATTTCCACCTCTTCTTAAATGTGTTACAAATCCACAGCTCCTGAATATCAATGGTATATATGGTTTAACAGCAATATCAAGAACATCACAGCAATCATCAACAACAGTGAAAAACATATTTTTAGACCTACCAAGAGTCTGTATTTACCGCCAGGCATCTCAAAGTATATATATAATGCCAGAAAAAAAATCTTTATTCTTTTTGTTGCCATCAAACCCCACCCTAAAAGCCGTGAAAGCACCAATGATTCCAAGCTGGTGGAATATTGCATCAGAATCTCTTTAGGGCCTTGAAAAGGAAATGCTTTGCCTTGCCTAAAACAACAGCCCCCTTTCCTAACCGCCAAGCCTTTTCTATTCTGTAGTAGTCATGACAAGTATTAAATGTACCTACCCAGCCGATTGTGTTCGCCCGTCGTAGGAAACCTGCAGGTATATGAAGAAATAACCACTCTCCTTAACTGTAAGACGGCCATTCACGATATTTACATTTCTGAACATACCATTGTTGTGTGCCCTCGTTGCGGCATAGGTCCACAAAATATTACTTGCTGTCAAAAAATGCAATTCAATTATCATATATCCTGTAATTCTTGTCCCTTTTAGCTTTCTGAGACTAATATAAGTACATCTCCTATTCTTACTTATTCTATATATGTTTAAGGCTTCTCTCATTCATCTTTACAATCGTTTATCATTATGTGCTAAAACATAATTATAATAGTTTTCAATCAAGGCATTAAATGACCTTAATGTGCCATCGAATTGCCATTCATTCCTTTATACATTATGTAGCTTCCTGACACTAATATTAGTTAATCTCCTAATTAGCTACTCATGCCCTGATGAGACTAATATTAGAATATTTCTTATTTTGTTCCTCACCTCATTCTGAGACTAGTATTAATACATCTTTACGTTTACCTTCTCATATCTCTGTTTAGCTTCTCATCCCTCATAGACAAATGTTAGCATATCCTTTATCTACCATTTATCACACTCTGAGGCAAATATTAGTATAGCTCCTACTTAGCATCACATCCCATACCGCGTTAGATGTCAGCACATTCTATTTTGGCCATGTTGCATACATTTTTAGAATTGAATATATTATCCAATAACATCAAAGCTCATCCATTGAACTTACCTAATTGGCCTAGAGTGTCTATACGATCATTGTCATAGTCAGGTGCTGGTACAAGATGTGCTGATGGGTGCCCTTCCTGAAATGTTAAATATACCATTTCATTGATTGTACCTCAAAGTAACATTTTTTTTTTCTGCTTCATGAAGTAGGAAATTGATAAGATTAAGTAATTGGATTATTTTAGATTATATTGGATTATGTTCCTTAGATTGAATTATATAGTTACCGGACTGGTTATTATCGTTCTCCTCTTTCTGTGTCTTAAGTTCACCGCTGAAATATATGTATATAAATATATATAAATATATAGGCCTAAAAGAATCCATTAACTATTATGCTGACACTATTTAATATTATACCTTTTATAATAGAATTCATATTATTTGTAACAAACCAATAAAAATAATTGCCGGTTTTAAGTGCAAATTTATGATTGGTTAAGATTGGTTTAAAGAAAGAACTATTTAAAAAAATACATTTGGTTAAGATCTGGATCTATTTTACGTTATATTTCTCGTTTGAAAATCCAAATATTTAATATTTAAATATTTAAGTCCCAAACAAAATGTTGTGTTTGCCCAATTACAGCTAGTCTAATTATGTCTTTAACGGATATGTCAGGAGATATTTTAAGGAGTTCACATCCTTTTTTCTTTGGATATAGGATGATTACAACCTCAAATATGATGCACCAATTAATTTATCATATTCATGCTGTTTGTATGTATGTCAAAGTAAAAAACCTGCACTATGTTTAGCTTTAAAAAAAAAAAGAAATTTCATCTTAGATTAGTTTGTACAATAATTTACATTTTAACATTACTTTTCAGACATGAAGATGTAAATAAGTTGAAAAAGGTTATAAAGCTTAAATTGTTAAAGGGCTTAAATCGTATGTTTACAATACTCATTCAGAAACTCAAATAATTAAGATAAATACCAATTAGAATTAGTGACCTCTCAGATGTATGATATCTCAAAGACTGCTATATCTTTTTTTACATAAAATTAGACACATTTTGATAATGTGCACGAGCTTTCTCGGCTTATATCTTAGGTATGCAGTATGCTATGATTATGGGAACGATCTGATGATGATGCAAACGTCATCATTCTATGAACTCTCAACACGTGCTTCTGCAAATCATGCGAAAATATATGTTTGAAGTCTACAATTTACCTAAATTGCTCATCTGTATTTTAATACTTCATGCGCAAAAAATGACTTGAAGTTATCTTCACGTCAAAAACTACAGTGCCTTTGAAACGCAATGCCCTGCACTATTCAATAGTATTAGTGACTGGGGTTCCTTAAACTGCCCTTCGAAAAGAAATAGCGCAATTCCTTCCGGTTTTATCAGTGATTGCTTGGGGATAAGATACAATTTATTTTCCATATTTGTCAATCGCAAATCATCAGTAGCTTTTAATGGTTCTTAAACTCAAGTAGCTTTAGTTTCCAGTCTTTTTCAATCACATATTTGAATCGAGCCCACATCGCAAACATGTCAGGCATTTAGTGAGCGAGCTCCAGTGGTTACTGACAATGGATAGCATTTCACTCACCGATATCCTGGATCGCTGACCTTGTTTCAGGATTCTGGAATTTAAAAAATATATATTTTCAAATGTAATGTCCCTACACGGCAACTAAGACTGAGATTTTTTCCAGTTTGAGGTGAAATCCAGGTATGCCCCCTCCAAATTGCAATACCCGTCGATTTTCTATGTGTTACCATTAACATATCGAGAATACCAATACACAGGAACTTATTATCTGATACGAATGCCATGTACGACTATCATAGTATTGCATTTAGATAACGGACTTGCTATTTTTTCAAATCATTACTTGTCAAATATTTGCGTTTAAAACCTGGGCGTCGAACCCACGACCTTGAGATCACCACAGAGGAACCGGTGCTAATAAGCTGGCACTCAATGCCACGGCCCGTGGCCTACCACTCTGTCAATCTAATGTTTAAAATTGAATTAATTATAGCCAGGTATGTCCTATATTGTAATGTACCCATACATTGCTATGATAGCAAAGTATTTAAAGAAACTGTAAAACTTACCTTTCGCTTTCTAACAATATTTTTGGAATTAAGTAGAAATTTATCAACATTTGTTGAAATGCAAAATTATACTGTGCTTGAGTGGTGGAGCATATTATCTATAGAAGTAAGTTTGTTCCCTTGAAAATTTACAATGTTGTGCCCCGTGTTGCTTAATGGCCCATAATATTGGCAAAGAACTATTACGCAAAGCATTGTCACGCAACTAAGCATAGGACTAAAATAAATAGTATTCTAAAGGACACTATTAATTTCCATAATTCACGCAGCAGGATTATCATGCAAGTGTTATTAGATTTGAGCTGAAACATTAATCTATGCAAGTTTTGAAACACTGAATTTTAAAGCCATGAAAATAAAATTCATTCTTGGATTAAACATTTCATTCATGGACAAAACATATTCTCTTCCAAAATTTGGATTTAAGCTTCCATCCCATTAGTAGTATAATGACAAAAGGGAGAATTTCTACACTATCTTAAGATTTAAGATACGCTATGCGATATACAATGTAAAGATTATTATTTGTTAATGAATAAATTGTCAGTGAGGTTGTTTTTATCTAACAGTTAATATAATTGAAACTAGGAAACCAATGACGCTGGGACATAGTTCCTTGCTCTTTTCGAAGAATGGCTAAAACCATTTTTTTATTATCCCAAAGAGGTGAGAATACAAATCACCATCGATAACTAGTTGGCAATGGCTAAGGCTTGGAGTATATTCCTTATTTAGTAAACATGCAGTGTGACTAAAGCCTAACAACATATCAAAACCGAGCACTCTTCTCTCTGATTTGGGAATTGCGTTGGGATATACAAATTAAATATAGTAACGGTTAGATTTGGTGTTCAAATCTTCCAAAATAAAAATCAATATTTGCGCCCATTTCCTCTGTATATTTGACAAGCAAGTAATTGATATTAATATCCAGTTTGTAATCGGATATATGCAATTGGAGTTACACCACTGCCATAGAAAACACTGAATTTGTAATCACCATATATATAAGTGGATTTCTAATCAACATTCTGTTTGTGACAATTTTGCATACGACATGTTGATTAGGAAGTTAGAGACTATTCGTCCCTTTAAGAGTATTTAGTGTAGTTTTCATACAAAAGTATAATACCATGTAATACTATCTAAGTATACAGACACTTTCTCAGGAAATACAGAATGAAATAGTTATTATTAGATTGAAGTTTAATTTACCTCCGTTTAGTCGCTCAATCATTAAGAATATATTGAAAAACATAAAAACATTAGAAAAATGCTAATAAATTTGTGCATTTGATTTAATTGAAAAAGATGTATTTATATGTAAGTTACCTTTATTTGAGATATCTCAGTCAGTTCTTCTGGTCGGTCATCTGCAATGGCCAGAAGAGACTGCAGGATTTGGTTCTGTGTTTCGCTGGTTTTGTTTAATTCAGACCACAGAAATAAATCAAGACAGAATAAAGATGTTATAGAGGCTACAGCCAAGAAAAACCATAGCACATAGCAAAACTTTCTGGCATTTTTATTCTTCGGAGTTGCCGCCCTAGTTTCGTTAATAAAAACGCCCTTTTCTGGAAGTGATGTCAGGTCGTTTCCTCTTCCGCACCAACTCTCAAAGCTCAGCATTTTTCTTGTATTAAGGGAATTTCCCCTTCCTCAACAACAAAAGTTGAAAACGATTCGGTGTTTTCCCTATTCAAGCTTGGGTAGCCACAGTGGTAAGAATACAGCCGGAGTCTCTTTTATACAGACACATGCCTCGATTCACACGGATTCATCATGTTCATATCAGTATTGCAAACACAATTAACAAAGGGTGTCTGACCTTTTCCATATAATCCTTTTGGGACGTCCTATGAATAGATCAAGTAATCTATCAAGAATTTGTGTATATATGTTTGTAGAGATATTAAGATTATCATATATCTCTATTGTTATATGTATTTTTTATTTCAATATGACCTTCGTTTACTTTTTTGCAACATCAAGCTTGTCTTCTACAATTTCTAAAAAGCGCTAAGTATAAAAAGTGATTTGATTACATGTATGTAATATATAATTGCACAGATTTAATTTAATCATGTTATATAGCCTTACATGCATGATAGAGAATGCTAGTACATCTTAACTATTTGAGAACGTCATATATCTTTTATGAAATTACAAATTGTGACTCAGCGAAACGTATATTTTATTTATAGAGACAGCGTGTATAAGATTACCGGGGCTCGGTGTTTTGAGGCAGTTCACATGTCGATTTCATATGGTATAAAAGATACCTCAGGCTGTAAAGGCTATGGGAAAATAGGGACCCTAACTCTTAACCATTGCTAGGTTTGTTCAAAGCCAAGATGGATAAGCTGATAACACAAGTTCCTTTCAAATGTCAGCGCTTCCTGACAAAGAAACATCAGTCCCCATCTTGGCAAACGATATGCCACATGTCAGTTACCCTCAGAGATGCCCTTATGTTATTAATGCTGGCACATTATGTGTTTATGACCAGGTGTGCTTACATTACATTAACCAGTTCACAGTACATATTCTAAACCTTTAAATGAATGGAAATTGTATAGAATATACTTCATGAGAACTCTTGAGATTGAGTTGCAGAAGGTTTGATATATGAGAAAAATGGAACTGCAAGTTTTAATTATCATAAGATTAGAAGCAGTCTTTTATAAATACAAATATGTGCCCAGAATTGCAAAATAGGAAACCATCATCCTTGAAAATGGAAAACAACATTTTTAGAATATTTGAAGGTATATAATTCATACAGTGTAGTTCACTACCTGATAAGCTGTTAACTTGTCAAATAGTTTTTCAGACAGACAATTATATTCTAGAATTCCAACTTTTTCACTCTCTTGGAAAGGTTCCAGTTTTCTATGTCTGTACCTGTCAAACATGAAATGATGTTCGTTCTTAAAATAGCTGCACAGTTCAGCTTTATATGCAAAATATGGGGTTTCTTAGAAATTGATTTTTTTATTAATTGACAATCCATATATATATATACGATATCCAAGTATATGGTACTTTACATGGCAGTGCTATATATATATATATATATATATATATATATATATATATATCCACATATTCCAGAATAAAATACCAGAATAAAATAACTTTCTTACCTCTTCCAAGTGTTGTCTGTATTACTCAAGGAGGAGTGACATTTCAACAACTTTGCAATGTCAGAGGATAAAAAACGCATATTGGTACAATTACTGAATGAGACGAAACAAATCATGCAAAGCCCTTAAAATAGAATACTAACACAATTTGTTTGAAATTTTGAGCCAATTATCATATTTCCTTGATAAATATGCATTTAACTTGAATCTAGCTCTCTTAAGCCTTACGAAATAGCGACATTGTCTCATTTTCGGGAAAATATTGCCGGGAAAAAAGAGTAAGAACTAAGCAATTAAGAAACCAATTATGAATTATTCGTTAGACATAACAGAGAGTTTACATTGGAACATTTCCTTGCATTTATAAATGCTTGGCATGGTGTAAACGAGCTGCACTTGTAACAAGGAAACATCGCACGCCGTGGCATTTAACTTCCGTGAATGTGATTAAGAGAGTTGTGGAAGTAATAAAACAGAGATTAACGATATTTTTCAGACTGTGGGTAAATTCAGGTTATTGACACATGCATTGCATATTATCATGGCCCTCTATGCCTGATACACTGGATTTCTCCTCAATGGTCTGCAGTGTACTTAAGGAGAAGCATTTTTCCTATCGAGGTAGACTCCACCAGGATCAAATATGGAGGGTGAACAGAGAGCGCTCACAGGAAGGGACAAAGAACGTGTTGCTTCCTTTAAAAAGACAGCATGGGTTGCATTCTACATTCTGCCCTAGGGACACTATTAGAATATACGGGAACAAAGTATTTCCTCAGATTGCCTGTTAACATGATTAGTACTCTCCAAGGCAGATGTAGTACCTCTTATAAAACACGTCATGTTGACCATCCAAATATTACAGGCCTGGAAATATTACAGACACTGCGTTGAGTAACCATTTTGAGACATTTTGACTTGATCGCTAGGTGTTAAAATTAATCTTATTATTGATTTTCAATCATTACTATAGTAATAGAAGGTTGAATATAGATTAAGTTTTATTTTTGGAACATTAGAGAAAAGGGCATATTTTTACAATTCCTTCTAGTGCTGGTATGTAGCAATTAATGAGATCCTTATTTGTAATTTTTTTTCAAGCTCATCGAAAATATCAATTTTCAGCCGCAATGTTTTAAGGGCTTATACAGCTTGGCTACCACTATCACAAATGATCTTGCCGCTAAGGCAATACTTGTAAATGCGCCCAAAAGACTTTTCTTCCAAGGTTTGGTGTTTTTCTTAAGGGAACAACACGTCATTGTGTGTGTGTATGTATGTGTGTATGTGTGTATTGTGTGTATGTATGTATGTGTGTATGTGTGTATGTGTATATGTGTATATGTGTGTATGTGTGTATGTGTGTATGTATGTATGTATGTATGTATGTATGTATGTATGTATGTATGTATGTATGTATGTATGTATGTATGTATGTATGTATGTATGTATGTATGTATGTATGTATGTATGTATGTATAATTAAGTAAGTATGTATGTATGTATGAACTTGTGTGTGTTTGAAAAAATGACAACGAAAAATGCTTTCTAATACGTAGATTTATTAATTTTTTTTCATTTACACTTTATATTAAAATAACTTGCAATAACTAACATTTGATTTTTTTTCAATTGACTTGAATATTGAACTCCAGCAATGCAAAGATACTGATGTCAGTTTGCAAATGGAAACAAAACATTTGATGAATACATTTTGTGGACAAACATTGCAGTTAAAACACCGAATTTATTGATAAAACAATTCATCTATTAAGCATTAAACCATACGCCTATATCTAAATAATATTCGTATCCATTTATCGATAGAAAGAATATTTTGTATGTAATATATAAATGAGATAGTTTACATAACATTATGAAGCCGAAGTCAGTATGTAGAGCAGTCAGGATTAAGACGAACTTGATATATGATAACTTTGATAACCTTAACCTGCAATCGGTGAATGACAATTAACGGTGTCTGCTCTTGTTGAATAAAAAAACGACTTGTGCATTGTAGCAACCAAAACCAACACTTCTCCTGGGGGCATTTGTCTGGGTTCTATGAACCTCATAAAGTTATACGCCCAAAAACAGAAACACTATACACGTCGGTGTTTCTTATCTGAAGTCTCCACATAATTAAAATAATATTCCAAGGTTGCAACTTCTCCATCTTCTCTTTAGAAAATTAATGTTACCATGTCCACTTTTAGTGCCGTTCATGTAATGTTCATGGAAGTCACAGGCAATTGTACAGAGATTTGGGGTATGTTTAAAAGGCATGTTTAAATGGTATCTATAGAGAGAATCCTGTTATATATGTTATTCATACAAAAGGCATCACCCCGTTCCAAGTCACATCTGCTCCGTGCCACCTGAAGAATAAGGTTGAGGCAATAAAGGATTAATTCTGTTTGACCAAATCGCCATCTTGGCTGCGGTTGAATGATGGGAAGATGTGATTCCATATATATTTCCCTCTTCAAATATCGACGGTTCAAATCTCATTTTATAACGATTTGTTTTTAGAATCATGTATTTAATCTAATTTCAAGTAAAGATACATTTTAAGTACAAGTATTGTCGTTAAATACTTACTTTGTCATGATACACCTATCAACGGCTGGTATTTTCTTCTGTTCTTCTCTTTGACCTCGTAATGATCTCAAAGTTGATGTTTTACCATACCTTGTGTCTGAAATATGAATTTAAAATTATAGACAAACATCATATCCAGCACAGGACACACAGCTATCATTGTCTTTAAAGAATTCAGAGCAATGAAGTGTGACCTTTCCATTGTTCATTGATTGACTGTTTCCATCCTTTATAAACCATTTTATTATTGTGAGGGTCCATGCAGGGACTGCCATAGTGTACCATTCAAAATGGTATCATTTTTGATCACTTTCCAATACAAAGTTCAACAACATATGTATATCAATAAAATCCACTGACTGATGTGAGAGCAAAATACAATGACAATTCGTCGTTTCCTTTAATTTAATTACCATTAATACAAATGGGAATAAATTTGAAGTAATTGATTGATTCGGAACTTACTGAAATACTCGGCTTGATTTTGGATTCAATTGAAAGAAAAAAAGGGGAAATTATTAAGGAAGATGGAGGGGACATTGTATACATTCCTTTTATTAACAGTCGGAATGGCCAAAACTGGTATTTCAAGCAGAACAAAAGGAGAGGTTTCAACAACGGTCATAGAAGGTTTCCATGTATAATCAGGTGACCTCATTTACATAATTAAAAAAGACACATGTTCATAGAACCAAAATGTCTAATCTACAATTAGACCAGAATCTACCCTTTCTGACGTGAAGGCAACTGGGCAAAACAGAATACTGGACTGGGGATTGTTGTTTTATCCAATCGTTGTGATTTTGGTTTGATAGCGGATAATGAAGCCCCAAGGTCAACAGGGAATTCCCTTCAGCACGATGATGATTGTAGGAAGGAGGAGAGTTTTGGGGCCTGTGCCTGCGGTGAGTATGAATGTTACACACAGATTCAGGATTGAATGGAGGTATGTAACCTTACTGCGTAGGCTTTGAATGCCCACGAGACATAAGTGGAGCAGGCAACTTCTCAAATCAAATCTAATCAAATCAAATCAAATCAAATCAAATCAAATAAATCTTGTTGAAAATTAAAGTCAACATTAACATATTGGCAAGGCCTTGCTTGTGAATGTAGTAATTGCATACTTTACGACCACATATTGTCAGTTATCAATCATTATCAATTAATCGTTTTAATACATAATTGATCGTAATAATAAATATATATGGTAATGTTTACAGCATTCCAAATCCATGAAAAATATCGTTTATCTTGCTTTGTATGATCTTGGAATAATTACTCAAAGGTATGATCAAATAATGATAAAGCAGGAATGACGTCACATACCGACTGTGAGTTTGGCGTCTCGCTTCTGGGAGGAGAGGCCAGTCAGATAATGCAGAGTGAAGGAATGTTCTGATCGCCAGTCCTTAACGAGGTCCGGGTTGACGGAAAACAGGCAACCAAACTGACCATTAACATGAGTTACCCATACAGGATATTTGGGAGTTTTTAACATACTTCCAACCTGCAACAGACAATATTCTTTTACAAAATAAAGAAAAAAAAGAAGAATGGCCAAGCTACAGAATAGATAAATTATCAATTATAGACATCCCTTCAGTGAAATCGTTGACTATTCTTGTTTGCCATTTTAAAGATTATCGAGAGGGGATCGTTTATAATATAACATAATTTTCATTCTATATTAATCTTGAAATCGTCAGCTTTTTGCACATGCAAACTCAATGAGTACAGACATATCTCTTCAAAAATTCTTTGAGAATTCTCTTGGGAACCTCCGTCTTCTCCACGATTTAGAACCACCAAAAATTAACATACCTATTATTTAACAATTAACTTATCTATTCTATTCTATTCCATTTTATTTGAGATTATCTAATGTTGTATTTGACACCAGGTGACACGTGTTTCTAAAGATTCTTTTGAGAATAACAATCAATGGTATTGATATCATGAAGGACCCATCATATGAAACGTCCCTTTTCAAGCAGGGGAAGAAATTAAAAAGATGATTTTCCGCATTATTTTACTTCAAGCATCCAGTCTTACTTCATAATCAAGATTTAATTTGTAATTTGCTTGCGATGTTATGTAACCCTTTTGTATAGTGGCTCACGTAAGACATTTTTGTAGTGGGAGATGGCATAAAGACATTGATTGCCACTGTCTTATCTACATGAAAACAGCAACAAAATTGTCACTTTCATAGGATGTACCAGGGCCCCATGGCGCTCCCTGGATCCGCCCAAATGCAGAAAACAGCAACACAATTGTCAGTTTCATAGGGCGCAAAAAGGCCCCCGTGGCGCCCCCTGGATCCGCTCAAATGCAGGCCTTTAAGTAGGATGATGAGCATCTGTTTGATTACCTGAGTTCTGTGCCGGTCATCCTGCTCTCGATGCCAGTAGAGGAAGCCCACATCGGCGCGGTCCTGCACTCCCCGCAGTGGCTGCCTCTGCCAAACAACAACATCTACCATTTTAGTTTGCAAACATACTCAATACCATTATTGTTTGCAAACATACGCAATACCACTATAGTTTGCAAACATACTCAATACCATTATAGTTTGCAAACATACACAATACCATTATAGTTTGCAAACATACTCAACACAGATTTCTTTTAGAAAAAGATGTTTTTCACATAGACAGTATTTTTTTTTCATATACAGCATCAAAATTATTTTTCACGATGAAATTATTAAATTATAAATCATATTATGAATATATTCCATTTTAATTAAAGTTAATTATTTTAATATCATGCAAATGGTCTTCATCTGGGGGTATTTGTTTCCGAATACATCATTATTTCTTAAGCTATGTTTCCATAGAGTACGGAAATACAAATTTAGCCTTGATAAATTGTTCCCGGCTCTTCTGTACAATAGTTTTTTTTTCACGTATCACTATTCTGGCGACATAAAATATGCTAATTACCACCCGTTAACAGATTGTTATCAATATTTGCCAATGAAAATGCATAAAAGCTCATTCCTGTCAGGTTTTGCAATGTCATGATGTTTTATGTTTGAATTTGATACCTCCAGTAATGCCAAAGGATAATCAAGATTCAAGCTTTTAAAAGGGAGATTAAGAAAGATAAGCGTTTTTTCCATATACTAAATGATGGTGAAACTATCTTTTCTTTGACAGCGTCAAATGCTGTCAGTTTAAAAGTGATTGATGCACATGTCTTATCAATGAAAGGGATCTTTTGTAAATGAAATGGAATGGAGTTCACCTTTTTAAACTCATATCCTGAAACCTCTTATATTATTTGATGTTGTTAAGGATATAAAGTGAAAATATGCGTGGACGGCATTTTGTAAAGTCCTGTTCATAGTCATCATAATGCAGATAAATTTATAATATTATATAATTCGTGTAAATCATTTCAATAGTTAATATCACTAGGTGAAACAAAACACTTTTGATTTCAATTCTATGCGTTTGCATGAACATCGCCAGAGAGCTCTGTAGATGAAAAGACACAATTGACTTTGAAAAACTGAAAACGTAATAACACATTAGTGACACCTTGTGTCATAAACTTGCAAAACATTTCATGAAATTCATAACGGTAACATTTACAAATGTGGTCCACAACTCAGCAGGCAAAACTGGTTGTAATGACGTGGTTTTGACGTGAATTTCAAACGTTTTGACCTGGTTAACTGGTGACGTGGATATTTCCTCGTGAAAAAGTACATTAATCATGTGGAAAAGACGTGAATTATTCATGTGGACAAGATATTATGATGTCGCAGGTCCTTGAAATGACAACTCAAGGACAACAGACTAACCCTTTTGGCACGGCTTGGCTCATTTGAGAAATTGTTATATAAATTCAATGTCAACATGGCCAGGAATCGAACTCACGACCTTTGGATCCTCACTGGTTCTAATAATTTAAGCAATTTAACGACCCGTGGCTTTTGTATGTTGAGGTTAACTACGTCATAGACTGGATAAGAAATTCACATCTTGAAAATCACGTCTAGATCTTAACCGCGTCACAAATTGGACCAGAAATAGATGTCTTGAAAATCAGGTCAATAAGACGCAGTAATCTGGTCGCCCACGGGTTTCTGAGATTCCAACCAGAAAACCACGTGGTTTTCACGTGGCGTTTCTGCTGGGACATTGGCTATATAAAGATTATGTTCAAATGTCTTGGTTTGTGAATATACTTAATAAGACTTCTCATAATATTTTAAGGCACGTGATGAAATCTAACATTTTGGACTATTTTCAAATTTATCTATAGAATTTCAAGCATACATCTTCATTCCTCATATCGAAAATGGATGGTACTTCTAACATATCGCTAAAATATTCAATGTAAAGTTGTTACCAGCCGTTGAGCCTCGTCATCGTACTCGTAGGTGCCGTTATGAAGATACTGCGTGGCCTTGCCGGTCAACATCAGGTTAATAAGGGACTGGCTACATTCCTCATTATCCGTTAACATCTGAATGCGACCCTCTCCGAAATCCTCCCTGATCCTATAATAGCATAACAACTATTTGAACCATACATAAGATAGTGATCTATCATCCCAGATAACCCAGTAGCTTTAAAGAGAAAAGTCCGGGGGGTGGGGTGGGGTGGTGGTGGTGACATTTCAGCTCAAGTACACAAAGAAATAAATAGTTTCATAAAAAATATCAAATACAGATTTTATAAGAAAGAAACACATATGCATCAATTTTTTTTTTCACAGTGATAGGTTTTTATTTAATCGAACACGCACACCATTTTCACGGCCTCTGGGGTCTAGACAAACAAGGTTCAAATTAAGGCAGGCAATTTCCCCTGAACCAAAATGTGATAATGGAGTGAAACTGATAATTCAGTTAACTTAGAAAAAACCTACTTGGGCATGGTCCTCGATAATATTAGACTGTACAGAAAACACAGGCAACCATTCGGTGCTTCAAACTGCAAGGAAAATATTAAATATATTTGCGACCATGTTTAACATTTAAGACGGTTAATAATCAGAATGATTTAGGTTGATCTATGCATTTAAAAAAAAATGTTTTAATTGAAGCAAATTTAACAAATACTTATACTTACAATGTCGATATTTTTCTTTACAAATATTCTGAGCTCATCATAATTCAGAAATTCAAATAAGTGTAACTGCAATGAAAAATGAAAATAGTGAGATATTCAGTATGAAACGTAGATTTATATATACTAACATAATATATATATATATATATATATATATATATATATATATATATATATATATATATATATATATATATATATATATATATATATATATATATATATATATATATATATATATCTTTTATTCAGATATCTGTGGACTGCACAGTGGGTTTTAATTGTACATCTCAGTTGCATTGCAAGAAAACTATATACACGAAGTATACTTATACAACAGGAAAGATACAAAAAGAAATGCCTGACAAGAAGCGTGCAACAGGAAGTGTACAAGTGTACAACAGGAAGTGAATAACCGGAAGTGTATAACAGGAAGTATACCTTATTGAAACCAATACTTGATATAATGACGACTGGCATTACAGAGATAGAGCAAGGTCAGGGTTGCAGAGTCACTTTACAAAACATCTTAAATTATGATCATTACCCTTTCTGTGACGCCGTCACTTTTGTATTGTTTCAATGTCAGATCGAAACTTGCTGAGTTTTGTATCACACTGACTGTACATTTCTTCTTCTCCCCCGCTTGCCATAATAAGTGACATAAAGCATTTGTATATGCCTCATTTCTCTGATAATTGTTTGGGTCTAATACGCTGCAAATAGAAGAAATACTCAATATTCTAACAGTGTTATTGACAATTCTTAATAACATAGAAAACACATCTTTTCATAAAATGTGTAAACCAAACAGCCAGAAAATGTATGCGTTGTTTAATCTATAATAAAACCTGTAGATTAACGGAAAATGGATCAGAATCTTTAAAATCAAATTGATCAAATAGTTTTACGGAATAAAGGGGAATCTCATGACATGTAGTAATCTTCATAATTAATTATTAGCTTCTTTAAAAATCTCATTTAACGATACCTACTTCCGTCGCAGTATTTCTTCTCTTGTTAAATATTTAAAGATGAGATGTCTCAATATATAGGCTTGTATACACATAGCGATGCCTCTGCTTCCATTCTGAAAAAAATATCAAGACTCAGGTTGTACCATTTCAAGGGTCATCCTAGCTTGAAATGCTTGTAAATATAATCAGAAATTATTACGCAGTGTCAATGCGTCTTTGAAATGCCATGTCCATAACATCGCCCTGAGTGGCATTTATCTTTCTCCGGACATTAATGCTGTTGCATTTGTCAATGACCTTTAGCCGTATATACAGTTACACAATACGCACTCAAGTCACGCTTGTCACAAAACCGATTGCCGGTTTTTTTTTCTTCATATTTTTATGGTAAAATACGGCATAGCAGATCGTGGGAACGAAAACCCATATCGATTAGCAGTCTTGTTCAGCATTTGGCTTAGTCAATACTCATTCCAACATACTCTACATGCGGAGATAACAAAGTTATTTGTTACCATTCTGAGAACACTATACTTCAGATTTCAATATGTTATCATGACTTTATTTTTTTTCCTTGCTACATGTATATGTATATTCCTAAATTCATACAGTACCTTTTCAGTATATAAGCCATAAGGGAAGACACTTTGTAATGGCTGGAAGACAATTGCTGCGTTTTTAAATTCTGATGAGAAGGAATGTATCGAAGATCCACTTGCAAATCGGCGCAGCTCCTTGAATATAAGAAAATGCAGTTGAAATGTACTAAGATAGATGTTTTAGCAAGTTACATGCTACTCAGTTGGATGTAAACATTTATACTGTCATCCATTATGCGCAACCAGTCAGATGTCATCCATTCATGCACAACCAACAAGATTGAATCTTTATACATAAACCAAAATTAAGCATAGTTATTGTTTAAATCAAATCTTCCCTTACATGGTTTAACACAATTTCATCTGAAACATTTTATTTTATAAACCGGCATTGTTACAACGGAGTGAAGGCTCAATGAGCTCAGATAGAGGCCACTTGGACTACTACATCACCTGATCTTTTGAAAGTAAATCAGGGACCTTTCATTTTCATTTTCACAAAGGCATAACAACATAAACCACGAATTGTGATAAACATTTATGAATTCATTTTAAGATTTCCATCTCATTTTTTATATCATGCAGGATGACCAAGGTCCTCTACCCAGTCAGGAATCGAACCCTGCCTGCTAGAATGAGAGTCAGGCATCTTACCACAGAACCTTCTCCCACCTACAAAATCCCCAGTAAATGTACAATACTCACGATGGCTAATTCTTGCGATATAGGTGTACCTCCTGATATCTCCTTGACAGCAACTTCTCCTTTGTTATTTGACAACATGGAATTGAAATCCATTGGACCTGTAAAAGTATATTCACATAAAATAGCTATAATTATATAATATACTTTGTCAAATAATTTGCTATTTATCTATTGCAAAACAATAGCCTATATGTCTAAGATTACAGTGAATGACAAGTTTGTGCTAAAGTTAAGTATTTGGCTATTGCCATTACTAATGCAAATTCCACTATAATTGATGTTAATAGTATTTAGATAAATGATTAGAACTACATACAAATCTAATTATAATTCCTTTTCACAAAAACTTTTACTGTTCACGTCTAATGAATCCCTTTTGTGAGTCTCCTAAAACCACTGTTAAATTTTGTCAGCTCTCACGAAGAATGTTCCAGGCTCTAAATGAGCAAGTTCATTTTATATTCAAATAAAATGTCACAAGTAATATAATATATTTATTTTCTTTAAGGCATGTAACCTTAAACATGTATCCAGTTCTGGTTGTTCCCGTGAGAATGAGGTTCTTGCTGCACTGCCTCAACTTTAGAGTGAAAATGATCTGCTCTCTCTGCATATATTAAAATAGCCACACTCATAATTTAACATCCAATATACTTTGGTTTGCTAGTGTCAGAGGAGGAATCAATTCGTTCACGTGGCGGAAAAATAATTTATATTTCTCACTTTCAAATAAGCACCTATCTGCACTGTTACGTCTTTTTAAAGTACAGGTAATATTTTCATATAAAACATACATGTTGGAACATACACATAAATGATTTTTATGTGATGATATTCGGGTTTCGGGTTTTTTTGTGTGATGATTTATTTAGCTATTCTGACTATTCGGCATAGCTTCTGCAGTGATGGGGGCCAAATTCTGACCGTCAACGTTGGTCTCCTCTGAAACTACTGTTCAGAGTAAGCTATAAGCAGGGAAGATGTTCAGGGAACCAAGTCTATCTATTTGGCTTGGAAACTTTTACATTTTTTTACGATTTTTTTCAGAAATCTAATAGCTATCATTGACAGGGAGGCCGTCATTTTGAATAACATGACAAATATTGGCCAATGAGAATGGAGATAACAAGTTTAAGCCAAATTCAATATGTAACATGCATCTTGATTGGTCAAAATTATTTCCTGCTCAATTTGGGAAATGTTCATTTACAGAACAATTTCCAGAATATGTTCGAAAACATTACAAAATAAAATGATCAACATAGCTTTAAGGCTATTGGCCTGTGTTTTAAATATGGTTTGAAAGTCACGTTCTTTTCTTACTTTACTGGAGATCTAACATTTCTTGCAAAATATTAAGAAATTAATCTCGAAATGTAAAAATGAAACTATTAAATTTACTAAAGCAAAGTTAGAAATGAACTGTTTTAAACTATGAACTGTTTTAAACTATGAATTTTCAAAGATTCTGGAGTAGTTAAGGATAGACCCCAAGTCATTTCAATGACAACTGTATTTTAGTCTGCCCCTGAACTATTCTGTATATTATCACGGGCTCAATTTGAATAAGTTATTGAATATTGATTCTGTCAATTTTTCTTAAATGCCATGTAGTCACAGATAATGTTTACTAATGAACATCTGCATGTTTATCAGCAAAACAATGCTTAATAATTCATAGCACATTCAAATAATAATCAAAACTTGTCGTATTGAATACTCCACTGATTTGAGTTGCCAACAAACACACGTCATATCTGAAACATTCACTAAATTTAAAGTGTGTGATTTATTTAAAAGAAGAGCAACATATACATTGCATTGTATTACAGATTTTATGTTCCTATCAATCATAAAAGGTATTCAGTGAATACATTTCTTTGTATAATATCCATAAAATCAGTCTTATTGTATTTATGAATTAATCAAGACTTATTCTCATATTCAAAACTAATGACCTTCCAATATATAAATAAAGTTAATCAAATTTATATATGATCTGTGATCAAGAATGGCCGCTATAATCCTGACCGCAATTTATGATTAAATTGTATTCACTTTCATTACACCAGATGAGGTTTTTACATTTTCTTAGCTAGTTCTGTACATGTGGTAATAAATACACATATTCTTGTGTAAATCAGAGAAGCATGCTAGATTATTTGATATTCCTGAGAAAAACACTAGTAACTCCAGTTGCTTCTTAATACAGTTTGCTACATGGTCTGCTGTACAAATAAAGCCAACTTTAAAATTGGGTACCACCCATCAGTTCTTTCCGTTTTCAATGTATAGGTCTCCACGGTTACAGACAAATCAAACAATGGGGTTCTCCTGCAATAAATGGCTTTGGGTAGTACTCATCAATCAAACTTGGGAAAGCACATATGTGACCACTAACTGTATATAAAGATAGTCTTCAACGAGACTGAAATAGCACTTTCGGGTACCATGAACCTTTCTGCCCACCCTTTCTGTGTTAGCCTTGAGATATACAAGAATTTTAATATGATTGTATTTGGTTGTACGTGAGTGAAGATACCTTACAAGAAATACTAGTAGTTAATTTCCAAACATTGACTTAAATTGCGAACCGCCTGTATTATTCCATGGTTAAGAATCAATAAAACCAATATTTTGCAATCAGTGCAACAGAAGATGGATATAGATTTTAAAGATTTTCATTTTCGTTTACATTTGGTGCAATATTACTTTTTAAGTTCTCATCAAACGAACCAAAGTTGGAAAAAAATATCTTCTTGCAAGTGACTTCGAGTCAAGGAGATGATATAATATTTGATAGAATCGTTAAATTTGATAGAATCATTGTTACCCAATTTAATTACCTCATTACCTCGTGCTTTTAATCGATTATTATGCATATGTATATATGTATAATGTATATAATGTATAATGTATATATATATATATATATATATATATATATATATATATATATTTGATATATTGAATTGCTGCACATTGTCTTCAGTGGATATAAGCATTTTACCCTCTTCTAATCGTTAATCAGCGCTTAATGGCTGCAGCCGTGACATTTGTGTGACACGTACCCTTCTGATACTTTGCTGATACAATGAACACAACGAGAAACAATTCACTAAATGCATGATTATTTCTTAAAAGGTTCACATGTAAAAGACTCAACTATTTAGTTCTTACTCACTGAATCCACCAGCAATCTTCCAAACAATGCATATCAATATGTCATTGGTATCACTGCGTTTGACACCAAAAGGATTTACATATACATGCATATCAAGTCGTGAATAAACATGATTGAATCAATTATATATATCAATAAAATTAATCAATAGGTGATTGACTGTGTGAAGCTTTACGGTTTAAATCAATGTTATATTTATAAGCCTTCTATGGGTTTCGGTAAAATATTCAAGGCTGCCATGGTTTATAGCAGATCCATTATATAAAGCTTTTAGATGCGCGGGAGGCATGTTACCCTCAATGTTGACTCCATTGACCTTCATGAGGACTCCATAACCCACTCAAATACAAGAAAGATATTGCCACTGCATTCATATTGAATATGGTAATTATGTTAATGTTGATTCAATGGAAGTGTATATGCAAATGCCTTGATAATGATTTATGTATGGTTAAATTGCAAGAATATATAGAAATTGTATCTATATGCATGTCAAACCAAAGTGGACCCATTGCCATTTGGATGTCATTTGGCGGTGAATATATACCAGATGCGAGGTCTTGTAAAATATCGCAACCATACACATTTATGTGCTGTTCTTCTTTGTCCTGGGATAACTCACTCTAATTTTGAAATAATTTCTAACCACTAATTAACTGCTCCATGAACAAGATATTGTCTCGTCTTGTTTAAACTGTTCTTTAAACGCTCAGACATATTTGAGGTTTTTATTTGATTGTAGGCAAAACGTTCTCATTGGCTTTTATGGGTGACTGGGGATCTTTCTTTTGATAACACAAACCACGGCTTTTGATAACCAGTCATGCCGCACTGGATTGAGTGAGAAACACTTGAACTCATTGGCAGATATCCACGACTTTCTCGACTGCGGCATGACCGAAGTACTTGTCCAAACCGGGATTCGAACCGTGGCCTTTAAGCATGGTAGACAGACGCCTGACCACCTGAGCCATGTCCCACCCTCTGTATGTTATATATTGTATGAGAAAAGTGCTTTTGATAAATTTCCGTTGGATATGCATCGCCATAAATAATGCATGTACTATTAATTTTCAAGGGAAACATTTTAAAAGACCATTTACAGAATGTTTCACACAGGATATTGCTGTCGTTACAAAAGACCCTCATTATCATTGTATAATATACACCCTTAGATTTTATGAAATTAAATATATTTCTTTATCTATTTATTTACCGTATAAAGCAATAGAATCTACTATTTGAACTCTTGACGGAAATTATATTTGACCTGGACAGTAGAATAACACATTGTTGTGACTGACCGTTACTGAATGAATAAGGTTCTAAATATGGGCAGAATTTGCATAAATAAGGGGCACTGGATACTCTCTGACCTTGTCATGCCAAATATTCCAGTTCCCATTTCCGGTTCCGGATCAATACCCCTTCAAAGGTGAGTGCAGCCAAGTGATCCATTCATCATGGGATCACCTATCACGCCAAATTGGAATTGTAAATGATCTAAATAGCATATTGTGGGATAATAATAGCACAGGTTACATTGATACGGGATGATACCACATAAATATGCCTTAAATCTGACACCCAAAATGACCTCAACAACTCACAATATAAAGCTTGTTCTGACACATATAATTGATATATATTAAAATGCTAATTAACACAAATTAGTTTCATGTAAGATCGTCCTCATTTAAAATATTTTCAGAATAACAAATTCATTCCATGGCATTTTCCTTGTATATATATATATCAAATGATTTTCTGGATAATCAATTCAAGGAAGAAACACTGATTTTTACCAAAAAAATATAAAGGCACAGCAGATACGCATATCTTGTAGCATATGATTGAGAGATGAAATAGTTCAGAACAGAAATATTTTGGAAGGCATATAATAATATATGGAAATAAGGCACTCTTTGTTAAGGAAAATGGAAAGCTGTGAAAAACTTAGCGATGATATACCAACAAAAATAGACAGAAAACCTCATTTTGAAGTGGCTTTTAGTTTGTTTTTTAGGTTTGGGGATTTTTCTGCAAAAAATTTAGTTTGTTTTGAATCGCGGCTGTTTTACAAACATCCGCCAGTGAAATCGATGATTTTTATAAATTTGATAACAAAGACATCATCATGCTATTTTCTTTCCTGGACAATGTTAATTGGTCGTTGTTGAGTGCACTGAGAACAAAATATCTGGATTAGATAAAGCTATGTTATACATGAGATTATCTAACACTACCAAACATAATATTAGTGCTACATTAGAATATTCTGTATTTTTTTTAGATGGAATGTTTGATTTGCCAGCATCTATCTTCATGCACTACCAAAAATAAAAATAAAAGCACCTACCTCGTCTTGAGTCAAAGCTCCCGAATGTCAGGTAATGATACATGATCAATTCACATGCAAGATATACAGATAATAAATTGAATTATTCAACTTCTATGTATATTTCTCCATTAAGATGAGTAATTTTCTTTTAAAGATCCTCTTTATAAAGTGTATAATGTAAAGTTTGAAACATGCCCACATGTACTTCAATCACTGTCAGGTAGCATGGTCTACTTTGTCTATTTGATAAGGTTAACACATTACCATGTCATGCATTACCGATTTTTAACACAAACTTTAAACAGAGTAATTAGGCTGAACAATGCTGTATAAAATGTTTCCTGAATCTAGCTTTGTATCATTTTATGGAACAATACTGTTATTTATGTGCATAATTCTAAGATAACGTTATCATTATCAAAAGCGCAGCTCACGGTAACGGGTTCCCATTATCCAGGTAATGTCAAAGAGTTGCAAGCTTTTATCAAGATTGACAGTATAGTTTCGATAAAGTGTCATAAACAGAAAGGCACATTCAGAACCTTAATTGCCACTCCACGCTGTGTCAGGATGATATAACCACACATGCCCACTGGTAAGGACCAGTCAACAAATAGGAGTTTGATATTAACTAAAAAAAAAACACAAACAGCATGTCAGTTTTCATTTAATTCAGTCTTCATTTAATTATCTTCAGATAATCGCGCATGCGCACTGTGTGCTACAGTACCACCGATCATGTCGGGTTTTTAAAAAAAATAAACAGTCTTCGCTTAATTGTTTATTGATTTCCTAAAAACATAAAAAATGCAAGTGTTTTTATATGTTTTATGTATTGATCAAGGTATTAAAGTGTCTATATTGAAGTAGCTTTTTTCCTAAACTGCCCTTCCGAGAAACGTGAATCTGCAAGTCACCAATCAGCTTTTTTTTGGACTTTCCGATTATCATTATCTACCGTATATTGATAATATTTTATTCATAAATCAAATTTAAGGTCCAGGGTACATAAAAAATCAAGTGAATAGCAATGACACCTTTGCCAGATTGCATCCTATTATTGAAGGACCCACTCATTCTAAAACTTCTGATTTACAATTATGAAGTTTTTGTTTTCCTTTACTAATAAGCTTTTGCATTTTTGAACCGCAACTATGCAATCTATAGATTGAGATATATTGCATTATAGGCTTCATTAACTTTCATTGAATCACGATTATTAAATTGTACAAAGTAGAAATATTATCAATGTGTATAATCAAATAATATTTGTATATTAACCATATTATATATTGATTATAATCAAAATTGAAATTGTAAGTATTATGTATCAAAATAGTATAGAATACAATCAAAATTATGTTATCATTGTTCATAATCGGAATATTATTGTGTGCAATCAACATTATTGTTTATAATCAAAATATTCTTATGCACAAAATTCTATCGTGTACAATCAAAATATTAAAGTTCACAATCAAAATATTATTGTGTGCAATCAAAATATTAAAGTTCACAATCAAAATATTAGTGTTTACAATCAAAATATTATTGTGTGCAATCAAAATATTATTGTGTGCAATCAAAATATTAAAGTTCACAATCAAAATATTATTGTGTGCATTCAAAATATCATTATATACAATGAAAACATAATATTGTATAATCAAAATAGTGTTGTGTCCAATATGAATATATACCAAAACTGACACCTATGATATTGCCGGCTTTTGGCTTTGTGATATCTGCCAGCCTGTGGCAGTGTGGGGAAAGTAAGTCCGACCTTTGTATCCTCGTGAGTACGTGGTGAGAGCATATCAGAGTATCACTTCACAATTTTGTGTGATAAAGACTCAGATCAAAATCATGATATATAGGTACTTTATGACCGATTCCCATCTGTCTACGTATTTTGAGAATAATTTCTTAACATCTTGTTCTACATTATGGCGATTTGACAGATTAAATTTAGATATTTA
Source organism: Amphiduros pacificus (assembly GCA_949316495.1). Lineage (NCBI taxonomy): Eukaryota > Metazoa > Annelida > Polychaeta > Phyllodocida > Hesionidae > Amphiduros > Amphiduros pacificus. The sequence goes on along the minus strand of OX439003.1, from coordinate 15,088,378 downwards.
TAATTAAATTTAGATATTTTTTGTCCAGTAAAATAAGCATTGGTTATCTAGTTTGAACAATTCCTTAACTGACAAAACTGGTTGAAATGAAGCATTTTTTATGTGAATTTTGATGTGGATGTTGATGTGGATGTGATGTGAATTTCAGATATGGGTTTGACATGTTTAACTGGTGGCAAAATGACGTTTATTATTCATGTGGAAAATATATGAACTTTTACATGGATAAGACATGTATTCATCAGATAATATCACATGAATTATTCAGGTGTAAATTGGTTTGCTCTTCATATTAACATGAATACCCCAAATAGCTATCTAACCATTGCAAATTGTCATGAAAGGAATTTCCCTTGGTAAGGTGATGCCAGTTAGAATTAAAGTCATCAAACTCGATATATTTGGTTAGTTGTGGGTTTTGAGATTACAACTAGAAATCCACGTGGTTTTCACCACCGTGGTTGTCTGACGGGTAATTTATTCATTGTTGATTATTGTTGCAGATTGTGAAAGACTTGTCGCTTCATGACTGAATACATGGCTATATGTTCAGTATAATGCTACTGAGAACACAAAGGAGGAGGTACGTAAGAATAGTATCAAACACCAGGTGGCAGCTCTTAGAAGGAAGCCAAACTCACATTGGGACACTTGTTGGTGTCTTTAAGCATAGATGATAATATAATAATACATGCTCATGTTTGGTTTTGTGAGCAATTTACCCGAGGTTTAACCCTTAAAGGACTAACCTGTTGAAATTTGTTGACTGGCAGGACGAACCAATGTTTTCCTGGACTAGTGTATCTGCATGCTAAATTGATAAAATTTGTAACCATGGTTATTCAATATATTAAACGAAGTATTGGGGTAAAAGTTATAGCCCAAGAGAATGTTACAAAATGAAACAAGTCATTAAGCCACAACAATGGGGGCTTGTTTGTTTGGTTTTGTGAGCAATTTACTCGAGGTTTAACCCTTAAAGGACTAACCTGTTGAAATTTGTTGACTGGCAGGACTAACCAATGTTTTCCTTGACTAGTGTATCTGCATGCTAAATTGATCAAATTTGTAACCATGATTATGCAATATACTCAACGAAGTACTGGGGTAAAAGTTATAGCCCAAGAGAATGTTACAAAATGAAACAAGTCATTAAGCTTCAACAATGGGGGCATTAATGTCCCTCCCTTCTGTTGTCGGTGGTGGATGTTGACGTCCTTCATATCCGTTAGGGGTTAGATGCCATAGCCATCTCTTGTGCTAGATTCATAATGATATTTTTTCTCATCAAAGTATACAACCTATGAAATAAGTATCACTATCAGTACATGTTACAGTGTGCCATTTTATGTAGTACTGCAGCCAGCTATTGGTCTATTACAAGTGTTCTTCTTCATGTTCACCAAATTGTAAGCATATAACAAAAACGTTGTAAGACAAGGACAACGTTGTTATCAGGTCTGACCAAAACGCTATCCCCCAACGTGCTCACCACGTTGTTAACACTTTGTAACATAAGCTTTGTAAAACAACGTGCTGACAATATTGTAGCAAGTACCACTCTCCATGGCAGGACTTCTGTATCATACCAGTCCTGCCACCAAAAGTATTAAGGAGCACACAGTATCGACCCGTATTCATAAAAATCTGACTGTGATTGATGAAAGAATATAAAAAGATTTGTTTTGTACTGGTATTTGTGTACTGATTGGTCAGTTTACTACAGATTATGACCTGATGTTGGTCAATTCGAATTTGATATTTGTAAGTGCTCACAACGTTGTTTCTACGTTGTGTGTTACCTGGGTATAGCATGGAGCCAATTTCAAGATTTTATAATGGATTTTAAACTTCAAGTAAGTTGATCATCATGCCAACCTTGAGCATGTATGAATATATCCAGTGCGATACAATAGTGTTCCAAATGTTTTAGTATTAGCTTAGGTCTGGATGATATGCTTTGGCCTTTTCACATGGCTGGAATGTTCACTCAACATTTTACCTGGATCCACATTTCAATACAGACATGACTGTATCCCAGGTGTTATAACAATTCATTAACCCTTAAGACATACCTGCAAGATGGTGACGAGCGAGAAAGAAGTAGACGAAAAATGGAAAAACTAAATTCTTCAACTTGTGTGATAAAAAGCATTTTCAATCAGAATTTCTGCATCATTATCTTTGTGAATATACATAGATATGACTGATTTGTGTAATATAGTTATAAAAACGGGTGTTTAGGATTTTAAAGAAATGGATGAGCCTGAGACAAGGTCAAGGAGACAGAAGTGCGGGAAATAGCAGACGACATTTGACAACATCTGAATTGACTGATACAGGGGCCCACCACTATACCAACTTCGTTAAAAATTGAAATAGAGATGTGAAACTTGGGCAGAGTATGTTATAGAATGTTGTGAACAACATATCACTCAGCTAAAAAAATTTTTTTCCAATATGCATTTTTAGTATTTTCTAGAATGAAATATTTTTTAAAATACCAGCCAGCTACACCTTGTGATTTTGGCTGTCGGCTGTTATTTTTTACCAGCTGTTAAACTTAGCAACTCAGAATTTGTATGGAATTAACAGCTGTTAAATTTGTTCGTGGATGTTTGTCAACGCCAATTTTCTTTTAAAGATAACGCATACAACTGATGATATTAATTATTGGAGATAAGCTTTATTGCTTAAAGCACTTAAGAACTAGCACACATACACTTCATATCTTAACCCCTAAGACCCAACACTCGGTAACATCAAACGACACTTGATAACATCGGTCACACTTGATAACCTCGATAACTCGGTAACATTGGTAACTTCATTACATTGAATTAGACATATAATGAATTATCAAGTGGAGCTTACATTTGCTTATACGAGACATAATAATTACTTGACACATGGCATAAGCCCCATACTTAAACTGAGCAGATGGGAGGGAAGGAGGCTCCGGAAAAACTAGCAATGGCAGGCCTTCCCGCGGGCTTCCTTAAGAAGCCATATGCTGAGCCTGCCGGGATACCCCCCCATGGAGCCCAGACGCTTTAAGCATAGGGGTAGACATGACGTGACCGGGGCGTGCCTCATGAGGGCTGCCCCCATGATACCCTGTGGCCTCGGGTCACAGTCACATTTGACCAGCTCATCTCTAAATGGATCTTAAACAACTTTAAGACTCACTTAAAGATAACGCATACAACTGATGATATTAATTATTGGAGATAAGCTTTATTGCTTAAAGCACTTAAGAACTAGCACACATACACTTCATATTTTAACCCCTAAGACCCAACACTCGGTAACATCAAACGACACTTGATAACATCGGTCACACTTGATAACCTCGATAACTCGGTAACATTGGTAACTTCATTACATTGAATTAGACATATAATGAATTATCAAGTGGAGCTTACATTTGCTTATACGAGACATAATAATTACTTGACACATGGCATAAGCCCAATAACAATACATGAAATGAATTGGAAAGGCCATGTGAATAAAGGAGGAGTGTTTTTAGTGGTAAGATGAGGGTGATGAGGTCGTCAGGCGGGAGGCGTGAAAAATATGAGATATTGGAGGCTGCCTGATATACCTGAGGTAAGCCTGAGAGCGCCAGTTGCCTGCTGAGCTTATCTCCTCTGAGCTAAACTTATTGAAGGAGGACTGGGTTACATTCCCAGCACGAAGTGAGTGGGTGGAAAAATTACTAGGAGGGAGGCCTGAGGCTGAAGCGAGTCGGCGGATCTCCAGATTGAGACGGGACTTACTTAATGGTTTGCCTGAGGCTAACTGAAGTAGATAGGCTTGCGGAGGCAGGCCACTCGAGGGGGACCGGGCTATGAGGTAACGCCTAAGGGCGCACACTGCACAGGTGGGGGGGAGGAACACCCAATATATTTAGTGAAACCGTACCTAGTGGTTTTGGACCTATGGATTTTTAGGCTTAGGTAGGGTAGTTTATCGTGAATACCGAAATATACATCCTGAATCCTGGGGGGTGGGGAGATAGGATGGTGGGGAGGTTTGTGGTGAAATGTGGCACAGTATTCACCCCCCCTGAGGCACCCGAAGAATCCGAGGGTGAGGGCTGCACCAAACAATAGACCATCAGGGGAGTTATCTAAATGCTGGAGTAGTGAAACCAGTACCTGGTAGGTGATGGGCGACTTCTGGGACGGGGGCCCACTCCTATCCATTACAGACCTGAGGGCAAGCATAACCCGAGGCCCATTAGTGGGGGGAGGGGGGAACCCGTTCATGACATGGGAGGAGCGAACCGCTGCTAGGTAAACAGAGATGGAGGAAGCTGATAGGGGCTTACCCCTCTCATGACAAGATAAATATGCTAAGTATCTTAATATATCATCTTCAGATGCTGGCATGGGAGCAGTGTTATAAAGCTCACAAAAAGACATATAACAAGCCTGAGCTGAATTGTAGGTGCGTCTTGTATTATGCCTGAGGCCACTCCCGACCATCTTTGAGGCCCTTGAGTCCAGATCTGTAAATATACATGAAAGCACACCACCAGTACGAGGTAACGATAAGAAACTCAACACATAGATCATACATATCATACATAATCACACATCATAAATTCAAACTTAAATTATACATTTTTTAATTAACTCCATCAAAAATCGTGGTGTATTAAGGCTGGCTTAGTCATAAAATTGTTACAATTCGGATTTAATTTGAAGAATCTAATAAAGTCCAGCCTACTGAGGGCGTCTGCAGTAGAATTTTCTGCAGAGTAGAGGTGTATAGCTTTGTAGTCTATGTTATACATGGTGACGAAATAGTATAGGACCCTAATTAGACCCATTAACTTGGGGTCCTTAGATTTCCCAGAGTTTACACAATAACAAACTGCCTGGTTGTCTATGTTCATGATTGTCTGTTTGTTCTGCAGAGATGGGCCGAAAGTGGCCAGCGCCAGCACTACTGCGTACATCTCCTTCCAGGCAATAGTCAAGGGGGCCATCCATGCATTAGGCCCTGCAAACTCCAAATAGGACCATGCGCCTGCGTGGTATATACCACACGCAAAGTCGGATGCGTCAGAGAATACCATCTCTGCTGAGGCTGCATCGAATAGTGTCGGGAACATACTTATTCCATTGTGGCTACGCAGGCATATATACCACCATCTTAAGTCTGCTTTTGCCTGAGGCGTGATTTTTATGATGTGGTGTAATTTGCGGGTCTTCTTTGCGAGACGAATTAGCCTGCGTATAAAATTTGTACCATGACGCACCACCTTCGCACAAAAAGTCAGCTTGCCTATAATGGACAATATTTCTCTTTTAGATGCGTGAGATTTGTATAGCCATGTAGCTGTTAAATCCTCTATTTCTTTTAGCCTCTGTGAAGAAATGGATAATGTCTTATTTTTAATGTTTAATTGAATACCTAGAAATTCAATCTCTTGTGTTGCGTATACAGTTTTTGAAGGCTGGATGCTAAAACCTGCTTCTGTGCATGTGGATAAAATAATGTTCAGGCTGTCGTTGCATGTCTGTCTGCTGTCTGTACATGTAAAAATGTCATCTAGGTAATGGATGGTGTCTGCTGAGGCCCCACGTGATTTATAAATGAAATCTAAGCCGTGGGCGAAGTCGTCAAATATTTTGGAGGCAGACCTGAGGCCGAAAGGAAGCACATTCATATGATAATATTCGGTTTCCTTGCCTGAGTCTTCCCAGCTGAATCCGAGTAGGTGATGATCATCCTTATGCACATTAACAGACTGAAAGGCGTTGCTAAAATCACACTTAGCTGCCCATGCTGATGGGTACTTGTTGATCATTTCCACTGCATCATATACTGTTACATAACATAACGAGCAGGCGTCCTTATTAATGCCCTCGTTCACTGAGTTGGCCTCGGGCCAAGAGAGGTCATGAATGACCCTGGTTTTGTTGGCTGATTCCTTGTGGAATGCCCCTAATGGGGATGACCTGAAGCCTGCTGGGAGGTCCACCTCCTTAAAGGGACCCTCTACCCGTCCGAGAGAAATATTCTTATTTATGAAATTTGAAACTGCTGTGTAGTGTTCCTTGGCCGAGGGCCAATTTTTTCCTAACACTGTCATTTCCTGGCCACTGAAGCCTATCCTAGACCCACTGAGGGCACTGATACACAAATGTTTGGCGAATTCCTGATTGGGGTGATTGGCCAGAGCCCGTTCCCAGAATTTATGAGCTTGTGTAGTTCCTAGTGGTGCCTGAGGCTCCTGCTGAAATGCTGTCGGGCTGCTGAGCGGGCTTACCCTGGGCGCATTTTCCTTGCCTCCGGTATGTGTCATAGGGCATTGGCCCCCTGCATTGCTTGCAGATATGCAGGCGTCTGCAGGACTTGAAGCTGCAACGCAGGCTATTGTAGTTGTTACAGATCTCTTGATTAAATTGTGCCTTCTTCTGCTGCCTAAACGCCTGCGTTGCCGGGCTCGAGACTGAGGCGTTTGATAGAAATGGACAATCATAACTGAAGTGATCATTAGACTTGCATCTATTGCAACGGGCCTTGTTCTGCTTTACCGCTGTTGCATCTAATATGGTCGTTACCAGGTCAGAGTCAATATTGGCGAAACATACGCTATTGCCGGCCAATGCGGCCCTATGCCTCACATCCAATGCCATCACTGACCCCCACTCATATCTTTTGTTGAAGTCAGATATTTTTGCCCTATAAGTTGCTAAATGTTCATAAAGCTGCACTCCATGTACCTTGATCATCATCAATTCATAATTATTCCAGGCCTCGAGCCACAGACTAATATCTAAAATTTTCCGTTTTTGTCTGCGGGGTCGACACTTGAAGTTTCCCTCATTGTCGATATAAGTCTGCATAGTACCATGATCATCTGATCCTAGCTGAATATTAAGCAGGAATTCCTCAAGATGGAAGAATTCCCCGTTGAGGGCCGACCTGAGCACTTTATCCGAGGTGTTAGGGATACTGCAGAGGGGTTTTAGGTCCACGATACCACTAATATCCTTTAGACCCCGCACTGAGCCTCCCATGCCTGGCATTGTGCCGTTCACTGCCACATAGTTCCCGTCTGGTCTATATGTACTGTCTGTTATCTTAGCCTGCCCTGAGACCTGCCTAATATCAACCTCGGGTTCTTCTTGGTCTGATAAATTCTCGAAAATGTTCTGATTTATGTACGATTTACTATTGAGAAATTTATCGTTACCTGCCGCTGATGGGAGCTGAGCGTAGCCGGTGTAGCGTCTTTTGGAAGAAGCGCCGTCCTTGCCGTTGCTAAGGAAACGTCCCTGGTTGCTGGGTCCATTGTTCTCGCTGAGATGCGCTGGGCGCCCACTGACCGCATTGACTGCAGCCTGTGATGATAATACTGATTGGATCTGAAGTTGCATGCATGCCACTGACTCCCTCAAAGCACTAATTGAAACGGCTTGGGCTTCCTGTGTTTCCTGGACACCTGGCGTCACTACCTGGCTTCTTTCTGGCATAGAAGGGGTGAACGGCGAGTTGTGAAGAAACTGAGTGGCCCTGTCTGCTAACTTGGCTGGGAGCGACTGGGCTGACCCCGGTATGCTGTCGCCCAGAGGCATGAAAGAATTGTCCCTCTCGAACCTAGAGGGCTGAGTACATTTGTTCTTGCCGTAGGGGCCTGGGTGACCTTTTATCAAAAGCCCGCAATGGGTACATGTACGAGAACTGTTCTTATTCCTAGGCATGGCAATGTCAATAATGTCTATGGCACAAACGGAAATGTCTACCTCTGTCTGCTACTGCGAGCGTGCCTGAGGGTGACGGGGCTACTCCCGTCCGGCGTTGAGGGTCCCTCGTGCTACCTTCTGGTGTCAGGGCTACTCCTGACCGGTAATGAATATCATATAAAAGTCACTTACATCACGGAAGGCATCACATCATATATCACAGAGGTGCGGCGAAGCATAGTTAAAATCCCAGGGTAAAAGTTTTTAAAATCCATAAAATCATAAAACATAATAAAATCCATATAAACTATTAGTTCCATATAAAAACTTGGTTCCTGGCTTGGTTCCTGACCATACGTTCACTTCTCCGGAAAAACTAGCAATGGCAGGCCTTCCCACGGGCTTCCTTAAGAAGCCATATGCTGAGCCTGCCGGGATACCCCCCCATGGAGCCCAGACGCTTTAAGCATAGGGGTAGACATGGCGTGACCGGGGCGCGCCTCATGAGGGCCGCCCCCATGATACCCTGTGGCCTCGGGTCACAGTCACATTTGACCAGCTCATCTCTAAATGGATCTTAAACAACTTTAAGACTCACTTAACAGTTGGTAATGAGCCAATTTCTTTAATAAATAATTAAATGTTAAAAACTTACAATTACAGTAGAAATATCATTAGGGTTGAACAATCTTTGTCAAATAGTGTTATTATAATATAATTTATTTTTTATTTTGCGGTTTTCAACAGTGAAATTGTCAATTGGTGTTGAAATCTCAATACTTTACCAGCCAGCCAATTAAATTCATCAGTCTATCAACTAGGCCATTTTGAAATGTCAAATGTATTTTGAGCCAGCTGATTCAAACAAAAAAAAGTTCCCAGCTGGTAAACATACCAGCTGGAAATGAAATGCATTAGTTACAAGCTGCCAGCCAGAAAAATATGCATCTCTTTTTGCATATCATATAGTGGTGGGCCCCTGCTGATATTTGGGTATATCATGCAGTAGCGGATCCAGGAGGGGGCTTTGGGGGGCTGAAGCCCCCCGGGGGTCTGTGGCTAGGGGGCTTTTGGGAACTGGAGCCCATATATGGGACTGGAGCCCCTTACTTTGTGGGACTGGAGCCCCTTACTTTGTGGGACTGGAGCCCCTTACTTCAGCACATTTGATTTTGAGCCCCCCCCCCCCCCCGGTGTAAAAAATCCTGGATCCACCTCTGTCATGAGTGGAGAATAAGATATTGTTGTATTGTTCTTAGGGTTTACTCTTGTGGAAGAAATTTAAGGTAAGTGGGGTGTTAAAATGTTTATTTTATCTTGTATTTTTAGGAAATGGAGACATGAATGTTTTGTTCCAGTCATTAGCGGCCATTAATTGGTTTTCAGAGCCTGGTGGTTGGAGAAAAGGTATTGCTGATGTATACATGGTATAGGATGTAGTGTAGTGGGGTAGTAGGTCGAAGGGCAGTATTGATCTGACATAAAATTTGCAGTTTCTGGTTTCAGAGTCATGAATGCTTTAATCATGACATGGATTTTACCCCGGGGGGGGGTACTCTCATAGTCAGCGTTACCGGGGAAGCTGGGCTAAATAGGGTCCTTTTCGCTGATATTTTCCCTAAAACAGGTTAAGATATTTAATCATTTCCCCTAAAACAGGGTACTATTTTTTCAAATTTCTCCCTAAAATAGGGATCACAATCCCCCTTTCAAAATCTCCCCCTTCTGCATCATCCCTAAATGAGGGTATAAAAAATTCAGCTAGTCCTAAATCAGGGTACCAATAATGATAGAATATTTCCCTAAATCAGGCTCTGGGGTTTTCAGTTCCATCCGGGTTAAGATATTTTATCATTTTCCCTGAAACAGGGTACTGTTTTTCAAATTTCTCCCTAAAACAGGGATCACAATCCCCTTTTCCAAATCTCCTCCTTCTGCATCATTCCTAAATGAGGGTATCAAAAATTCAGCTAGTCCTAAATCAGGGTACCAAATTTCAGCTAGTCCTAAATCAGGGTACCAATAATGATAGAATATTTCCCTAATTCAGGCTCTGGGGTTTTCAGTTCCATCCCAGCCTCCGCGGGTTAAAATCATGAGAGTACCCCCCCCGGGGATTTTACACATCGAGTAAGTTGGCCACGAGGCTTACCCTGAGCATGCTTTGGGCAATACATGTATTATACAATGTAGATCAGTTACACTTCATTTAGGAACATATTGCACCATCACTTTTAAATGTGAAAGAGCTATTTATAGAGAACTGACTGGTAAACATGTGAATTTATAATGATCAACCACACAACCAGATCACACAGTCCTGCAACCACGACACTCTCTGTCATTGACGTCAGCAGGCAAAGTTCGAGGAGTGGAGGTAGAGTCTTTGACCCAGTTTCGTTTATCACCAACCACGGAATCTGTGCCCAGGGTCGGTCTTTTCCGCTTGCACCATCACTGTGTCACAGTCTTTCAAAAATATCTCCACATAACAGCGACCATGTCTGACGCTAAACGAAATCCTCCCATCAAACACACTCAGGTAAGTAGAGCTAACAATGATTAAATGGATATTTTTTTTAATTTCGGCTTGCTTTTGTCACAATTTGTGTGTTGTTTCTTTACTCAACGTACTTTGACATTTTTGTTACTTTGTTTTGCATTTGTATACATGTAGCTGTATTTCACCTGTGACAGTTCTGTCGTCACTTAACCCCTAACGGACTAGCCCATCTAAATTTTGTTGGTTGGCAGGACTAACCAATTTCTTTCTGGACTAGTGCATCTGCATGTGTACTAAATTAATAAAATTTATAACCATGGTTATTCAATATGCTTAATGAAGTGCTGGGGTCAAAAGTTCATGATTAAGGCAGTCTGACGTCACTATCATGATTACATTGTAACAAGATGCAGCCCTTCAGAATGTTACAAATGACGTCATCAAGCCAGAACAATGGGGACGTCAACGTCCCTCCCGTCCGTTGCCGCTGGTGGACGTTGCCATCCTTCCCGTCCATTAGAGGTTACTTAACTGTCTCAGTGCCGTAGCTAGGATTGGGTTAGGGGGGGGGGTTTCCAAAATTGAAAACCATATGAAATAGTTGAAATCATTGTGTTGAAACTATTAAAATAAGTCTAACTGAACATTTTATTGTGGAAACCTAAAGGGGGGGGGGGTTTCCGGGCAACCCGGAAACCCCCCTAGCTACGGCACTGTGTCTCATGTGTGATTATCTTTTACTTTTGCTGCAATCTATTACATATATCATAGAAAAAAAATACTTTCTCTAAGCATATACCATGGACTAAATAGAGACTCTATTTAGTCCATGCATATTCTTATGGAGCAGTCTCCTATGTATGTAGCTGTTTTTCATTTGTGTAGCTCTTTCTCAACTATCAGCAGCTGATCAGGTTTAACCAGTCTTTTATGCCTATCTCACTAATAGAGCTGTCTTGATTGTCTAGCTGTCACTCACTCTATCAATCATGTTTAGTGATACCAATATTCATTGTCAAAATAGACTTGAAATCCACTGTTTCCAGAAACACCACGCACTGCCCATCATATTGAAGTTTCCCTACTAAATGAACTCGACCTCTGGCGAATGACTGTTGCAATTCTGACCCATGCCAATATCTTTCCCAGTCATAATGTCTATAAATACAAATCCATGTGCATTCTGACATTTCTGTAATGTTTTTTCTTCAGAAAATATAAATATCATTTTCAAAAAGGAAACTATATATTTTTTTTCTGAAAAAGACTTTCTTGTTCATGTAGTGCTGTCTCTACGTCATCAAGCCAGAACAATGGGGACGTCAACGTCCCTCCCGTCGGTTGCCGGTGGTGGACGTTGCCATCCTTCCCGTCCATTAGAGGTTACTTAACTGTCTCATGTGTGATTATCTTTTACTTTTGCTGCAATCTATTACATATATCATAGAAAAAAAATACTTTCTCTAAGCATATACCATGGACTAAATAGAGACTCTATTTAGTCCATGCATATTCTTATGGAGCAGTCTCCTATGTATGTAGCTGTTTTTCATTTGTGTAGCTCTTTCTCAACTATCAGCAGCTGATCAGGTTTAACCAGTCTTTTATGCCTATCTCACTAATAGAGCTGTCTTGATTGTCTAGCTGTCACTCACTCTATCAATCATGTTTAGTGATACCAATATTCATTGTCAAAATAGACTTGAAATCCACTGTTTCCAGAAACACCATGCACTGCCCATCATATTGAAGTTTCCCTACTAAATGAACTCGACCTCTGGCTAATGACTGTTGCAATTCTGACCCATGCCAATATCTTTCCCAGTCATAATGTCTATAAATACAAATCCATGTGCATTCTGACATTTCTGTAGTGTTTTTTCTTCAGAAAATATAAATATCATTTACAAAAAGGAAACTATATATTTTTTTTCTGAAAAAGACTTTCTTGTTCATGTAGTGCTGTCTCTACTCTATTAGACTAGTCAGTTATGTCTGTATCTTTACTTTGTGTAGTTAACCCTAACTTTTGTCATTATCATCACCAACATAGATTCATGCAAAGCAGTTGTCACCCTTGTAGGCCACTTTTGTACAGAAACCAAGCAGAACTTTAACCAAAGTTCAACATGTAGGTCATATTCTTAGAAGTTAGATGTTTATGCAACTTTGGGACAGTGAAATCTGCACCAATTCTAACGAAATGATACATATACTTCTCATAATATGTGTATGCAGCTTCAGATAAGATAAATCAATAAAATTTTAATATCCAAAAAAAATTTTTTTGATAGACATGAGCGATAATTTGCTAAGTTCAGTAGTTCTGCAACCAAACACAGTATCATATTAAATTTATTCAGGCCTTTCTAATGACACCAAGATTATTATTATTTTATTTTGTAACATTTTTATTCAGGAATTTACAATATGTGTCACTAGATTAAATCTAAGCTTATACTACATCCAAGAAATTCATATAAAAATAAATATTTATTAAACTGTTCTAATATATTTTTGTTACTGTATACAATGAAGTTGACTTATAACTTATATTTAAATTCATATAAATACTTGAAGAAATCAATGTCGTTTTCATTGTATAATTTTTGCTTATGTATATAATATTTGGATTTTTAATATTGGATCATTATTCCAAAATTAATTGTCCTTCCTATCTAATGCTCATGAGTTTTATGCATTTATAAGTTAACATTGGCAGGCCTTGACATAAAGAGAAAAATGTTGGTTGCCCAGTTGGGCCACCAGAGCATGAGAAGTGGTGGCCTGAAGTTTGTTCGATAAATTGTACATCAGGCTATTTTTAAGGCTGACTGGGGGTTGCTTGTCCTAATCAAAAGTGTCCCAGTCAAAGTTGATCATGATATGAGACAAAAGACTGTCAAGAATTAGAATGATAAAATCAAGATAGGTTGCCGGCAGGTATAGCCCGGCGGATTTAGCGGTCGTCAGTTTTTGCAGGCGGGCAAATCTGCTGCCCAATCATGTGTAACCTGCATATTTTGCAAGAAACCTCTGGCTTCAATTGATATTTGTTGTTTCCAATACAATGGTATTCATTTTTTTATAACTGTAGAGAATAAGATATCATGAGTGTTAGTAAGTTGTGGTTAGGTTTATGTGTGAACTTGCATGACTTGACTACAGCTGTTTCACTCAAAAATTGCAAAAAAAATCTATTTCTTGGGTTGCCAGTTGTTGACAGGCTATAGTCCAATTAGCCTGTCACCTGGTGGAGAAGTGTTGTATTCCTATATACAGTTTACAAGTTATATGTTTTAAACAAGTAAAATGTATTTGAATAGAGTGATAAAGTAAAGAAAATACTTTAATGTAATCATTTCGGATAATATTTTAATATTTTTGCAAGTAGACATGCAAACTTGTGCAAGAAGGTGGATGGCACTTCTGTTTTGACAGGCTTTACATTGGATTGTTCAAAATGACACCTTGTTTCAGATAAAATGCAATTTCGTGACAATAAAAACACCTGATAATCATGATGAGTGGGACCCAGACAGTTGACCTGTAGATTCTATCTGGGTCTTAATGTATACATAAAGTCTGAATAGACTAAAAAGGTTGTTGAGCATGGAGGCAATCCAACTTGCAGGTTTTGCATAAATTGAGTTCTGTCAGGAAAAAAGTATATATTTATAATGATCAGCTCATGCCATTATGAGTCTATTCGGTCATTCATTGTGTACAGTTACATGATATATATTTTTTACGTGATTTGTTTTTCACTATTTCTTATCAAGTTCCTTATCAAGATTTAATGATAATTTTGGTGGCCTGAGGCTCTGTACAGGTCAAAATATTGCCAAGGAAAAATTGTCCCTACATTCATTGCAGATATTTACTAAAATGTTTTTAACGGAATGAGTTTTTCAAGAGAAATATAGTTTTAAACATTGCAGCTTGTATCTTACTGTTCTCCTACTAAGAGAGATAGATGGCTTACTTCCATTTATGAGACACTATTAAAAGTCGTAAAATGGGCACAGTAAAGGAGCTTGCAGGAGCTTGGCTGGAAATCTGGCCATACATCCAGGCACCAACTAGAAATACTTCATAACTTTCTGGTCATTGTTTGGGGTTTCTCTGTTCTACATTTAGGTGAACCAATCAGAGCAATCCTTAATAATCAGTGACGCCAGTTGCCAGATGCACATTCTGGGTCAAACCCGTTTAAATGACTGAGTCAAACCAGTTTAAACGAGAGCTCCTTGATTGTCCTACTTTGGTTGGATGAGGATTGTTTCCCCCTTTATGGTGCCACATGCAGTGTAACATTACAGACTTATATGTGCTTTTGGGTTCGTCAATGATTTTACATGCTCTCAAAATCTCATTCTGAGAATGCCATTTGACCTGTTAGACCTAAATCGGAACGTGACAATCTTTTATGTTTTGCTTGTGTTCCATGTGGAGCCATGGCACCACATTCTGTAGATTAAAATAGGAGTAAGCTGAGAGAGACTGTTTACAGATGAACAGATATATTATATCATAAATGCTGTAAAATCTAAGTTATCATTTAAGACAAATAAACATTATTGCAGATAAACTCTAGACTGCAATTAAAAAAAAGTTTCCTTTGCTGCACACATTTTACAGGGTTTAAAAAAGTAAGAGACAAAATAAAAAGCTTTGAGGCATTTTGGGCATTTCTTCTGCTGAATTTTGCAGTAAATAGATTTATAGGGGGTGAGCATGATGAGAGAGGGATATGAAACCTTGGGAGGGGCCCTGAAAGACCTGGGAGTGCCATAAATGGATTGTGATCATTGTCAAGCTAATTATCATTCTGTAGACTATTTGGCAATTAGAAGTAGATAGATTGCAGTTATGGTCAAATGATCTCAGTCTTGTTGAGGAAATATATTTGATAAGAATAAAACCCAATTTCTCTTAAATTCCTTGACAAAAAAAAATTCATTCCTTATAAGGAGTTTAAAGTCAAAATATAGAAGACAAAAAATATGATTTTCACTAGGCCAAGACAAATCTTGTTACTTACAGATTCCCTGCAATATATTTGATTTAGAATAAAATTCCCTGTATCAATTCTTTAAAAAAGAACTTTGGGGAATAGCTATGTCCCCTGACAATATATTATTGTAAGAGAAAAGGGGTAAAGTATCTTCTTGAATTATCTTAGCCTAAAGTAAAGAAACATAAATATACTGAAGTAGATAATCTGTGTTCAGAAAAAGGAGAACTACAAAAGACACATCCCACACAACGCATTATTTTAGAAGATAAATTACTTGAATCAAGAGTTTTTTTTCCTCTCCAGGTGTACAAAGTGTAAATAGTGTTGGAATATTTCAAAGTCATGAGCATAAATATTCACTAATTTTATAGAACCTAGATATAGACCTGCTTTCATAAAAAGATTCTCATTTCTTCCTGTTCAGATTTTCATCAACAATGAGTTTGTGAACTCGGTGAGTGGAAAGACTTTCCCAAACATTAACCCATGCACCGGTGAGAAGATTTGTGACATCCAGGAAGGTGACAAGGTAAGATTAAACTAATACCGTCCACATGTATCAGTAAATATAAATAATAAACAACAAAGATTTACTTCAAATGAGCTGTGCTGTATAAAAAAAAATATTTTATTGACCTACTACTGCAGTAGATGTGTCATAAAGATATCAAAATTGTTTCTGACATGTTAATTCTTACATTTATTATTTAAAACTTTTTCCATGTTATTCTTCATTTGAATTTTTCATTGAAAATATTTAATTTTCTTAAACCTTGTTTCCATGTCTGAATATTTTAATTTGATGCCAAAATTGTCACATAAACTGATAATGTTGTACACATCAAGTGTGCAGAGATATGAAGGTCCATTCCTTTGAATGCTTATCTTTTATAAATAAATAATTCTGAAAGAATGAGAAAGTATCCTGTAAAAAAGAAGAAAAATAGAGATCAATTAAAGATAAATGAGAATAGTACGTAAGAATATTTGTGTTCCCTAGTTGAACAAGCCCTTAAGATTTGGAGTCATTAATAACAAAACTATTGAACTTTGCATTATTGCATCTTTATACATATATTCATTTATTTATCTTCAGGCTGATGTGGACAAGGCAGTTAAGGCAGCAAAAGAAGCATTCAAACTTGGTTCAGTATGGCGAACTATGGATGCCTCCAAGCGTGGTCGACTTCTGCACAAGTTCTGTGATCTTGTAGAAAAGGAGAAAGACTACTTTGCTGTAAGGAATAGCTACAAACTTAGGCTTTGCAGTTCAATATATTATAGAGTTTGTTGAGAATCACACAGATGCACTTCATTCGTAAAATATTAGTAAAATTAATTATGCACATGAAGGGTACATGATCACGAAAATATGTTTGAAAAAAAAAGGTTAAAATAACATTGTAAATTGAGTGATCTTTTGCTGAATTTATGCTTCAGGGCTATGATATTTCAGAAATGCTGATAGTTTCTATTTTATTCATAAATAATAAATTTTGAAAATAATAAATTATAAAAATATTTTTAAAAATCGATCTGAAATATACATAATAGAAATAGAAATAAAATAACATCACATTCTACAGATGACAGATTTAAGCACAATAATTCAGATTTTTTGGATATAAGGTAGTATATGGTGAGGTAGTATAAGCGCTATGAGCAGATATGGTGCTTTATAAATGTTTTATTATTATTACTATTATAATGGTCGCTGCACCATTTTGAAGTGCCTGGTTTATTTGTGCAGAGTCTGGAGACCCTGGATAATGGCAAGCCTTACTTGGACGCTGTGGGCGACATTGACTTCGGCATTGATGTCCTGCGCTACTATGCTGGCTGGGCGGATAAAATCACTGGAGAGACCATCCCAGTTGGTGAGTAAAATACAATGGAATAATATACTGTTTTGTAAAAAAGGAGAATCGTGGTTATTATAATTACTACCCTCCGCTTTTTTTAAGATTGAAAAAGCAGGTTCTTGTTGCAGATGTGACCTCTGATAATGTGTAATTGTATAGTTAGAGCCAAATCTAACTGACATCAACCAAACCGATGTGAAATTTAGGAAAAAAAATAATTATATTTTTATCTGTTAAAAAGCTTACCGGTACTTAAAAATTTACCCCTTATAAATACTGATGAGAAACGAGACCTTTTTTCCTGGCTTTAGCTTTCTGTTTGTTTTGTTTTTTATTGTTTTAGAAATGTTTTGTGGAGTTAAATTTATCTTGTCTGTCTTTATTGAAATTCCGAATAGAATTTCAAAAGTGTATGAATTTGTTAATCACACAAGATATGTTAAGACAATCATCTGTATGTCATTCCAGACGGGAGCTACTTTACTTTTACACGTCATGAACCTGTTGGAGTTTGTGGACAGATTATTCCAGTTTGTATACATCTATATATATACATACATAAATTAAATCATATATATATATATATATATATATATATATATATATATATATATATATATATATATATATATATATATATATATATATATATATATATATATATATATATATATATATATATATATATATATATATATATATATATATATATGCAACACATCATTCATCAACTCAAAGTTGTATATATATATATAAAACGTGATGCAAAAATATGACATTACTCAATCTATTATACTACTCTATATACTTTTATGAGATACTTATGGCTGCTGTATTTTTTACTCAGTGGAATTACCCCTTTGACATGCTGGCCTGGAAGTGGGGCCCAGCCTTGGCATGTGGGAATACGATCGTGATGAAGCCCGCAGAACAGACGCCGCTCAGTGCTTTATATGCATGTGCCCTTGCTAAAGAGGTGAGAAGTGACCTCCCTTTATATGTACCTCAGAAGATTCTATTTTGCTTAATGTTAATGCAAAATGTGCAAATTTTGTACAAATTTCGTTAGAATTTCGTTAGAATTTCGTTAAAATTTTGCCTGTCACCTTTGAAGAAAGTCAAGCTGATATTTCAAGGTGAAGCTTAGATAATGTATAAGGCAACAAAATCTACTGAATTTATTTGTAGAGATTTCTTTGTTATCAAATTAAAATAAATAGATTTGATTTATTTATCAATTTTCAGACATATGATGTTTAAACCATTTCAGAGTGTGTTTTCAGAGCAGTTTGTTTCTGTTTTGTTTCAGGCTGGTTTTCCCCCTGGTGTGATTAATGTCGTGCCAGGATATGGGCCTACAGCAGGTGCTGCCATCTCTGAACATATGGACATCCACAAGGTGGCATTCACAGGCTCAACCGAGGTACACACAGTGAATCATATAATACCACACCATGTCACAGTACAGATTAAATTATATCATGATTTTAAAAAATAAAAAAAATTATGATGCATCCAATATTAAAAAAATATTGATATATTTATAAATTTATTATAATTTTCAACGATATCTTAGAGATGGATAGTTCCTGAATTAAATTGTGAGAGACTATTATTGCAGGTTGGAAGAATGATCATGCAGGCAGCCGGTAGATCTAACCTGAAGAGGGTCTCGCTGGAGCTGGGAGGAAAGAGTCCCTTCATCATCTTTGATGATGTTGATGGTGGGTACAACTTTTATTATCTGGCAGCTTCAATAGCGAAGGGTTTTCAATGTTTCTTGATAAATTGAAATTCCAAATAATTGACAAAAATAAATGTCTGTAGGATTGAAATTTTAAAATAAATGGATTTTGGCTGTCAGCCACACTCTGCTAAAGGGCTTGTTGTTTTTTAACATTTTGTCTCTGCAAGCTGTATTGACCTTTAAAAAACTAAAAAGTTGATAAGGGATGATTACAGTTACTCAGTCATGAAACAGGGGTTTGTACAAACCAGTTGAGAGTCATACTTCGGTTATATTTACCCCACCATGACCTTATGTGACCTTATTTTGATTGACCTATTTGTTTTGATAGTTGACGAGGCCGTGCAGTGGGCCCACAATGCTATCATGGCCAATCATGGCCAGAACTGCTGTGCCGGATCCAGGACCTTCGTCCAGGAAAAGATCTACGACGAGTTTGTTGCCAAGGCAAAGATTGCTGCTGAAAATCGTATTGTTGGAGATCCATGGGATGAGATAACAATGCAAGGACCACAGGTACCCCATCTAGGCCAACATAAGCTATTGTCCCTCTATATCTAGGTCAAGATATGATATTTGCCAAAAATATCTAGTTCAATATAAACTACACACTGTCCACCAGAGGCACATGCTAGGTCACCACATCGCCCTCTGGTGGAGTTTGTATAAACTATTCTCTTTCCACATCCAGGACAAACTATTCTCCCACAACATTTAAGCCAACATGAGCTTTTCTCCCACTACTTCTAATTTTAGATAGCTTCCGCTATAGACAAATTGAAACCTTGATATTTGGCAGAAAGAAAATTAAAAAGGAATCATTTCACATATGTTTTGTGAGAATAATGTGTTTTTGAGAAAAATACAAATAAAATAGATTGAGGTCAAATGTATGATGTTGAAAAGTTTGGACAGCTAAGAAAAAAATGAAAAATAGATGTTCACATATAATTTTACTTATTTTTTATTTCATTTAAGGTTGACGAGCAGCAGTTTAACAAGATCCTGAGTATGGTTGAGTCTGGCAAGAAGGAGGGTGCCACTCTCCAGGCAGGCGGAGAGAGATTTGGAGACAAGGGATACTTTGTCAAACCCACTGTATTTTCAGATGTCAAGGATAATATGCGTATTGCCAAAGAAGAGGTTACATTATGAAGCATATTATCACTGTTATATTAATAAAAAATAATAAAAAAACAAACAAGGTTCTATATTTTCAAATACAACTCTGACCTGGAATGGTTTAAAATATATTGACAATGTTCAATTAGACAGTTCTGACATTATATCAGAAAACGTATGTTGACACTAGTAAAAGACAGCAATGTCTATTTGTATTAAGCTGAAATAAAACTATTTTTGGTAGATCTTTGGTCCAGTTCAGAGCATCATCAAGTTCAGTACAATGGAGGAGGTGATAGAGAGAGCCAATGACACCACATATGGTCTAGCAGGGGGTGTGTTCACAAGAGACCTCAACCGAGCACTCACCATGTCACTGGCCATACAAGGCGGCAGTGTATGGTATGCAAATGTCAATGTTTAATCTAGGTCAACCATATAGGGTCAAACAAAGGAGGTCATATGTGTCACTCATCGGGTATGCATGACTAAATATAACCATGCATCTGCTGAGTGGGGTGAATGTATGAAGTCATGCATTTTGACATGTGACCAGATTGTTGTTTGGCTGAAACTGATAATATCATGTCTCTGTAAATGGTGGAAATTTTTCAGACACCCTGTTTGCTTAAGAAATCTTAATACATGTTTGCTATCTTTACAGGGTAAATTGCTATGACATTGTAACATCGCAGACTCCTTTCGGAGGATTCAAGCAATCCGGCACAGGGAGAGAACTGTAAGTCACATCTCATCCATAAAAGCTAATCCATTTTATGTATTTAAAAAAAAAAAGACAACATTTTTTTCTTATATTAAACATGTGCAAAGTTGGCCTTGTGACAAACTTACTCAAAGTTTAAAATCCATGACAAACTCTTGAAATCATTGTCTCTGTCCATTTTTTGTGTCCATGTCTGTCTCAGGATTTCAGAACTGTTTAAATTATTTTCTCTAAAGTGTATTGACTGTTGAGATATCGCAAAGAAAATTATTAATAACCAATCTTTTTGTGGATTTTCTCCAGGAGAAAATGCTGTCATTTGACACAACTCTGACATATTTTCATGAGAAAAGCAACACGTTCATATAAGAGAAACAATTGAATGAACGATTTTACACTAACTCAAAGATAAACTTTGAGAACTTGCAGTAAACTTATAGCATAATGGCAACAGAATACAAGAACATTTTAATCCAATAAGTTTGCCCAATGATGGATTCAGGTGCAAATGTTTGTGATATGATTATCTGGCATTGATACAATAATGCATCAATAAATGCCAAAGTATTCAACTGATGATTTATAGACTGATCAAAATGACAGTTCTGTCATTCTATTATACAGTGAAATAATCATTTAAAACTTTTTACAGGGGAAGCTATGCATTGAAGGAGTATACAGAAGTTAAAACGGTAAGTGGATATCATTTTCCTGAAGAAAAAAAAATCAGGGTATTAATTGATATATTTCCCCTTAGTAGGAACTACAAGTTATTTTGACAATGATAGGTTATGATAGGTTATGGACAATTGTGAATATGTTGACATAAATTCAATATTGTCCCCAAAAAATGAGTAATGCTTTACTTATTACTCATAAATTTATGTATTAGCTGTTCTATGTTAGGCTGGGAACAATACGGTTGTCATTTCTACTTTTTCGAATATATTAAAGAAAACCACGAAACTTTACCTTTGATGTATTCAAGAAATCATGAATTCTTTTTTTTTCAGGTCACCATCAAGATTCCTCACAAAAACTCCTAAACAGATGATGATCAAGTAAACATGAAAGAAGAATATTGGTTATATGCTGGGACTAATAACATAAAATAATGATGTTTTCTGTTAATACTGACCTCTTATTTTTTTAAAGATTTAAACAAGATTATTAATAGATGTGATTGGGTGGCTGAAAATGTTTACCTTCCTGGGCTAATGGTATTCCTTAGGGGCTATAAACTCTTTTTTTCTGAGTTTAAAATATAAATTGATGGTCCCTTGCAGTCACTCAAATTTGCAGATTTTACAAAATATGGTAAAATACAGTAATTTATACTTGGCAAAATTGTTATTCAATTGAAAAAACATTAGATTGGTACAAAAATAAAAAAAGAGTTTCCCTGAAAAATATGAAGCATGTTAATCAAGTTTGTTTTCACTTTTATGGATTCCTTGTACCACATAAAATGTACTGATATGAGAGAAAATATGGTCAAATCCAGTTACATTTGTGGATCTTTCCTTTATTTCACATGAAATAGCACTAACATATTGATTGAATTAAGAAAAAGTTTGAAATAACATCTTGAATAATTAAATTTTAATTAGTTTATTGCTATAAAAGTATTATTTGATACTTTAGGGTGGATTACCTGCTGTTGCATATATGTAGAATAGAATTGATAAATGGTTATTTTTTTATTGTTAACTTTTGGAAAATATTCAGTATTATAATTTGGTAGTATTGTTTTTATTTCTGAACAACAAGCTGTACAGATGGTGCTTCTAACAAGCTTAATTGGTGATATGATAAATCATGTACTCTTATAGGAAAATGCATGATTTACAATAAATAAAGTCTTAGAAAAATAATGTTTTCAGAATTTTATTATTCCTCAATGAGAATGATTTAATTGATCGTAAATTAGTACTTTATAGGAAATGATCACCTAACTTTGATTGCAGAATGGGATGATCTGTGAATTAAAACCTATTTTAAAAGTAGTTCGTTATGAATGAAATTATATTAAATTCCCCCTACTAGGAAAACACGTAAAGCTGTTGGACATTTTACAACACAATTTATTGCATTTTGCCCTCATTTTGGGGAGTTATGTACAAAACAAAAACAATTGCTGTATTTGATTATTTTGTATTTATTTTGATTATAGGGTCATTTGAAATCCAAACGTTTTAATTCATAGTTTTGCCAAAATGTACAACAGAAACTGAAATTTTAATATTTTTTTGTTTTTAGATTGATTTAAATTAAAAATATTTGGGATAGTTATAATTAAAGGCTCATTTTAAAGCTTGTGATGAGCAGTATATTAAGAATACAAATTAATACATTGAATGAACTTGATTTCTGAAAGGAAAGGTATTGTTGGTACAAAGTCATTACAATTGTAAGATGAATTATTGATTTCTAAAGTCAAATGAATTAAATTTCAGGTGAAAGATCATTAAGTAGGCACACCAAAATGCTTATTATGTCTGATAATCTCATTTCTTGAACACTAAAAAATCTCCAAATATTTTGAGCCCCAGATTGCAGTGGGCAATGTAAATGATGTAAAATTAATTGCTTGACTGCTGTTTGTGATAAAATTATTAGAATTATTGGGATAGGCCTGATCAGAAAATCCTGTAAAATGAATCAACAAACAATTTTAACAGGAATATTGCATCTGTCACAGAGAACAGAATAGCTTAAATGACTGAACCTCATTTAAAGGAGCTTTAGCTTCCACAGCTGTGTGAAAATGTCACTCGGTGATAGGTTTTGGCCACGTTCCCACTGAAGATCATGGCACATATGATCTCTGAATATGTGAATGAAATCATTAGATGTTCAGACCTAACTGATTTCTAGGCTGAAGAAATGAAACAGGAATTGGTTGATCAGTATGTTGTTGCTCTTGTAAGAGGATATAAATCATGAGAAGTAGTGTAAAGACTCCTATCACGACATTCATCCTGACATTGCAAGTAGTGCAGCTGCCTGCATCTATTGCATCTATCAAGATAGGATATATGAATGTGAGGGTATATAGAAACATCATACAGAAACATATCCTCTTTGCTGTGTCAGAGATCTGGTCATGGTTCCAATCACTGCAAAGGGCAAGTAACGCCCTATATGCACATGTAAACACAGTTGTGTGGATTGCAAATCAAAGGATACCCAATGCATAAGTTGCAAAGGTGATCATCCTGTGTATTCTAGGAGTTGTCCAAACATTTCATAAAGAAAATTAATTAAAAAAATATGGCACACTGAAAAATATGGCACACTGAGAATGTTTTTCTTTTCTGGAGGCATGAAAGCACATTGAAAATCAGTCTGATCTGATAGCCAATTTATATGCTAGTATCATTTAACCAAAAGAAACAAAATTATTAGCAATCCAATCAAACATGATATGGCCTATCAGTGATAAAAGCTATTACTACTTCTATTACTAGTCATGTAGAACTCACAACTCACAACTCACAACTGTACCATGTTAATAATACATCTACCACCTCAGTCATGTCAACTGAGACTTCAAAACCTACAACTCCTGTACCATTACCTTCTCATTTATTGTCTACGAATGTAATGCAAATAAATCAAATTTAAAGAGTAAAGGCCAACCACCCAATGCCCCCAAACCTGGAAGCAATGGTGGTCCTGAATCCACCAAGTCTTGAAAAGATGGATACCAGTCAACCATCAGAGGCCCAGGTTGCTTATATTATATTAAGCATAATTATAAAAAAGTAACCTTTTCATTTTCCTTTACTCATTCATTATTTCCATTGTTGAAAATTATCACTATCGGTAACACAAAACAGTGGAAAGTATGCTTCTGTATATAGTGGAGTAAATGGCATTCAACTTTTCTGTACATATTACACCTACTTTCTTGGTACTTTCACCTCAAGATTGGAGGTTTGAACCCTACACCATTTCTGTCAAATGATGACCTGCTTCTCAGGTACATGAGATATTGGAATCAGATTAACCTTTTTGTTTTCTCCATAACCTCATTTTAACGTTGTCAAAGACTAGGAAGACATTATTATTATATGATTCATAGTGATTCCTTTCATGACTAGCATTAGTTTTAAAAACTGATTTTGCTCCCTCTTTCATTGTTTCATTCCAGTTGGCATGGACCCAATTGTCAAGATGGTCATTGAGCTTGCACTCACAAACAACTAGAAATGATGAAACAGCAGCTTTAAAGCTTGCTTTGTGAGTTCATCAGTCTTAGGGTCTGGCTGCACAAGACTACCAAGAACATGATTGCAATGTATGCAATTGTCACTGAAATGACCTTTTCCTACAATGAAACATGCGGCATCATTGCTTATTTCAGAAAACAAAGAATCGGCTTGTTAAAGAGAAGAATCATGTCCCAGCAGAGGCCATCTTTGCTCAGCTCAAGAAACTTGAAGATGAGGCCAAGAGCATGTGCGTCAGCCAAATATGCCACTACCTGCAAGTCAGCAAAGATTGTGATTGTCATCCTTATACTGTTCAGCAAATGTACAAGACATTGCCATAAATAGATTGTACCTGTGTCATTTACTTATAGAACTGACTTCCAACAAAGGAGATGTCCCACGGGAGATAGAGTACATGAACATTTTCTATCAGCCTTGATCTTCAAGGAAATCTGAAAAAAAATACAGACTTTCCTGCTTTTGATATCAACAATCTTGCCTTGCTTTGCAGGCAATTCTTACAAACTGAGTTGTCCCTGGAAGACCCTTGAACTCCTCTATCTACAACTACATGCATGCAAATATGGGTTTAGGCAACCTTCCAACAACGATTCCAAGGCTTTCCATAACATTTCAAACAATAGACTTCACATTCTTTGCATCAACACTAAAACACATCAAGTCCGTGAACACTCCCCTTACAGCATGTGTAGTGTCCATCTCTGAATGTTGTGACTTCAATATATGAAAGAAATGTCCTGCCACCATTTTAACTTATGACAGCTTGTACATTGTCCTGTTGAAAAAAAATTTGTTGATTTATGTTTGTTTACCTTAATTTGTACTCCAAATTATGCTTTAGGTGAAGGGTTTGATTTCTTTGTTCGCCTAACTTTTGATGGACTGTTCAGAGTTTTTCTCTACCTGCAACTACATTCCCTATAATGTGAGAGTGGCCACTTTAGGGTAGAAATAGCTGCTGTCTTAAGTGAAGTCTGCTTCATGCAGTGACGTAAAGAGCGTCCCCATTTAGCAAACCATTATAGGCAACTTGTTGGCTTTCTATAAGGAGGAATCAAGTATTGCAGATTCTGATAATTCTATATTATAATTTATTGCAACAAGCATTGTATCCCAGACTTGCCTGTTTGTTCAGGATGAAGAATGACTGCAGTACTTTATAATCTCTTTGACATATATTTGAACATTCAATATTATTAGTGTCCACTTGAATTCAAAATGGTGAGGTATAAACAATGCAAGTACATTTTATGTTAGATTTAAGATATTCTTCTACCTTCTTCAAATACCTTCCAGCTAAATTAATGATGCATTGTAGTCATGTTAACGAAATAGTCTTAAGCAGTGAATAAATTCTTAAAGGCACATTTTTTACCAGTAAATACAGACTGTCGAACATGTATTTGCATACTGCTATCTTTGGTAAAATCATTTAATTTGTTATTGGCTTTATTTTCTTTCTGTCAGTTTTCTCATTTCAAAATACACTTATACCATATTACCTCAATTATCTGTACATGATGTAATGGAAAAAATCTTTACATCATATCAATAGTCAACAACCCTGCACTTCTACATTTTGTTGAGAATTTGTTCTGTTCACAAATTAGATAACAGAATAACTTTGTTGCTGTAACTTTGTAGCTGTAATTTAGATTTTATTAGTTATCTTTGTGCATTAAAAGGGACAAATGTGCTGGTCATTGATTTAAATTAGCAATACTGGCGTGAACTCACCAGTATCCAGAATTCTCACCAATGAAAAATCTATTGACTTTATTTAAAGTAAAAGTTGATGTAATGTTATAATTATCTTAAAACTATGAGTCTTTACTGGAAAACATCAAATACAATCATGTTGGTAGAAACCAAATATAGAATATTGCAAACTTGATATTTACTGTTTCCAGTGGAACGAACTCCTTAATGGTGTTAATCACGTCACGCTATGATCTGGTTACAATGCCATTAATAACCTAACATCATTCAGCCTATCTTTAGACTTTAATTTGTCCTTGTAAAACAATCTACCACTAACACCACATACAATGAATAAAACATATGAAAGTTGGTTGACAAATGTCATACCAATACCTGTCGCCAAAGATAAAAAGGTAAATATATTTTAATTGGTAATTGCTCTGCTTTGACAGAATATTATTAGTAATAGCACACTGATCAATAGGGCCCTGATGAGCTTTTAAATGAAACTACATTTATTATATCAGTTGGTTAGTTTTTGGTTAGTTTTCTTTACACAATACATAAATCGGAATGATTGAATGGATTCTTAATAGCACATCAATACATTAAAATATTTCAAGAAAGCAAAAGGTAAGATTTAGAGTTTCTAAAATTATTTTGCTGCCTTAGCATTGTGTTGATTATATCTTTTTGGATGTACCTCATTATTTTTAATTAAATATGAAACATTAGATTGGCAGAAATGACCTTGGTTTATTTATGGTGGTACTATATTTAGACACAACTGAAATGAAACCTGATTTCCAGATGACTCATTCTCTTAAACGTAACACGTAATTATTTAAAAAAAGAAAGATCTTATAACGCACATGTCAATAAATAATTTTATTTAGAATAAAGTTTCAAATTGTTACATAACATATGATAACAGGTAAAGCATTAGACGTTAAAAAACATCGGCCATTTGCTCGGCTCTTTCACACAACATTTTGGGCTTGCATATAGCTCCTCCCACTATCTGCTTTTATGCATAACAATTTCTCCTTATTAGAGATCTTGGCTGTCTTGTAGTTGACTTTATCTCTGGCTGGAAATAGGAAAAAAATATAAAACACTAAGGCAAAGTGGAAAAATACATGTATCCGGAGTCAATCTCAATATTTTTTTTTCTGTGGATTGCATGTCCGCATTTTTATCATGTGAGTGCAAAGGGAAATTTGGTGTATGTACTCCGTGACGTGTTTTATTTTTAAAAGCGAACGTATCTGACTTTAGAAGTCAAACACTGGAATAAATGTTAGTCGTGGGGGATTGAAAAATTGAAAAGAGCCCATTCGCGAAAGTGTTGTGTAAGCCGCAATATAATCTGTAACAGTGGTAACCAAACTGTGAAAGCACTAAACACATAATGTCTTAAGGTTGGTCTTGAAATGCCTCAAACTCTCCTTCGGGGCGTTACACACAGCATGTACCGTGTCTCTCAGATGCCAACCTTAATATGTTCCCCAAACACTGATTGTCCCCATATTTCTTTCATGTAACTTTTAACAAACAAATTTAGGTTATAAACCAAACTTAATATGATATATTTGCTCTCAATGTTAATGTTTCAATATTATAATTTCCACTGAATTGTCTTCAGTGATATTTAACCACATGATAACGTTGTTTTTATAATATTCGCTTAAGACAGCTATTCCCCCCACATTTAAGCTGAACAACGTTTTATTGACTGGATGACTTGATAGAATATGATGAATTTTTTTTCTCATCACAAGACATTCTTTTTCGGGTATATTGCTACATATATTTTAAATATTGCAAATGTATTTATTGTATTTACATTGACCTCACAAGTGCTTTCATTGAGGCAACTTTAGCAATCTTAACTAAAGTAGAAGTTGTCTTCAATGCGCCGTATCTCAGCGATTCACCTTTTCGCTCGCCCCAGTAGCACATTTTGTATGACGATTGATCTGTACCTTATTTGGTATTGGAAGAATAACAAAGGGGTACAGTATAATTAATTGAAGTATACTGTTATACATTAAAGTCCGTATTCGTGTCTTTTTTAATTCAATATTAATGCTAGGTTGCAAACAGATATGGAAAAAGAAATCATCTGAATGTCACACGTACGTGCAAAAATATCAACCTAGAACCATGCCACAGTCACATTGTTTTAGAGAATATTATGTGTCTTTTAATTCTCTACTTATATCTTAGTTCCAATAAAATTTAATTGCATTGTATGTTTTTCATTTGTCATTCTGACACCTTTATAATATATTTGATTTCATTCTGACACCTTTATAATTAATTGAATTCATTATGATACTTTTATGATAAATTTGAATTCATTCTGACACTTTTATAATATGTTTAAATTCATTCTGACACTTTTATGATATATTTGAATTCATTCTGATGCATTAACAATATCTTTGCATTCATTCTGACGACTTTAAAATGTCTCTGAATTCATTCTGACGCCTTTACAATATCTTTGAATTTATACCATCACTGAATGTACTCAAAATGTCAATGTACCATTGAATAGTCCATTCATTTCTGGACTATTAATACTCTTAATACTGTGATTATCACATAGAAGTGAGGGGAATATTTCTAACAATAGTCGGCACAATGGCCTGTCCTTTTAGTCAAGAAAACATGCTTTCCGAACCTAATCCAGGGTAAGACAGTCCATGGACTTTTTCTGCATGATTAAGAAAGATGAATATGTAAAAAGTAGTGGCCCGTAATAGGATATCAAAGGTTATGTAATGTTATAATTGATAATGTGAAACAATGACCCAAGTTTATGTCTGACCTCATTAAGGCTTTAAGGCCTGTCGGAAAATGTCATCAGTACATGTATAATCAAACATATTAGAACATATATATTATATTCATCCAGTTATATTATTCTCCTGATATTTGGGAAATTGACCATCATGGAAACAAATCTTTTGTCTTTTTCACCATAAACAATTACATAATCATCTTTGACCGGGGAATAAAATAGTGACAATAGTAATATAAAGAAATTACAAAGATACTTTGTGGTATGATGATTTACAGAAGTAATTAAGCACAAAACATATACATTCCCGACCTTTCCGGTGTATTTCTATATTGCTTTCTTTGTCAATTGCGTAACATGCATTAGGATATTGTAATCACACATATTTGACTTTGAATCATTTTGCATCAAGGTATATTGCATTTTTTTATCCATGATTATATTATAATATGTTACATGATATTAATATTCTTGCATATATCATGCCAGGTATCAAGCCATAGACATTTTATCAATGTCTTCCCAGATCGTTCATAATTAGTGTCAAATATGAACATATATGCTATACTTTATTTTTCTATTGAGCATATATATGGATACTATTTTGTCTAACATCTGGGCAAGGCAAACTAAAATAGCTGCTTGGTTCATTCCCAGCTAACATGAGCATGTGTAAGAATGATCTATGAAGGTGGTACAATTAGATGTTTGTCATAGTGCAGCTGCAACTAACACTTACATGAACAATGTGTTTTTTTAATTGAAGGGCAAAATGATACGTATACATATAAAATGCAATATTTAACCACTTATGTAAAATATTACAGCCAAGCAGGTCAGTTTAATCTTTAACAATATTGATATTGTCACATATGTTATATAAATATAAAGACGAATTAAGAGAGCAGAGCTTTGTGGTAAAATCAGCATTACAGTTTAAGGGCCATGACATAACACCTTGTTTAATCAATTAACAGGGTGGACCAGATAGATGTCAGATAAAACTAGAATTTTCAGTACATTTTCTATGTAAATTGCCATATCAGTAATTGAGTCTACCTTTTATCTGGGACTAATCATTCCTCTTTCAGATTAATCATTTGCGACCCCTGAGGGAACTCGGCCTACCTGGCAATGGTTTAGAAGATTTTGCCAATTTTTGATGTCTCCAACCTGGCTATTTGAAACGGCAGTGAGGTCTGCTGCCAAGCACTTGGACCTCGTTTCTCTGACCATCATCATTATCAAGGGCCCATGTTTCCTTTGAGACATGTTTTTTTTCTGGGGGCTGACGCCATCTGTTACCGGTCAAGGAAAATATTAACATCTCAGGTAGATACCATATACCATAATTTTGTTTTTGGTAAGAGTCATGACAAACATACTTTGTGTTATGAGTGTAGTCAGGTTATGGCCTGAAGGTTTAAACTGTCATTTAAAGAATATTGCACATGGCTCTTTTTATGGTTTTAGTGCTAGAAACTATCGTTGGAACGGGTATGAAGACGATTTGTCAATACATTATAATAGACAGACATATCAGCTGACCGAGTATTATGAACACTCAAATCTTGTCCACGTTGTCATATCTATAAGTGCCTTCTACACTGGCACACGCCATGAGCAATTATCTGTCAAGCTTGCAGGAAATTGTCCTGTCAGACTTCCGGTTTATGTAATGATGTTAAAGGCTCTCCGGCCAGTGAAATTCTCTTCTCTTTCTTCTCCCTGATACTATTTCTATGAATTCTTCATATTCAAGACATCCGGATTCATCCTCATCCGCCATATCTATCATTTTCTGGACCTGAGCAGAGAAATAAGATATTTCATTATTTAATGTAAATATACAAGGGTAAATTATGATATATAATGTATATATACACACACACATATACATAATAATATATATGATATATATTTAGCATAGATAAGGAATGTTACATAATTTGATTGCAAATAATAATTTCGATTATATACAGCAATTCCCCCAATATATTAAAAAAAAATCAACCTCATTAAAGCGATATGATCGTATTATGGAAGGTATTGTGTTAAACCCATTATCACCATGGACATGATATATGTTGAGATTGAAAATAAAGTGTAACACTGGAGGTGTAACACTGCAGTAAGGAAGAGTCGAGGAGGATTGCATCGTTAAAATGGGCCTAGCAACGAATGCATTCACACATATTGTGTTAGCAAATTCATTTGTGATAACGGTAGCCAATCTGTGAAAGCAATAACCTGGTTGCTGAAAGTGGTTGAAGATTTTATTAAAATGTCTTCAGGGTCTAATATGCTGTGCACACTTTATTTATCGATATTATGAAGAAAACAAACAAACCTCTTCCGCAGGGAAGAATTCTCCTAATTCATCAAATACTTCTTTCAATTCATCCTTGTCTATAGATCCATTTCCATCCTTGTCAAATTGATTAAATACTCTTCTCATGTTAGCCTCACTGAAATTCATGACATTATATATTTCATTTGAAATTTTATATTTTAGTATAGGCAAATGATAAAAAATAAAAAATATATGATTAAATCAGACTCTTTTCCCAGCATGACGTGTTTTTATTTTATTCTTTTTTACTTAACTTGTACCTTTCAAAACTTAACTTGTACATTTTAAAATTTGAAATAAATGTCTCATGAAAAATGCAAATGTAATAGGATAGGCAAATCATATACATCTTAAGAAACCAGGGATTAAAACCATCATGGCAAAGCAAAAACAACCATTATCATGATGAACCCACAAATATGAACAAATTATTTATTTAAAACTCAGCAAAATATGAGTGAATAGGGCTGCATTTCTCGTCCATCATAAATGAGCCCTGCCTAGTTCATCTGTTCATATTGCTGTCCACGTGGCCCACTGGACAAGTGAAATATGTAAATATACGTATTTGTACACCACTTGGATTAAACCACTCATGAGACTAAATTATTCGAAAATAGCCTTTTTAACCACCGCATCTTTTTGTCTCTTTCATGAAATGGGATTATTTAAAATTGTAATTTCAAATAATCCCTTGCCGCATGGTGTTTTGAAAATCACGATCGTAATATCTTAAAGGTATACAAAAGACCAGATTTAACTGTGACCAGATTAAACTGAAGAAATCATATTCCCATACCTGTGAGCCACAACTGGTGCTGTTTTCATTATCCTCAAATACTCATCCAATGAAATTCTTTGGTCTCCTGACGCATCAGCATGGTCGAAAAATTTCTAAAATTAAAACAAAACACTTCATATATTATCTTTCTGTCCCCACACGTTCAATTGTAATATTTATTTATATAATTATATTTATTTGTATTATTGGAAGACATAAACAAAGAACTGTGGAGATATTAAGAGCTCTTGGGCTTTTTATCTTCCGGACATGGATTTCAGCGCAAACTTCATAAATTAATTTTCAGTCTATCTATGCGTCAGAATTTGGCAATTACCACATCTGCTATTACTACAACTGCTATATCAGAATTTCAATTTTATGACGAAAACAACGGTGATTTTTGCGAATAAAAGGAATTGCGCCAATGGTTTTATCGACTCAGTACTAATTCTGTCCGATTCACAACCATTGCTTTACGTTTTTTTTGCATTGAGTACCATACAGACTGTTGATGAATAGGACTCCTTATTGAATTATGATGGTTGGCAATTGTTTATGATAATTGGACTCACAGCAATCTCCTCATCAGATCCTTTGAACCCATATCGTCTTAAGGTTTTGGTCAGCTCTGACATGGTCAAATAACCATCTTTATTTGTATCCGCTTCTTTAAAAAATCCCTCTAATCGTTTCAATATGTCCTTTTTACTGTAAATATAAAACATTAAATGAATGTTAATATGTGCAAAATAGAAACAAAAATGAATTGTTATTTTGTTGCTTATGTTAGAACAAAAAAATGGTTTCATCTTAACATTCAGAAAATGAAGAGCGCCTTAAGTTTACTAACGAGTTTTTTTCTAGTTTTCTGGCAGCTGATTTTATGTGTGCCATGCTGGTTACTTTTGCTTTCTTCTCTTTAAAAGTCTCGTTTTTCCTTCTTTTGGTCGCTTCCTCTGGTGTTGGAGGAGTGTGGCGCAGTGGAGTGGAAACTGACCCGGAGGTGCTAGCAGTAACCACTGAAAATAGACAGTAACAACTGAAAATAGACAGTAACCACTGAAAATAGACAGCAACCACTGAAAATAGACAGTAACCACTGAAAATAGACAGTAACAACTGAAAACAGACAGCAACAACTGAAAATAGACAGTAACCACTGAAAATAGACAGTAACAACTGAAAACAGACAGCAACAACTGAAAATAGACAGCAACAACTGAAAATAGACAGTAACCACTGAAAATAGACAGCAACCACTGAAAATAGACAGTAACAACTGAAAATAGACAGCAACCACTGAAAATAGACAGTAACCACTGACAATAGACAGCAACCACTGAAAATAGACAGTAACAACTGAAATCAGACAACAACAACTGAAAATAGACAGCAACAACTGAAAATAGACAGTAACCACTGAAAATAGACAGTAACAACTGAAAACAGACAGCAACAACTGAAAATAGACAGCAACAACTGAAAATAGACAGTAACCACTGAAAATAGACAGCAACCACTGAAAATAGACAGTAACCACTGAAAATAGACAGTAACAACTGAAAAAAGACATTTTTTGAGGAATTGATGAAATTCTTTGCATATTTGACACGACTGTGTGTCCAAACCTGCTCAGATATCGGACATCCACTAAGTTTCACTCCACTCCCTCACATCAGGGACTGGAGAAACCGACTAAATGTTTCAGAGCCTTTCCTGCTTGTCATTAATATTCATATATGCATATCATTAATATTCATATATGCATGGTATCATAGTGAAGTCCACACAAAATGTGTGGACCGAGACAGGAGACATGAGATACAAGCTAACCTTTACACCTCTTTGATTAAAAGGATAGTCTTACCACATTCTCACATCAAAATAGGCCATATTGACGTTGGGGACATTTATGCCTTACTTTCTAAGAAAGAGTAGGCTTATCGTGACGTATATCAGATCAACATCACAAAGATTATTAGAGATTCTGTTTTTTTTAACAAGTGCACTCTAGCTAGGTTTTGGTCTTATATAATAATTGTATGTTAGCTAATACATGAATGATAATCTTGTCCTTGTGTACGGCATGGTGAACCTGGAGTTATCACTGTCGGTGTCCCGCTGCCTACCCACCACCCTCCACCCTACTTCCCTCTCAGATAGCCATTTCCTCTGCTTTGGGTGTTGCATAAAGTGAGTTATTAACATATACAGTATATAAATTGTCTATTAATTTATGCATGCCAAAGAACAAATGTATGAACTATTAGATTGTTTAGGTAACATGCATACTAGTCAATGAAACATGTTCCTAATTGTATTTCCAGATAGCATGAGGTAGCATTATATTACTGTTACCTTATATAATATGTATTTCATATGTGACTCATCATTTCATTTGTTATTACCTCATCATATAAGGTTAACTCAGGAAATAAATATTTTTCTTCTCCAAAATAGTCTGCTTTTGTCTTCACTGCCCTGCATTTGTAAGAATTCAGCTTGCATATACAGAAAACTAATTATACGAAGTATCCAATTCTGAAGAGAATATTATACTAGAGTTTGGGACTTTATTAGATAGAGGTATATCACAAGATATTCAATAAGCTGCACTATCTTATCCTTATTGGGGTATTATCTTTTAATGGTGTATTATATTTTAATGGTGTATTGTCTTGGGATTGTATTGAGATAATTGGGTGATCAAAAAGCTAAGATGGTGTAATATATATATATAAAAGGTAAACATGATCTCTAGCATTAGAAGAATAGATTAGTAATTCCACTTTCACAAAACTAATCTTTTCACCATGGCTCAAATGCTTAGTAGACGACATTAACGTCTTATAGAAATAATGT
Source organism: Amphiduros pacificus (assembly GCA_949316495.1). NCBI lineage: Eukaryota > Metazoa > Annelida > Polychaeta > Phyllodocida > Hesionidae > Amphiduros > Amphiduros pacificus. The sequence continues at coordinate 15,052,947 of OX439003.1, read as the reverse complement.
CAATATTTTCATTTATACATAAATGGGGAGAACTCCATTTATACAGCATGATTTTTTTTATTGGAGTCTAATTGTGCTCCTCTTGATAGGAAACTATGTGTTCAGGCATAATTGCATTCGAGAATGAAGCACTTTCCTAGTAAATAGACTGGCATCATAAGCAGTTAGAAGAACATTTGTCTGTGTCTTACTTGCTTTTCATACCTTAAACGTTACTGGAAAACATTTCTGATTTATGTAGCCAAGCTGTGAAAGCACCGAAAGCACCACGTTGGCCAAATGTTGATGGAATATTCCATCAAAATCTCTCAAGGGCCTTACACCTAATGCCAAATATACTATATATGTGCGATCAGGGATGATGTTCATTTCATCGTTTTATCACGACCAGAGAGATAAATATACTTGGCAATTAACTTCCCAATCATCTCCTTTATATTCTTTATGTTTGGTGTTCACCTAGATATTTTAACAGTTCATTTAATGGGTGGGAATCTATCCAAATTGTCGGACATTACCTTTAATATTTGGTTTCAAAAGATATAAACTTGCCAAGTCATAATAGCTTTTTTTAAACCTATTGATAGAATAGAACAATCAATTCATAGTATTTGCAATATTGATATTAAAACTTTCAAATATTATTAAGGTACTGTTTACTATTATTAAGATACTATTTTGCCTACATATTGTGCGGCAAATCTCTCCATAATCAAATATATTACAGTTTGATTTGATTAGTGCTGTTTTGTATTTTATTTTGGAATATGGTAAAATATACTATTGCTTATGCTAACATTAAGTACTACCTGCATAGTTTCATGGAATGATAATCTACACCCACATATATATATGAATATTTTCATGTATAAAATGATAATTATATTTGATGTTGCGCACAACCGAAACTGGTGTGCATTGGATGAAAATTATGTACAAACAAGTATCAAAATACTCACATTGCAGACAAAATCCAGGGTGCACCAGGAATATTGAATCCTGCCATTACTTATAAACGAAGTCTATATGTCTCTTCTACTGATGGCGATGTGTTATAAACATCACTGATGAACTGTATATTGACCAAATTGCCTTAAATGATGATGCCTCACCTGATCAATGCAAGCCCATATCCCCCACTCAGCACCGACAGCCTTGAGGGCTTAAGCTATCAAAGATACATCTCCATGCCAAGGCCCGGGTAATATTATCACCTGCTTCGGTTACCATGGAAACAACGCCCTTTACAATTAAAAGGCTAAACGCCTCCTTTGTAGTTTGATTAGCATTTTGTGAAGAGATAAAAGAGCCGACCTCTGCCAAAGGAGATGTTTACCTCACTGAAAACGTAATCTAATTTTAACTTGACTGGTTTTCGTGTGTGTCCACGTGTGATATATAGTATGAAAGTGGAAATAATGACTGTACCGGATCAACTTGTTAAGTATGAAAGCATGTCCCTTCATTTTGCTAGAAATCAATAAATATGTGGAATAGCCTGAGCACAATTTTTGGTTAACCATCGATTGATCTAAAATGTTTATACCTTATATTCTCACTCAGTACTGGTTTGAGGATAATGACCTTTATTTGTCAATATACCGCTAGGTATCCATTCATTTAGTCATTTATCTTTACAGATATAACTTATTTCTTGGCCCAGAACTATAAACAAATTGCAATAAAAATGTTATGGGAAGATAAATATTTTCAAATGACAGATCCAACCCAAGCTATATCCTGTGCCTCTGCTTGCAAAATATCTGCAGTAAAGTCCAAATTTAAGTGTTCATAAGAAACATTCCTTTGATATTATTTATATACTGTTGTCAGATTGTATTTAAGTTGGAACATCTTTTGTTTAAACTTACTGAAGTGTATGACCTTAATTGTATCTTCATTTACCACCGTTCTCCATACACTACATCACTCCTAAGCATTTGATATTTTTAGCTTATGTTTACTTTTTGCTAGTGTGTTGATGGCACGCATGCGCAAGTGATCTTTCCAATCGGGATTAACGTCATTCACGACCTACGTCATATTTCTGTATGTTTCTGATCATAGTCTTCCGGGAATACACGCACTGAAATCTTAATCTTCGTGCAATACACGCACTGAAATAACCGCTTTTACAGACCCTAAATTAATTTTAAAATGTAATCACATGACCTAATTTGAAAATTCTGATACTATCTCGGGCTTGATCTTTCCATAAAATTCTCATAGGATAATTATTTTAAAAGCTTGTGGAGGGTACTTGAAAAAGGGAGCGGAGGCTTAAATTACATAGAATTATGGCTGTTCCTATTATTTCAAATGCCAACTGAACAATTAATAATGTTTGGATTTCAACAAGTGAAATGTGAAGTCTTGCTAGAATGTTTTGCTCTTCCACGTTATGATATTCTGATTTCATGTTTCTGTAAAATTGAAAATTTTCTATTGAAGTAATATTATACTGAATAAATCATGTGACCAGATTTTTAGAAATGGATTTTTGAAGCATTTAATAGATGTATCAAGCATATTGGGGGACCATATTAGCCATTTGAAGAATGATTTTAACCGGATGTAAACGAAACTGAAAAATAGTCTACCCAAGCCTGTTCATTCTAATTCCATATGTTGAGGCATAGCTTATACATTTGGTTTCATAAAAGGTTATTCACCATATCCTGCCCTGTTATTTCTTCGTTTTTAAGAGAAATAATTGTATTTTATGCACACATCTTACCACATGTGATTTGCTTGGATCAAATACATCTGCTCTAATTGCACTAATATTTAACGTTAGCAATAAATTCACATGTTCTACTAAATGTACTCATATACTTCTGAACACGAATACAAGACACACTGCACGAACAGGAGAACAGTTTGGATTTTTTTCAAGTGGCATAAATATGAGAAAGGACGCATTAGGCACACACTAAGCACACCTGAGACTTTTAGTTTTTGAATGATTTCAAATATATATAATAACAGTGGGTGCCTGAAGCAGTGGTGGTCTCAGAATATATTATATATAATAAGCGTGACTTGCCAATACGTGACTAGCCAGGCAATATCAGTGACATTCGCACCTGAAAATTATAACTGGGCTATAATTCGGCAATTCTACATCCCATCTGCAACAGTGAAACGAAGTGAAGTGAACACCAATTTAAAACTCTCTCTCTCCCCTAATTTTCTTCCTCTCACTAGATAATGCAAATAAAGCATCAGAAATATTATATATATATATATATATATATATATATATATATATATATATATATATATATATATATATATATATATATATATATATATATATATATATATATATATATATATATATATATATATATATATATATATATCTCAGGTGGTCGGAATGAGAAAATGAGCTAACTGGTGAAAAAAATATCTCTTGTAAACTGTTAAGATAGTTAATCTGACATCTCCACATGACATCTGTTACATCTCACTCTACCGTCATTGCCCTGCGTTGTTCAAAATCTGGACCACCATGTCCAGTCATGCGCGTGGGTCTCGCCCAGCAAAATATCATCCAATCAGAATTGACCAATCTCAGGTCACGACCAGTCAATGCTGTATTAATAATAACCACTCAGGTCCGGAGAAAATCACGGGAATCGAGCATTAGAATGACGTGATTTTTTCAAGTAGATAATAAACCTGACTTAGCAGGTGTAATACTGGAGCAATACTGCGGACTGAAAGAACTGAATTGATCATAGCGGCGGAAGCATTCACACGTATTGTTTTAGCAGCAAAATAATATTTGATAGCAGTAGCCGAGCTGCGAAAGCTTAATCTCCTAGGATCCTGACAGCTGATGTCATTGTATTACACCTTAATGTTAGTGAAGATAAAACAATAAAATATAAGTTGTTTTATACTTCAAGTACTTCAGTATTGAGACCATATGGCATCTAAAACGTTCACTTGATGCCAAATTGGTCCAATCGATTTTCTGTAATAATTAATTTCAACTTACATTTTGACTTTTGCATCATAGCCATGGTATTTTCAGCTTGTCTCTACAAATGGCATGTAACTTTGCCTCATATGTGTATGCGTTGATTTATATATATATGTATGTTTTACATATTCTTTATGGACAACCAGGAGACTTTATTGGGGAGATGTACACCAATCATATGTATAAAAGAAAATTGACAGATACAATATATAAATGTATACATAACATACTAAATGAGAAGAGACCTCATAATTTTTGGATATTTTTTGTTTTTCCAAATAAAACATTTTTTTATGATTAATTCTGTGAGTGTAAGCTGTGTTTAATTTAGTGAAAAGATTACTGTATGGATTACAGAAACGGATTGTTGAAAAAGGTTACGTTTTACTTTTGTTTTGATTATACCAGAAACGAAGATACCCACGCTAACTATTGGTTTTTCCCAGCATTTCGAATTACCAGCAGCCACATATCGCATTGCTTTTATTTTGCATATAACAAACCATGGCACAGGTGGCAGGAAAACTTGGCTAACACTACACCAAGACAAATGAGCCAATTTCTAAATCATCATATGAGGTGCTGTGACTCTTCCTCGCAGAATGCATGCATATAACAAGATGCTGTTTGCAATGCCAAGAAAATGACAGGCCATTGATCTGGTCTCGTGTTTCTACCTGAATGATCAATTCTGCTGACAAAGGAACAATTAATGGCCCTGTCATATTCTTGTAGTAGTACTATGTTACCAATGAGAGACTGCCTATTACAGACAAATAACTGCGCATTTTAATATATATATATATATATATATATATATATATATATATATATATATATGATATATATATATATATATATATATATATATATATATATATGAAACTTTATAACAGCACATTCGCTTGATAATAATCTATTTCAAGGTCACGGACAATTATGTCACAGGTCACAGGTCACAGGGACAATTATGCCACAGGTCACAGGTCACATGTACTACACTGATGAGAGACTGCTTATTACATATAAATAGCTGGCTATGTGGATGAACATGACATGTTACAACATGATATTCGCATTTCACGAACTATCTCTAGTACTGTGTTACAAATCAGAGACTGCCCATTACAGATAATAGGTGGCTATTTTGATAAACATGAAATGTCGTAACATATTCGCCTTTTGATAATCTCAGTCTGTAGCTTTATGTTTTGTTTTCACCTGTCTTTGATCGTAAATCACAGGACAGTTGGGCTATTTTACCTAGCTTGCATCCACTCCTTTATCTGTATTCGTGGACTGAAAGAAGATGGTTTTTGAAAAGAAAAAGGATGGATGCTTTGGTGAGCGTGATCTGTTTGTAAACTTCCACGAATCTATTCACGAATCTGAACTTTTGGGAACATGTTGAGAAATCAGAGGACACAAAAAGAGGTCAAAAAAGACTCGAGAAGAGATCTAAGAGGAGACTCAAGAGGAGACTCAAGAGATCTAAGAGTAGACTCAAGAGGAGACTCAAGAGGGGACTCAAAAGGAGACTCAAGAGTATGGAGAGAGACAATCAAACTTTATATCTCAAATTGAGACCCAAGAAGAGACTTAAAAGGAGAGAGACTGTCAAACCTTCTTATCTAGAGAGAGACAAACTGTAAATCTCCCTTTTGCAGAGAGACAGTGAAACTTTACATCCCTCTTTTGCAGAGAGACAGTCAAACTTTACATATCTCTTTTGCAGAGGCACAGCCAAACTTTACATATCTCTTTTGCAGAGGCACAGCCAAACTTTACATATCTCTTTTGCAGAGAGACAGTCGAACTTTACATATCTCTTTTGCAGAGGCACAGCCAAACTTTACATATCTCTTTTGCAGAGAGACAGTCAAACTGTACATCTCTCTGTTTCGGAGAGACAGGCAGACTGTACATCTCTCTGTTTTGGAGAGACAGGCAAACTGTACATCTCTCTGTTTCGGAGAGACAGTTAAACTCTACATTTCTTTTTTTGTAGAGAGGCAGTCACACGTTACATATGTTTTTTCAAAGAGACAGGCAAACTGTATATCTCTCTTTTTCTGAGACAGGCAAACTTTATATCTTAAGAGGAGACTCATGAGGGGAGAGACAGTCAAACTCTCTCTCTCTATCTATCTATCTATCTCTCTCTCTCTCTCTCTCTCTCTCGCTCTCTCTCTCTCTCTCTCTCTCTCTCTCTCGCTCTCTCTCTCTCTCTCTCTCTATCTCTCATCGAATGAAATGTCCATCATCAAATATTACTAAGTGAAACATCAAACCCCAAATTATATGTTCTACAATCAACCTTTGCTGTAAAGTAACAAAGTAACAACAAATTTACTGTCACAACTATTTAAAGTGTACCTGTATTTGCAATGTTTTGATCCAGATTGGTGAGGTCCTCTGACACTGATGAGGCTGATGTCTCCGACGTTTCACTCATAAAGCTATTCTCTCTAGATCCAGTTGCTGGAGTGCTGAAATAGTATAAAATGCATTAAATCAACTGACATAATGTACTATATATTATAACGTCTGTGTTATAATATAAAATGTAAAAAGAAAGATGATTCAAAGTAAAAAAAAATCTTGAGTGGAGTGAGATGTTTACCGAATGCTGTTGTTTTATTTTTCGGAATTTGATTTCGAATAAAGCTGTGAGTGAAGTAGTTATAACATTATCGCCATATTGATGACTATAATATATATATATATATATATATATATATATATATATATATATATATATATATATATATATATATATATATATATATATATATATATATATATATATATATATATATATATATATATATATATATATATATATATATATATATATATATATATATATATATATATATATATATATATATATATATATATATATATATATATATATATATATATATATATATATATATATATATATATATATATATATTATATCAATGATTTTATCTTTGAAAATATGTTTTGCTGTTAGATGAGGCCTCTTGACATGTAAATTTATATACACTTTTTGCGAAAGATTGTTGATGCTAAATAGAAATGTTCACATTTCACAAAATAGAAATATTCACATTTCACATTTTAATTCATATTTCAGTTGAAGTGTCTTTTAACGCCGCATGAAGAGGAGTATTTTACCTGTGAATCATATATAATATGTGTGGGAATAGCTTATAAAGGAAAGAACAGTATTGCCTCATCGTAATATAGCTCACAGCACTGCTCTTAAAATGTTTGTACCGGATAAAATGATTATATCCATAGTGGAATATGCAAACACAAATAATATACCTCTACGTATTTTCAGCATATAAAGTATTTGATATATCAATGAATTTCTTCAAATAGTTTGTTTGTGGCAAAGCTTATACACTGGAATATGGCTTATAATATAGCTTTGAAGTTGGACCATTAGAGTGTCGTCTAGGTAACCTGTCATGGCGTGCTCCCATACTCTCCACATAAATATCACGAGATCTTAACGTAAAACGAGATCGACTTACGTCTATGATCTTGTGTTGACTAGTTTGGTTGGTTTTGATGTTTTGTTTTGGTTTGAGACAAATATGATAGCAAATATGATGGCATGCCAATAATAAGTACATTATATTCGAAAGTGAAGGTTTATATAATAATGTAAAAAAAAACATTAAAATACCATAACAAAGTCTTCTTTTCTGTCCGTGCTTTACGCCATGAGGCATACATGCAGCCTCAACACGTTTTAATCCTTGTTTCTCCACACGTTAAATAACCTTGGGGTTTCTCCCATCAGAGAGAAACAACCTCAACATAATTAGAGTTCCATTGAGGATGATAACGCTAATTGCACAGGTGCAATAACCGTACTAGAAGTCACCAGAAGGTTATATCCATAAAATCCCTCTTCGATTAACACCATATATGATTAACTGATAAATCGGTAAATATCACTCTCCCTTGTCTCCTGGCTATGTTTTTTGTGTCTCTCTTATAACATAATAAGCATGCGATTATATGATTATACTACAAGTGATTTGATAAGAATGAATGTGCATGCTGATAGCATGGTATATAGATCCCGCTATGATGCAGTATTGATCAGATGTTTCTCTGTCAAAGTCAGCGCTTCCCCGTGTGATCTCACTGTCAGGTACTATCACACATCATCCAGAGCCACAGTTACCATCATTAACCTAGTATATTGATACCTCGCTGTGTGTGGAGGTGACAAATTGTGATTAACATACATCTCTATGTCAATCTGAGATTGTCAATTAATCAGAGGGTTATATTTTGTGTGTACATACCATGATGCAGAGAGTATCTATTAAGCGTTTATTGTTCTAAGATTAAATTAGGTTTTGATTGATTCATGTGGAGAGGCTAAACTTATAGCAGACTAATTCATTCTAATATTGTCTTTAACCTTATTACTATTTCACGTACATTATTTTATAAACTTTTATAGCAAGCTTTGAGTACACACATTCAGTGCCTGAAATCATATGTATAACCGTATTCATTTGAAACCTGAAAAATTTGTTGAAAATTATTTAGTAATTGTTTTTAATTAAACTATTATTCCACCATCCATACCTACATACATATATTTGGACCCATATATTTATCTACATTATCCGACTTCTCATTTGGAGTATATTATCTGAGTTTATATATCGTACCTTAACTAAATGAAGCCAGACTGTCTTATGACATGTTTTATGACATGTCAAAGATAAGTTATTATCTTATTAATTAAATGCGGTAGTCTACAACTTTTTGAAGAATGTCAATAATTAAGCGATTTCCCTCTTTGATGAGTAAATAAGAAAGACTTTATTGGCATGTAACATAGCCAAGGAGTGACATGCCAAACTTACCAGACACATACATGCACATTATATTGCACTACTAAATGTGTACTTCCTGCCACTTCCTGTTTACCATCTTACTGCAAAAATAAATTACCATCTTACTGCAAAAATAAATTACCATCTTACTGCAAAAATAAATTACCATCTTACTGCAAAAATAAATTACCATCTTACTGCAAAAATAAATTACTTGTACCCTTATTTGTAAATTTAAGAATTTAAATATACACACCAAAATATTCATTACGGTCAGTAACTTATACTTAGCAAGTGAAATAACATAATTAAACAATCAAGAATAGCTCAACAGTCATCAAGGCTAATATTCCATTTTTATTGGATGAATTAGTTTTCAGCGGATATTTCAAATGTGAACTAAAAGTATACAAAATAGTAAATGCGTCTTTACTGTTGAATAGATGCCAAGTTCCTTGAAGTTCTACCTTCCTTCATATTGATGGTTTCTATGCCGCAAAGCGCCTAGGAAAACGTTTACCCATTCAACAATAGACGGAACAAAACGCAAATGCCTTGGACGATTATGGACCAAATCTACAATATTTGATAATGACAGGGCGAACTCAACATTCAGTAATTGTTTACAATATCATCAACACACATTGGGATTTGGCAGGATGCCCTAGCATGGAAGCTGCCTTCGGGCTACATATGACACCCACATTGAACACCTTGTCCTCTAACACGCCGCATCAGGTGCACCTGGTTGTAAAAATACCACTAAATGTTTGCAGTACCAAGAACTGATTCTACCTAGGATCTATTAATAATTTTATTGTTAGTTTTTGGTGCCAGTAATATCGCATAAAATGTGATAAGAGATAAAAATGAATCTATAGGTGAACTTTCTCTTACATTGTACTTTTTGTTCTGATGGTAGCCCCATATTGAACTAAGCTGTAAGGTCACATACATGTGTACATGTGTGTACAAGCCCAAGGTCAGTATCCGCCAGAGGGCGATGTGGTGAGCCTATCACCTCTCTCCAAAGTGACTTTTGGTGCTGGTTTTGCATATCCACCAACTTCCATATAAATGGCTGCCTTACTCATTTCTTTCATTAGATGCATTCGGATTAATAAAATATGTTAAATTTGATCCTTTTTAAATAAAAAAATACATTGAAAAAAAACACCTTCTTGGGAATTGATCAAGCGGAACTACAGAAAAGATGACCTATTTATGCATGGTTTTGATTCTTTTATACTTTTGATTCAACTAACCAAGGGAAATGTTCATATATTTACAAGTGAACTCCAATACAAATAAAAGCGGGTTCATATTGTATAGTGGAGGATGTCACCATGTTTACCTCATTGATTACAGACTAACAATACAAGAGCACATGGTCAGTGAAGCTTGTACCTTAGAGATACTAATAAGAATCGGTGAGATGTATTAGTTTGCGTGTATATTTTGATTTGATTTGATTTGATATGTTGGCCGCTCGACTTTTGTCTCGTGGGTACTCAGAGCCTACGCAGCGTGGCTACCCAGCTAGAGAGAGATGATCCAGTACCTCTGATGAACAATGTGACTCGAGATATATGTACCCTACCTCTCAGAAGTTTTTGTATATGTAGCTGCGCATGCGTCATACACCTCCCGCAATATTCGCCTGAAAGCAAAATAGTTTGAGAAATGCAATCTTTGAAGATTAAGTTTTCTGATCAAAAGATACCAGTATTAGTTTTTTTTCAAAGGCAGGTAACACTTGAGTAATGTGAACAACAGTGTGTGTAGGAGAATTCAGCAGGTGGCGCTGCACAAACACAATATCAAACTCCAAGTTGCCACACCGATAAAATTAATTAAAATCAGGTGCGTCTTCATAAAAACGTTCACAAAGAACACAAAAAAGAAAAGAGAAGAAAATTAAAATGAGAAAAAAGTGAACAGCTCAAAATCTCATCAAAATGGTCAAGCTGTGGTCCTGAATTAAGGTTTTTTTTTATAAGATTTGAAACACGCACAACACGTACATCCAACAGGAACACACTTGCTTCAGCAGAAACAGAGACAGTTGACATCAGAAAACAAAAACAGAAATGCGTCATGTAAGAAATGATGCATAATGTATTTAAATGTATATGTATGAATTCACAGAATCAACAACTTTTCTTTATCATAGATCTCTATAAACATTATCAGTTGGAGACAAATGTTTATTTCTTCACGCATTTGACAATGTCCATTGTCTACTGAGGCAGTTATAACTAACACATGTCCCTTGAGTTTTGATTTTTAATTTGGTGTTGCGAGAACAGGTGGAAATAATTTAATTATTTTTATTTTGAAGATACAATACATAAAATATTCACTACACTGAGGCATCCACTCTTTCCATTATATATCTCCCTGAAAGCTGTACGGAAAACTGACATCTGCTTAATTTTCAGTGTTTGGCATGCTCCTATTCCCAGCTAGATTGTGAAGTGTGATTGGTGGTTACCATCTTATTTTTTGCATTGATTTTAGAGAGTTTTTTTGTGCACTTCCGGTTTTGTTTGTGCACTTCCGGTGTGTTGTTTTCAATTAGGCAGTATTGCCTATCCACAATTGGTCTCTTCAACTCTGTATCGTGCATTTTTTTAACCGGTTTGTGAAAAACAAGAAATTTCAGGAAAAGAGGCCTAAAGGCAAATATCATATTGGAGATCTCGATGTGCTAATTGTATAATTTTCTGCAGTAAATGCTGATGATAATGAGATAATATGGAATTTAGATAAAATAGAATTAAAAAGTGCTGCTACTTCCCATGAACCATGGTGTGGCGGAACGTTTGAGCCATATCTTGGTGAAAAGAATGACTTGCATTTAGCACCAAAGTATTCATTCCATTCTAAAGATGTTCAACAATAACAATAGTTTGTATATTCACTCTATCTTGATCGCAGTGAATAAAATGATTTGAATATTTTGAAGATTTCAATATTTAAGATGGAGAAAAGTCTGTCTTTAAACTAACCATTGGAATATGAATGTTTAAAATCATAATACCACAGATGTAATGGTGACCTGATGAAATATATAAACAAAGGATGGCTTGTATTATTTAAAGAAGCATGTGCTAATTGTATAATTTTCTGCAGTAAATGCTGATGATAGCAGTAGATCTGTTACTGAGATAACATGGAATTAAAGAGTGCTGCCATCTGGTGTCTGAATTATCGCCTTCAATTGTTTGATTGTGATCATGTACACCAGGTGACTACAGTATGAACTACAGAATGTGGATTTGGACATCTTATGATCATGACCTATTTCTGAAAATCCACCAGTTGTCAGCATTGCATCGTCATGATGGAGAGACTACTCCCCAGAGACCTCAATGTGCTAATTGTATAATTTTCTGCAGTAAATGCTGATGATAATGAGATAATATGGAATTGAGATAAAATAGAATTAAAAAGTGCTGCCCATCAACCATGGTGTATCGGAACACTTGAGCCATATATTGGTGAAAAAAATGACATGCAACTAGCACCAAAGTATTCATTCCATATCTAAAATGTTCAACAATAACAATAGTTTGTATATTCACTCTATGTTGATCGCAGTGAATATAAAGATTTGAATATTTTGAAGATTTGAATATTTAAGAAGATGGAGAAAAGTCTATCTATAATCAAACCATTTGAATAAAAATGTTTTAAAATCTTAATACCACAGATGTAATGGTGACCAGATTAAATATATAAACAAAGGATGGCTTGTATTATATAAAAAAAAAACATGTCATGGTATGTCACATCACTGAACAAACAGGCCAATAAGAACAATGCGAAATTGTTGGTCACTAAATAGAACTTTTGGTACACATAGATCATTCCAACGTTATTCTGTATGGTGTCAGACAGGGGTCAGTCCTGAGACCTATCCCATTTTACCATCTGCAAAGGCCACGGGCCGAGGCGCAGTTGGTTAGAGTGCCAGCTTATTAGCACCAGTTCCCCTGTGATTATCCAAAGGTCGTGGGTTCGATCCGCAGCCGTGCCGAGATTGAATTCATGATACAATTTCACACATGAGCTGAGTCCTGTGCCAAAGGGTTAACCCATTGTCCTTGTAAATCTGTGACCGGGTGGGTTGTCATGTCAAGGAGCTGCGACATGACAATTCAGTGAGGCAGCACTATATCTGCTACAAGTAGGTCACCAAATGACTGAAATAATGTTGAAATTGATGTAAAATCCCAAACAAACAAACAAACAAATTTACCATCTACATGTCCCAACATGCTGAAATCATTGCCAAATATGGTCTGAGTGATTAGATCTATGCTGATGATACTCAAATCTACATTTCTATGAATCAGTCCTGTAAACAACTGGTAGACTCAACTTGACTAGAGCTGGAAATGAGTACAGATTGAGTCAAAACTATCCTGATAACAAACAAAATGGAACGGAATATTGGTAAAACGGAAATGCCAATCGGTGATAGTAAGTCTTTTGGTTTTGGTACTGCTACCAGACATGCTGTGAGCACACATATGATGTCTGATACTGACCACACCCCCTAATGACTCTGCCATAGATCTTGGTGTAAATTAGGAAGATGTACAAAGAGGGGAACTATCATATCAAAACATCTCTATTAGAGCGTGTTTCCGTCCACAAGTCAAAGTATACACATGCTATCACACAATTGTCATATCATATCATTGTAACCATCGTAGATTTTGCCTTTGTGTGATTAGTGTCCTTAAAGGTACAGAGTGCTTAATATTTTAATTATGTTAATTGTTGATACAAATTTGGAACCGCAACACAGATGAAATGAACATCATTCAAGATGTTACACATCCCAGTTGCCAATCTGATAAGATGTGAAGTTAGCTGTCATATAAGAGCTGGCACCCATCTAAAGACATAGGCCTTTGAGATTAGAAACCTTTCATACTCTCAGGCTTCCTTTAAAGCTGCTTTGTGTATTTCTATATATCAGGACTGGAGAGATCTATTGTAACCATTCTTAGGCCTACCAGAGCTTAAAGCTTGGATCTGGTGCAGTCATATCCTTTTCATGCCTGTCTGATAGAATAATGAAATTGTATATATAAATATATATATATATATATATATATATATATATATATATATATATATATATATATATATATATATATATATATATATATATATATATATATATATATATATATATAGCACTGGACAATTCAACTTTCTTTATGATTTTCTTTCATGTTGAGCAGTATCTGTCTTTTATGCTATTTAAAATTTCCAAGCTTATCTAGAAAGTACTGTTACAAAATTAATTTCTAAATTTCATCAGTTTCATCTGTTGTTAACACGCGAGTGTAAATTCTCCACCCCCAATTAAGAATGGTCCAACAACATTTTTGCACAATCCATGAGAACAAAAATGTCTATATAATTTGCAACATGAGATCAAAATATTAAGTGTTTCTCATGGTATACTTTTAATCGCGATATCATCTTAAAATTAACTTGATTTTCAATTGTAAATTTGTGTCCAATATTTTAATTCAGACTGTTTGAAGAAAATAAATGTTAAAGCTCAACATTTCTGAATTGCGTCTGTCATAAATCACACGCATAAAAAGTCATGAAAGTCTTAACTTATATCTCTGTTTTACCAGTGAGAAGATTGAAAAGTTTTCTTCTTAAAACTCTATTGTTAAATTTACTTAAAGATCGATATAATTTTTAAATATATAACTAAGGATGAAGTGACTAATTATGGAATGGACCTCACTATCATTACTCCAAAAAAACTATCAGCCATAAAACATTTTTTCCATAAGTTATCATCGTTTATGAAAAGAAAAATAATATGTTAAATTAGGTTCTTTTACTTGCCATATTTTTATGTTTTTGTCTGTAAAATCTGTGACACTAATACTGATCCTATTACATGCCCTTGTTCTGTTAACCTTTATAATCAATAAGCTTTACACCCAAGGTCATTCAGGGGACTGAGTCTCAGAACATGGTGACAATAGCGTTTCTATGGAAACCAAGTTCAAGGCCCTCTTATGCAGGAAAGTAATAAAAAGCTGTAATGTTATACCTTTTATTGGTGAAATATGCAAAAATAAAAAACCAATACACGTCAATTTGTATGATTTATATCAACATTTTATTTCCGAGAGCCAGAATGCACAAAATATTTTGAAGAAACATTTGACAGAACCAAATACACAGTGTGCTTGACAATGGTTTTTGAACACTTTGGCACGCATGTGCGGAACTCTGTCCCTCTTAGAAGAAAGCCTTAACATTTAACAAAGCCATAAATCTGGTTGTAGAATAATCCTAATCCTCTAGTTTGACAATATTCATGAATGCACTACGTGACTGTGTTGTGTACATGGACTGATTACCAATACTGATCACGTGACCTTCACAACCATCTCTAATTAACGGCTACAGTTGCTAATGATTATTTTGTGTTATGGGAGATGTTCATCTTGCTCACTATTTGTGGTCCTCTCTGATCTAATTTGCACCAACTTGTACCAAGGATATGCTTAGTCACCGAAGGAAATTGAAATATCAAACAGTCAGGCCTCACAGAGAATATCACACATCTCTATATCGCCAGAGAGAACAAATCCTCTATAAGCCAATTTGGTGATATGCACAATGATCAATTCAGTGTATGATGATATACATCTATTTATCAGATTTATAATTGGGACCTTGAATGTCCTTGAAATGTAGTGTAAATTATATGTTATTAAAGCAGAGCATAATAAGCATATCTCTTTACATATCCAGGTGATTATTATACACGAATGTGAAAGATGAACTACATGTAATTTATTGATACAAATTGAACCGCTAACACCAGCAATGCATCACATATTAGAATGCAATAAGTACATGAGATTTGTATGAGCTTATAAGATTTGAATGAGCATACAAAATTTGAATGACACACTTCCCCCTGCTAACTAGTCTTAGGTAACCAGTCCACGTCACAGGTACAATACACCAAGCTACCTGTGTATTTCAGTGCAATCTGATGAGTGCAAGTGTTCCTGATATTCTACTCTGCATGGAGGGATTCTGATACAGGTAAAGGCAACATCGGTATGCACACATCTTTGATCCTTTAAGGCAGTTGCCAGAATATAAACAGTGTCATGTGGGTTTTTGATAATATGAATTCTCACTGCTTGTGTTTTAACATTTGTTATCCACCGAATGTCACATGTGTCATGCGCAATGCATGCTGGGACATTTTAGCGACATTTACAGCTGATATGTAAATGTTGCTGTGAAGGAAATGCATTAATATATTGGCAGCAAATGCGCATACAGAAAAAAAAAAAAAAAAGTCAATTCTGGAATCTTGAAATAGCAAGAAAGAGAGTTATGGGTGTAAAAGACTGATTGAAATAAAATGATAAAATGACGTGTCAATCAGCATATGTTACTACAACTATAAGACAAGCTTTCATGTCTACAAGGGTCGGCCATGAGTGACGGATTTTCAGACACCAGGTGGCAGCAGGTCCCACTCGAGCAGTGAGAATTTGAATAAAACTTTGCATATCTAATCATTTCCGGCGTGCTTTGATACAACATACATGTACCACCAATGTATAGCGACAAATGAACATACTGTATATACCGTGTGCACTACACCATCTGATCATTCAATTTTATCTTGACTTTTAATTAGACCCACCACAAATTTAGCACACCACTATTTTACAATAAACTCCATAAACTAATAAATCACGAACATTGAAACATTTGATCGAGAGTATTTCACAGCAAATGAGAGCTTATTGCAATGTTTGAGCATTATATTGTATATATATATATATATATATATATATATATATATATATATATATATATATATATATATATATATATATATATATATATATATATATATATATATATATATATATAGACAAGAAATGCTCAATCTTGTTTAAAGGAGGCTACACATAAAACCTATTCTTAATCATCATATCTATGCATACATATGTATCCTAAAAGTACAAATATGAATCATTTAAAACTACACAACACCACTGTTCTACATTTTTTCCCTTCACCAACACCGAAGCAGTCTAATCTTATAATAAATAAGTAAACATATAATAAATATATCTTCACATATTGCTTTACCTGCAAGCAGTAAACGTGGTTTTTCCTAAGATATATGAACAATTTAAGGATATAATTATCCTTTTAAGCTACAAAGAAACATTTTGAACTGAACTGAATAAAATCGTTTCAATGAACACTGGAAGTACAAATGAACAGATTTACATCTCAAAGTCAGTATTTTCAGGAAAGCAAAAATCTATAGTATTGTCGATTTATGCTTGAGGCTTCTGGAACGTATGAAATAAAATATGATTTATATCACGAATCTCTGCCCAGAATTAGTCCTGACTGAATAAGTAAAATGTTCCGGATGTGGCCAGTTGCATGCGCACGCATTTCTATGTGTCAGGATTGTCAAACGATTTTGAAGACAGAATCCGGCTGAAATGAAATAGTCCAAAAATGACGTATTAAAACCAGGAGAGACAATTTGCCAGCCAACAAACACTCCAAGGATCTGTTTATACGACAATATTGATATTAAAACGATATCAACAGAACAGATAGATATAAAGTAAAGATTGAATTAAAATGTATACGTATACTTGACTTGAAAAATACACGACCATACATGCAA
Source organism: Amphiduros pacificus (assembly GCA_949316495.1). Lineage (NCBI taxonomy): Eukaryota > Metazoa > Annelida > Polychaeta > Phyllodocida > Hesionidae > Amphiduros > Amphiduros pacificus. Next base: position 15,035,357 of record OX439003.1, on the reverse strand, counting down.
AATAGGTAAAAAAGGAAATTTAAAGATTTCTTAAAGATCAGACTTATTGCGAAAATGTATGTGTCAATCTTCAGAAACTGTTTTTAGCGTAAAAATCTGTGAGAACGAAAAAATAAATCATTCTTTTTTATTTAAAAGAAAATTAAAAAATAATAATGATAAGATAATCTGATTTGTCTTAGACATTATGTAACCTTTGGGCTTTAGTTCATTAGACTGAAAAAAACAAAATAAAAGAAAATAAATAAAATAAAGCCTTTTGCATTTCATCAAATCATTTCCGATTTGTTTCTTAAGAAACTATGAATAAGTAAGGAATTTAATAACATTTGTTGAAACAATAAATAAATAACTAATAATAATAAAACGGGTAATATCAAGGTTCCGGATCAAATGAAATATTATGACGTGTTCGAAATAGGTTACCCTACCAAATGTATTAGAGTCCATCACATCAAAAATTATCCATGCGAAGAAGATGTGCAAAGACACTGAACTCAAGTTGGAATTCTATTTCAGATGTGTTGCACCATTTCAGATGTTCATCACTTCCAAATATGTAATGATCTAATAAAACAAACGATGAATTGTTCCTTACTCAGTTCCTTACAAAGATGACTGAAAAAAATACGGACATTGGGCATTGCTGATTTTTGTTGTTTGTATTAGCGACTCTCTTCTGTATAATTGATGCTGAAGTATCATAGAAACATGTCCGCGGTACACAATGCCCCACTCGCCTATTAAAACTATGATTTCCCTTAATACAACTACGTGTAATTCTAATCATCATACTTTGATTACTACAACAGATATTGAATACATGTGTCATAATACACTTATCTGTAATAGTTGTGATGAACCTGACAAGCTGTTATATAATATTTAGCCAAATGAAATGTAATAACCATCATCATCTCGTTTGAATTAAAGCACATCAATGGCAACCTTAATTGGACGCTGAACTGAGAGAAATGTAAGTTGTAGTATATATATATATATATATATATATATATATATATATATATATATATATATATATATATATATATATATATATATATATATATATATATATGAATATGAATATGAATATATACGTTATACGTATAACCGATGCATCTGCATAACCGTATAATCGATGAGCCTACAAGTTTAAATATGGAATGTCATTTGAAATGTCATTATAATTGAAACATGTCATTTGGAATGTCATTATAATTGAAACATGATACATTAATACTTTTCATACTTGATCAAATCATAAGGTCCATTATATAATTATGTGAAATATGTAAAAAAGGAATTGCAATTAATGAATTATTGGATGATTCATGTCGATATTTTCTTTAATCCTGAGAATGTAAGTTGATAGTTTTAATGGTTTGCGATTGTAAATAATTGATGGTTTGCGATTGTGAATAATTGATTAATGTTTCTTTTATTTCAGATCTTGCTTTCTTCTATTTCAGATCTTGCTTTTTACAGTGCTTTGAAAACGATTAATATATACATTTGTTTGGTTGCAAAATAAAAAATAGTTTGTAACATATCAAAACGAAATGCATCACGTGACTGTTCATGGTACATATCCTTCACTAATTATTTTTGTTTGAACGTTTTTCTCCAAAACTCTTAATTGTTCTCATGATACATTGATTACTCAGCGTGGTGTAACATTGGTGCATGAGTGTAACACATCAATAAGAGATACAGGATAGAGCAAGAGAGGATTTCAGAGACAAAGAATATGTTTTAGCATAGACAGAGTTCAGATTGACATTCGGTTTTACAAGAATGACTACTTCCGGTGTATTAGAATGACACCATTAACTAACACTACACTTTACAACACATAAGATGCATACCAGCTATATAAATATAGTCATTCTTACTCTAATATATTGGCCTTTTTAATTATTGCTAATTATTTAAATGCACATTATCACTAAAATGTTGTTAACAGATCACTGATTTTAGTAATGAGATTTAGATTTTTATCTCGTTATCTCGTAGTCAAGAATATTAGTCATGTAAATAAAATTGAAAAAGGTCAATCGGAAACACTTAAAGGATAACGTTTGTACAGGTTTTGTAATTATGGCATTTTTTTCCTCATTACTAAAACCGATGAGTGCTGTTTTGTATTATTATTATTATTCACTACTTGATGGTGACCTGGCTTTCTTGCGTCCCAGAACGATGTTGATGAATTCCTCATATTCCAGACATCCGGAGTCATCCTTATCAGCTATCTCCATCATTTTCTGTAATTCCGGTTCCGGAAAGTAATTTCCAAGTTCGATAAACACCTGTTTGAGTTCATCACGGTCAATAGATCCGTTCCCATCCTTGTCAAACATCTTGAACACACGCCGCATGGAGGCTTCACTGAACACAAACAATATCATTACATTTTGGTATGTAAGATATAATAATAGATACACATCTGAGGATCTAGAAACTGATTTATTTAGGATCTGATTTATTAAAAATTGATGTTTTTTCATGTGAATTTGAGTTTCAGTTACTTTTAACATTATTGCAGTTATATCTCCATCGTATAGGAGATGTAGTGCTGCCTCATTGTAATCTGATGTGAGACAGGTACACAATGTGAAATAGATTTGATCATTTTTTTCACTTTATATTGACTATTGAAAGATAATGTTTTAGGGCGTTTTGAATAAATCGGCCCTGTACTATAATCCAATATCCAGAGTTTGGTGGTTATTTGATTATATCATATACAGACCTGTGCTTCAGTGAAGGGGCCCTTTTCATGACTGACATATATTCATCAAGAGATACTTTATCATCACCAGAGGTGTCTGCCATGTTGAAGAATTTCTGAAATAAGAATAGATATCTGAATTATATGTAAATAAATATTAATCTCTCTGCCCTCCTATACCAAAAGGCAATTATGGCCAAAATGACATTTGGCGCAAAAGAGCAAAAAAAAAGCCGTTTGGCTACATCAATACCTCCCCTTTGGCAGTGTTTTTTTCCTTTTAGGTAGTGTTTAATATTTCCCTCTGTTAGAGGAACTGCCTTTTGCCATATTTCATGTTAAGGGTACCTCATAAATACATTTTACTGGTGATTTATCTCATAACGTAATACACTCAGAGAGATGAAAAAGGCAGTAAAGTAGCCAATAGGTAGAACATTGAAAATATGAAATAACAGATAACTGACTTGCCATTGACTGCCTTTTGCCATTGGAGGGCAGCTCTCATGTTTTACGCAAATGTAATCAATACTAAGAATAAAGCCAGGTTTACTCCCTAACATTGGTATTTTCTGGACTCATCAAACACTCATCAATAACTAATAATCTTGTATGTAGAGGTTTGAAAGATGATATATAGATGAAACAATATTGATTTGACAGAACTAAAATAGATTGAAGATATATATTTATATATGGTCTAGACTTTAACCTTCAATGTCAGACTCGCAACTCAAGTTTTTCTCACATGGCAAATGCACACTTTACACCATACTACATATTTGATCAATGACAGGTAACTCAAAACCAACAAAATACAAGAGGAAGATTAAAGATGACCTGAAGAACAGTCAAAATAATTTTTAAAGGGGTTAAAGGAAGCATATATTCCTATTTGTTGTGCTTTATTTTATAAAATGAATAACAATGAACTAACAAGCATTTCTTATCAAAACAGTAAATTGAGGAGATCGATGCACTATTAAATTTCTATGACCAAAGAATTTTGAGTATTTACAAGATTTGTGACATTATATTTGAGGTGACGATTCAGTTAAAATTGGAGCAAATACAAAAGTCCAGAAAATGTAAATCAGATATACCTAAACCTGACCATAAGCTTTGTGGGGATGTACATCAATTACCACTCATCATCTACACGAGTATGGCATTATCATCTATCATGCAAGGTAGAATATCACCACTGCTTCTTAGAATGCAAAGAGGGAGAAATAACAAGGTCATTCTAGTAATAACTAATGTTAGCGTCTTATATTAATATGTCTATAGACAGTCTCATTCTTCAGGCTTCTTTCAATTCATGTTAACTGTGATGTTGGAATTATCATCAATTTCAAAATGTGAAATTTATTCCAATGTTGATGTCAAGGTAGCATCTTTTCACCTGTCAGAAGATAACCATTTTGTTCCCTGAGTCGTATTTAGTGAAGACATATGTAAGATAAATCTTAACGGCACGTCAACACATTAAGATCAACTCGATATCTCAATATATACAAATATCTGGTATACTGTGGATATTCTCTTACAAAGAATTATGTTGACATCATAATATGTAAGAAATAGCCTATCAATATTGATATGTGGAAGACATTTATTTTATTCTGTCCCATCGGATGTGGAGACATGTTAATATCTGGTACTAAGGCGGGCTTTGCGTCAGTGGATGATGTAATAGCTGAAGTTGTGTTACCTTAAACGCGGACAATACTACAAGGTCTGTCCGTACCATATCGTACCATATCGTATCTTTCCATAAAAAAATTAAATACAATTCATATATTCCCTGCACATCGCCAGGCACATCGGCATATCACCTTAGGGCTGCCGGTGGCATCGTGCTGTGAAAATAGGAATTTTTTTTATTTCATGTGTTCACAGGCCATCGTCAGATGATCCCACAGGCTCCCTACGATATTATAAAGACATCTTTAGGATATCTGACAGACGTCTGTCAAATGAGACAGGCGTCTTTAGGATATCTGACTTTAGCATATCCTGCAGACGTCCGTGGTATCTCATCTAGCAAGTGCCGTGCGGTTCCCTTTAATAATGTGACCACAGCTACGGCATATCTCAGATTGTTGCTGATAAATTCCCCGGCGCCCGGCTACCCGGCAGACTGGGAAGTCGGCCGATTCTTGCTTCCCGGTCGGCGCCCGGTGCAAATGTGACTGAGGCACTTAGCTGGCACTCCAATCAACTGCGCCACGGCCCGTGGTCTACTCCCGATTGCCACTTCCGGTTTTCTGATGAAGGCAACATCTGACGTACAGTGTGGCATCGCTTCTTTAAAGGCAATTTTCTTCAACCTATGCGCATTATACAATTAAAAAATATAGCGGGCTACTATGGACTGATGGGAGAATAATTGCACACTGCTGCGATGCGACGTCTTTTGTGCCCAGAGATCTGTGTGCAGGCCATTTGATAATCGTCCATAACGTCGCAACGCAAATATATTTAGTTCTACACAAGGTGGGACATGTTTCTGATTATCGTTTAAACTGACTTAAATGTACTCCACACTTTAAAATGTACTACGTTTCCCCTGCGTGAGAGTGGATGTTTTTGATGCCACCATATTCATTTGACTCTGTAGTACTAGAAGCTGATCTACCATTTTTACCTGTTATTTTGGAGTAAAATTAACATTTTTGTTATGAACAAATATAAAACTCAACATCAGTGCGGAAATTTGTCCTGCAAAAATTTGTCCTGCGGGTAACTTGTATTTTGCCAAAATTGGATAAAAGAAAAACACAAATTTTGACTGCTAATTTTCATATTTCTAATTTTCAAATAATAATAGAACATGGAAAAAAAAGCATTTGACACACAAACAGCGTTATTCTTCTGGTGTCATAGTTCAGTGTTCCAACCAAATCTAGAGTGCCTCTTGAGTGCAAAAGATAACCTCATCTCACTTAGAGGGAGAACATGATGCATCAAAGACGGGTCCCTATCGAGTGGAACTCATTAGGTATAATTGGTAGTGTGGCTGAGATCGGTGACCAGAACATTCCTTTGTGGTGGTGCCAAATCCCGTGGGAATCCCTCACACAATTAGCTGTGTGTATTTTTGAGCACACAAGGACATCTTCGTGTCTGCATTAATTACCCAACATGACCTTGCCCAGTATTTCTTTCTACTTCAGGATATGGTACAGGATGTGGTGTCCAGACTTATCCATTTCTAAATCTAGAGACTAAAAGCTGCCTGCGGGGAGTAGTTTATATATTAATATCAGCATTGCTATTCCAGTCTTTGTCCAGCATTTAAAGGTCACCTTGATAAGTTCTGATTTCATATCCATTTAAAATATTTTTAAATAACACCTTCTGTCATTGACTTATACTTATTTGTATTGACGAATATATCGATTCATATAAGTAGATAATGTTTTCGCACTTCAAGAACGCACTTCAAGAATGTTAGTTTTGAATGCATCCTTTTTGTTTTTTGTTCAGTGGCTTCAGAAGGAGGCCACTTGCTTCTCCATTGCCAAGGTTTTAGATTGTACCTTCCTTTCAACAACCAATAATGAATCAATGAATATTCAGCCAGTGCAATATTCTGAACTAAATTCAAACCACCCGCATTTATACCTGAAACAAATCTGAAAGTTAAAGACCACATGTCTATTCAAAGTCACGGATCAAGCGGATAAAAGCTAAGTGTTGCTAACGTGGAACTGAATAAACTAAATTTTCCATCATTCCAATTTAAAATTCATTTTGAGGTGTACACTATTCCAGTTTCCTTTGCATATTGATAGCATACATATTATGGCTAAAATAAAACAGTGGGTAATCTTCAAACAAAACATCTATTAAAAAATAGCCATAATGAAAAATAAGAAAACTTAATCCGCATTGATTCATTTTATATATCCATTTTATAAGCATAACGATAGTTAGTGGTAACATTATACAATAGGATATCATATTGCTTGAATCTGATGTACACATACAATGTAAAAGCCATTACCGTGATGGTACCTGTATTGTGGCAACACAATTGTTCGTTGTATTTCCCAATAAGTAATCTATTTTGTGCAAATCAAATTAATTATTGCTCATAATTTCCTGGGGTGGTGGAGAAGGTACAGGTGGCAAAATACACTGGCTTGTGCCTGAGTAAATGACACATCTGTCACATGTTTTTCTTGTTTTCATCACACCAGATTCTTTTATACCATACTGTTTATATTTCACTTAACAATTCGATAAAGACGATTAGGAGATATTTCACACTTCCTCTTATGATGGAATAAATTACGATGCATTTTACCATCCAGATAAGTGACATGTTTTTCATTTAAGAGTGAGAATTCTGCGCGGAAGAATAAACAGTTAAAAAGAGTTGAAGCGGGCGAGCATTCACAGCATTGTGTCGAGGGCAAAACCATTTTGCGATGGTGGTAGCCAAGCTGTGAAAGCAGTACAATACCTAGGGCCTAACATGTTATGTATATGAGTATATTTATGAAGACAATGCATAATGCGTTGGTGACTATTACTCTTGGATTTTTCAGATGTTTGTCAATTCATATTGTTCATTGCACTGATCAACCTCAAAATGAGAGAGACCACTTATTATCAGATTTGTATAACTCATAATTTTGTTTTTTCATTATCGCTTGTAAGTGAATATACGATGAAAAAATGCGATGAAAATATATTTCAAATGCATCATATTAATTAATTGAAGTACATATTTGTTTTAAGATCACAGATCATGATTTTAGAACATATTATACATATGCGATATAATCAAAATAGCAATATATTTCAAACATACCCGGTCAGATTTTACTTCTCAGTGCTACCAGATAGTTATTTCGTGTAAAAGTGTTAAATCCAAAATAACGTAACTTATTCAATTATTAATTTACAAATTAAACAAAATTTTAAAGAAATACGAGCATAAAATATGAAGCAATAACTGAAAAATACGATCTAATCTTCTCCATGGTAAAAAGACATTCATCACTTTATTCATCAAGTTAGTTTGTGAAGGATATTATTCAGAAAATCCACTTGTTGCCAGCTAAAAATTGCTATATACTCAATGATAAAATAAATCAAGATGGCTGAAAAGAAGTTGAGAATGTGTTTGATTTCTCTTGAGGAAAGTACACATCACTTAGATAGGCGATTATGATATTAAAGTATATTCTTAACATTTAAATAAATGTACCCCAATGGCCGAGTTATCTTAAGAAATTCTTTAAAAAGTGGTATGTCTGAAAAGCACATCATTATAGTTACTGTACTGATTTACATATGATACTATTTAGAACTTATATATATGTTGTTCGTGGGAAGATAAAATGTATTTGAAGCTAAAGTATCAGATTCAGCACAAGAAGCGGTACAAAATAAGAATGAGGTCGGAAACATAGGCAAACGTCGGTAATTTCAAAGGCTAGTTCTCTTTTCATGTCCACATAAGATTCTACCTTATATCGTGCCTTACACTGAATCACCCTTTTGTGTCAAATTTATCAGTCATTCTGTAATATATCATTGAAATACCTCAGATAACAAACTCATTCATCATAAACTCTACAACCCAGCACATGTTCTGATCAGTGGATTGAAAAGTATAAAACTAATCCTCCGTAAATAATGGTTCTATATATTGTTTTTTTTGTACACATGACCGAATACAATGTCTAATGACATACGTGTATAATCAAACTGGGAAAATAATGGTATGGCAATATAATAAGACCAGTTGAATTTCAGGTGCAACAATGTGTTAATGTCTCTGAGGTCTAACTGTCTAAGTTGCACCCTTTGCCACACAACAAGCATGATTCTTTTATGTCATGCTCACATCAGATGTTCTAACTGGTCTTAATCTTGTCCAGACAATGGTTAAGACATGTTTTAATCACTAGACAGAGATAAATTGGATAGTCCTGCAACTGTCCACGGTGCCATTGATTTTGACCTAGTCGTTTAACAAAGAGCATTTATAATCGCATACATCATAGGATTAGAACTTTGAGTTCCAGGCTATCACACGCACTGATACAGGGACAACTCTGATTTTTTATTTTTCTCCAGGACACTTTAAAAGGTAAACACAAAATAGGAGTAGTAAGAGATTTAGCATAGCAAACTCTGATAAGAAGTGTATAGAATATACCTTTTAGTTTTGGCGTAATGTCAAGATACTCCATTTAAGATGAAGTTGGGAGGAGTATTATTAAGGTAATTAAGAAAAAGCTATGAAATTATATAAATAATACATCGCTTCAAATCCATCATGATTTTTTCTTTTTTGCACTTTACAATGAGGAAATATTATCACAATATCAAGTGGTCCTGAACTAATTGCTGGCACTATCTTGGGGGTTTACCTGTCTTGGATAGGATCTTATGAATGTACATTTACTGCAAGGACAAGATGAGCCTACATACCATATCAATTTGGGAGATCCTATCATCATTCAAAATGGATGATCGGAACCCATCTATTATGACACATCACTACAAGAAACACTTCCGGTTATTTCCTCCAGCGCTAGCATTTTGTAACATAATCACACTTTTTTAGGGAGCAGGTACGGTGTTTAAATGTGGCTATCTCGTATTCACTTTTCCTGTGGGTAATATCCACTCAAACAGGGGGGAACAAGTCAAGACGAGACAAGATATTCCTGGACAGATGAAAATTTCACACGGAGTTTCCATTTCTATATGTTGTGATGATAAGGCTAATTATGGACAATATTTATAATTTATATATCTATATTTATAATTATGGACAATATTTGTAATGATATTGTGGAGACCGATATCAATTATTGTGATTGGATCCGCCACTGATGATGGCGTCATAACTACTTCATGCAAACTGTTTTCTGCACTAAAAGGGTTGATCTTGGATTTCCTTGTGAATTAGTTACCACATCATATTGCAATGATGTCATAACTCTCGAAATATTACAAATAAATAGTTTCTGTATCACAAAAATAAATTTCAACGCATGCCGGAACTAAACATTTTAACATACAGGTGACACGTGACACGTGACTTGTCGATTCCATCATGGCTGACATGGTAAAAACTCTACGTCTTGAAGATCCTGACTATTATTGTTTCAGAATAATAATGTGCTGATCTGATGGACTTAATACCAGAATAAGTATTATTTGCAGGTATGCGTTAAAGATTTATGAATAGTCATAACATCTAGGAAAAGGACTGTCCATGTTTGCATTAAAATGTGGATCCAGACCAAATGTTGAGTGAGCAATCTTACCATGCGTGAAGGTAAATGAATATAATATGTGACAAAGAAGCTTTGTGATAAAACAATTGGATTTATCGCACTGCACTGGACATTTTATAGCTCATCTTAGATCATTTCAGTGTCGCCCTTATGTGGAACAAATCACATTTTATTTATTGCAAAATCAACTAAATGATCAAAAGAGAAATTAATTAAAGGTCACCTTTGCTGATTTACGCGGGAACCAATTACAAAGATGACTAACTTGAAATAATATCTCTATTTTCACAATTTATACCAATTCTAACACTTTTAATCTAAATATTTGTAACTTTATCAAAGGTCAGGTTAAAACCTTAACAATACTATGTTTTGTAGTATTACAATAAGACGTTTTAATAGTTTCTTTGCATTGTAATAACAAAATGCAATCTTACATTGATCTTTAAGTGATATGGAATCCTAATCGCAGCATCCATGTTACCAGCATCACCCATTGCATAGATGACCTGAACAACCTATGATCTCTTTGAATCGTTAATTAGGTTCTTAATGGCCCGCTGAGTCAATCAAATAGCAATGTCCGTTATATGAGAAATTGTGAATTTGCAACATAATCGACTCAAAATCTTGTGACCCTGACAGTTACTATATATTTCATCTATAAACAATGAAAATAACTGCACATTTCATAAGTAAGAAATACTTTATGCTTTAAGCTGGTAATAATTTGTGTTTACGTCAGCTGATGAAATATAAATATATATATATATATATTCCGCAATTGTAGTCATGAGTCATTGCATTGTCCTCTTTTAATATTAACAACTTGCAGTAATGTGAGGAAATGACAGAACATATTCACTTTCCTGAACAAAGCCGGGCTTCGTTTTACATGACGTGTACTCCCCTTAAGAGAAATCTAGCACTTTCCCAACCAACATTCGGCCATCTTGATTTCTATTATGAGTGAACTCATTGAGTACATATCAACACATTAACTCCCTATGAAAGTAACATCCTACCGGACTACTTTCCATATGACTTCTCCAGAAAAATGTGCACCACTCCAGTAACTGATTTTCTATGTTTTATTCTATTCTCCGTTTTATGAGTTCGAGTTAAATATATAAAATGTGTATGTGGACATTATATGACACACCTCATATTCAATATAAATAACTATATGCTAACCTTATATACCTACCTACAGAGAATCAACCAGAAAATGGTTAGATCTAACTGACAGATGAGTTATAGATATCTGTTTCTTTTGATCTATTTGCATTACTATTGATATCAGCATAGACAAACATATTTTTGGAAAATTTTACTCTGTAAATTTATATTTGGCTGTTGTGTGAAATAGCTCAATATCCCTTTATAAAATAACTTGACAAAGTGATAAAGATGTTCACTATTTGTGTGATGTATCAGTGAGAAAGTCATATCATACTATTCAAAATGGCTCAGTGGGTAAGACATCTGTCTCCCATGCCAAAGGTCTGGGGTTCGATTCCCGCCAGGAACAAGTACCTTTTTTTTCTTTTTTTTATTCATGCTGAAACTGAAATCTTCATTTTGAAGTTTTATTTTCACAACATGCACATCAGATCATACAGAATTGCAACATTTTTTGTTTTGATATTGATTATAAAAAAATAATGACTTTATACAATAAACAAAGGTGAAATCTTCATGTTGGGATCTTTTTAGAGCAAATTGAAAGTCAGAACACAAATGTGTTTTTTTTCTTTTTCTTTTTCTTTTTTTTTGCAAATGGAGAAAATAAAATAAGATAAAATAAAATGTCTTTATTAGCAAAGAAATGGAACAATTTCAATTTTCATACAATGCTGTGACTCCAAGTTTTCTACAGTACTGACACAGGGTGATACATGGCTCAGTGGTTAAGCCTTTGTCTTCTATGCTAAAGGTCCAGGGTTTGAATCCTGGTTGGGAAAAGCATTATTTTCATGCTGAAGGTGAAATCTTAATATTGGGGTTCTGTTTGAGTGATATATACTTCAAAAAACATAAATTGATTTGTCTGTTGCAAATGCAGAAGAATATAATATAATAGAAATGACCAAAAAAATGACCAAAAAAAAGAAAAAATATGAAATCTTTATATTGCAGTTCTTATTGAGTAATTTGCATATCAATAGAATATAATTTCTATTATTTTATTTTGCAAACATAGACAATATGATTAATACTGATTTGATATAGTAAACAAATATAAAATCTTCATACTGGGGTGATATTTGAGCAATATGCATGTCAGAATATATGGAATTGAATAATTATGTGTTTTGCCAACATAGAAAATATAAAAAATAGGAACCTTATGCAGAAAACAAATATGAAATCTTCATATTCCAATTTTATTTTAGTTCAAACAAAAAAATATTCGACATGGATCCAATTTCAAGATTTTATCATAGACTTTAAACTTCGAGTAAGTTGATCATAAGGCCAACCTTGAGCATCTATGAATATATCCAGTGCAATGCAATAGTTCCAAGTGTTTCAGCATTATTATGTATCTCACAGGTCTGATGATATGCTTTGACCTTTTCTCATGGCAAGATTGCTCACTCAACATATAGCCTGGATCCACATTTAAAAATAAACATTGACTGTACCTATCCAAGGTGTTGTTACAATTCATCAACCCTTAAAACATACCTGCAAACAATGCTCATTCTTTTATACATTCAATCAGTATTATATATTCCAAAACAATATTCAAGATCTTCGAAATGTGGAATTGTCAATATTTGACCATATCATTCACTGACAGGATGGAAATCAACAGGTCACATGTCACCTGTATGTGCATTTCTATTGTCCAGTGAGATCAGCCAACAATGCATGTACTCATATGTGCAAAGATTACCTCTTGGAAATGGTGACAGTGCCTCTAAAATAGTTCTCTGGTTTCACAGTTGTTTAAACACTATTAACAATATAGAATTAGAATTTCTATATTTGAAATAAATTCAAATATTGCAATCATTATTTTAATTGTCAAAAAAAAAACCACAATTTGATTAAAGAAACACGTGTAGTAATAATGCTCAGATGTGTGTTCAGTGATTTGCCCACTATTTTTGACAAGTGAAAGTGACCACACACCCCACTAATCTGAGTACTAATCTCAGCAAGCAAGTGTTCCCAGCAGGATGCCAACTCATATTTTTAAGCTCTACCGCTGGTACCCTAACCTGAGACTTTCCTCTTTTTGTCAGGTATGTTGGCTTAGGGGAAAAACACATAATGAGGTAACGAGAGAATATAACAATAATTATTGCTACTGTATGGCTCAGATAATTTCACTACGTAGATCATTTGCACATTTGCACTAAGTCATTTGCACTATATATATATATATATATATATATATATATATATATATATATATATATATATATATATTCCGCAATTGTAGTCATGAGTCATTGCATTGTCCTCTTTTAATATTAACATCTTGCAGTAATGTGAGGAAATGACAGAACATATTCACTTTCCTGAACAAAGCCGGGCTTCGTTTTAGGTAATGAGAGAATATAACAATAATTATCGCTACTGTATGGCTCAGATAATTTCACTACGTAGATCATTTGCACTAAGTATATTAGATAATTTCCCATACTTAAGTTAAAATGTATATGCTTAAGGGGGAATACATCTTCAAATTAATCATTCATCATTAATTCACCATATCTTATGTCCTTCATATCATTTGTGATGAACTTCTAAGTTTCCCACCACATTTACAAAACACAAACTCTTCAAAATATCGCTACACAGAAACACTAACCTTAAAGACTAAAGTTCTAAAATCATGGGAAAATGGGGAAAATGGTGTTTTTGATTGTGATAAGATTTGCCCCAACGTGAACTACTGCTTCATATCAATATATGTTAGGCCCAAATGAGATTTTGAGACAATTTTCAACCAACTTTCGGCCATCTTGGTTCCGGTGCTTATACAGCTTGGCTACCACAAGTAAAAATAATGTTGTCGCAAATAAAATACCGATATATGCCTTTGCAACTCAACTTTTCAATCCACCACGCCTGTTCCTCCCGCCACTAAGTGTTTCATCCCCAAAATCAGGTATGTTTTCATTTTGGAAATAAAACACTGCATGTAATTTTCATTAAAAAACACACAAATAAATCTCTTCCTTACGATTTATAAAACAGATCAACCGGAAAAATTATTTTCTTTTTCTTTTGTTCTTATGATAATCATAATAAACATAATAGAACCATTTTGTAATGTTGAGTGATAATAAACATAGTAGAACCATTTTGTAATGTTGAGTCATAATAAACAAAATAGAACCAATTATAATGTTGAGTCATAATAAACATAATAGAACCAATTTGTAATGTTGAGTCATAATAAACATAATAGAACCAATGTGTAATGATGAGTCATACTAAACATAATAGAACCAATTTGTAATGTTGAGTCATAATAAACATAATAGACACAATTTGTAATGTTGAGTCATAATAAACATAATAGAACCAATTTGTAATGTTGAGTCATACTAAACATAATAGAACCATTTTGTAATGTTGAGTCATGGAAGTCTCACCCTGATTTCGTCCTCGCTGCCCTGGTATCCATATCGCCTGATCGTCCGCGTTAATTCTGCTATTGTCAAAAATCCGTCATCGTCTTTGTCTGCTTCCTTGAAAAAGACTTCCAATCTGCTGAATATCTCATTTTTACTGAAAAAGATAAACCGGTAATATTGTACATGCATACATATTTAAGAGCAGATTTATTTGTTAATATACAACATTGGATTATGCTCCTTTGAATATGGAACAAACAATATTGATAATGAGACAATTATCAGTTCATTTTGTGGCTTTAACATCTTTTGATTCAGAATAGTGTAATTCATTATATAGTAACGATGATGACAATATATATATATAATGATTTATCTCTTTTTAAAATGACATCGTTTGTAATATCCATATCTTGTCATCAACGTATTGGTTACAGGATAATGGCAGATCAATGCATCCAAGTACCTAATGCCATTGGTCCTTGAGTTACAGTTTAAATGAATCCTATACTTGCCTTGGGGTATTAATATACTTTCTGATGCTCCATGAACCGAATGATTAAATTTCGATATTTATCTGACAAAATGAATAAAAGGAACCGGAACCTGTTCGCATGATCTGTTCAGATGAGTAACAGGAACCGGAACCTGTTCGAATGATCTGTTCAGATGAGTAACAGGAACCGGAACCTGTTCTAATGCCAATGGTCCTTGAGTTACAGTTTAAATGAATCCTATACATGCCTTGGGGTATTAATATATGTTCTGATGCTCCATGAACCGAATGATTAAATTTCGATATTTATCTGACAAAAATGAATAACAGGAACTGGAACCTGTTCAAATGATCTGTTCAGATGAGTAACAGGAACCGGAACCTGTTCGAATGATCTGTTTAGATGAGTAACAGGAACCGGAACCTGTTCTAATGCCAATGGTCCTTGAGTTACAGTTTAAATGAATCCTATACATGCCTTGGGGTATTAATATATGTTCTGATGCTCCATGAACCGAATGATTAAATTTCGATATTTATCTGACAAAATGAATAACAGGAACTGGACCCTGTTCGAATGATCTGTTCAGATGAGTAACAGGAACCGGAACCTGTCCAAATGATCTGTTCAGTTTCACGTTTACACAAACACATGGATAATATACTGTGTAATAATGCATTGTTTTAGAGACGTTTTCAATTAGACCGAATAGCTTGTTCAGTAATCACAATAACATATCCCATTGTAATTTTGGGGGATTACACGTTGGATTTGTGATTGTACATATAAACTTCCCTTAATATGGTTTGATGTGTAAATCATAGGCAAAAACATTATCATACTTAACAGTATAATATTATGAGATAATGGAAATATTTGTCTTTGGTCATTGTATGGTAATTAAATAAAATTGGTTTTGCAAATGCCTGCTGTAATGATTTCATATGAAGAGAATTTCATTGTGTTTATTTTTTTGCTGCCATGTACAATATTGGCAACTCGCCTTTATCTGTGTATTCTAATAGAGCATGGGTATTTCATTATGATGAAATGTTTTGGCAAATTCCAACCTTTTTATCCCACACACTTGTTCCAGTGTGTCACCTTCAAAGTTAGCTTTGTTTTCTTATGCTATTTGCTTGAAACAAATTTCCTTTTTTTTTCAAATGGAAAAATTTGAAGTGATACCTTAGAAAAAAACAATTACACAGTTTTCAGAAATGCAATTATTTTTAACACTTTGATAATAAAGATAAAATAGTTCATACTCTATAAGAATTATAATTACCTTTCACGCTCAAGCTTTCTCGCTGCCGTCACTATTTGTGACATTATGATGTATTTTTGTATGTCTTGTTGACGTCGTCTGACCTTTTCCCGGAAGTACAGCTGGATTATCTTTTACTATTTCTACAAAAAAGCAAACGAGTTTCATAAGATGATTGAAGGACCACTATCTCCAAAAAATAGAAAAAAATGCGCTAAAGTAGAGAGAATTGGTGCAAACAGATATATCAGGGGGATAACTTGTAATACTCGTATTTGATCATGTAATTAATGATGAAATCTGTCTGTATCGGGCGCCTAAAAGGGGCGGATGAGAGAACTTGATACAATATATAGTAATATGCCTCGCAGGGATAGATTCTGACAGATGTGCAGGTTGTGCAAACCAGGATGTTCAGTGACCGTCACATACTGTTCATTATTTCATGAATATCACTTGATAGATTTGATATTACATACACAGATAATATATATTCAAATATTTCTTCACAAGAGGTTAACTTTTATAATGATTTCTCATCTAAATATCATTCATGCATTATTTGCATTAAGATATACAGAAAAAATACGTCAAATAAACCCCATAATCAGCCTCGTTTAGTGATGTGAGTATCAGATCTAGCTGGAACTTAATGTTGCCTCCTTGCCCTTTGATCGTCTGAATCAGAACGAGGCTGGTGGCCTTGAATTTAGGTCACAGATGATGCCACATCAAAGATCGCTTAGCTTGGCTTATAACTAACTGACACCAGACATGACACTCGGATGACACATATTATGAAAGGGAAATATGATTTTGGAACCATTATTTTGTTATCATATTAATAGGGTTCATGTTTAATGATGCTATGATATTGAGGCGTATCAGCTATTCAATCAAAATATAGAACATCTTCTCTTTCTACCAAATATTGGCGTTTATCAAGGTGTGGTTATGTCCTTGCAGTCACATATTTAGTATGATCAAGGTGTTTGGCAGAGGTCATATTCTCACAAGTGGCTTGATTCCAAGATTTGATGGACACCAATAATTTATATCATTACATGTCATATTCTCTTGAGAGAAATTGTCAAACTCTTTCATGCAGAACCAGCTCGTGTTACGGTCAAAATTGCGATTTGAGAAAACACAAAAACATTGCAGTATTTAGTTGGTTGAAAATTGGCTCCAAAACTGTTAAGGCCCAAAAAGATAATGCATCCTTTGGTATAAGACATCTGAAGGGATTAATGTAGTTCTACCTGAATTTTACTCTGTTGAAAGAAAATAGAAGTGAATGTTGCAGTTTAAAGTTGGTTAAACAGCATGGTGTGTTCATCTTGTAAAGTAATTTGTTCACCACATCAGGGATCCAGTAATCAGGTTAGCCTTTGATGTCTGTTATGTCATGCATAGGTAAATGGTATATCAATACGGGAACCTCTTCCTTCTATGTTTCATCAGGGATTACAGGTTTTAGTGTTATTACCTCCATTACATTGGAATAAACTTTAATTCACTAAAAGAATCTGCAGCATAGAGTATAGGTTTGACCTTTTGGATGTTCGCCCAGGTTGATATACCTACTGTAAGTTGGTCGGCAAGTTTCATCCCCAACACGGGATATTCTAGCTTTCTTATTTAATTGTAGTTTCCCAAATATGTCCTGCATAACCCATTTGTCATTAATATTGTACTGAACACTTGCCTAACTCAAGTATCCTTAATATTCCACCTGTCATGCACAACTAATATATCCTTAATAGTCCACCTGTCATGCACAACTAAAATATCCTTTATATTCCACCTGTCATGCACAACTAATATATCCTTAATAGTCCACCTGTCATGCACAACAAAAATATCCTTTATATTCCGCCTGTCATGCACAACTAAAATATCCTTAATAGTCCGACTGTCATGCACAACTAAAATATCCTTTATATTCCACCTGTCATGCACAACTCAATCCCTAATATTCCATCTGTCATGCACAACTCAATCCCTAATATTCCACCTGTCATGCACAACTCAATCCCTAATATTCCACCTGTCATGCACAACTAAAATATCCTTTATATTCCACCTGTCATGCACAACTAAAATATCCTTTATATTCCACCTGTCACGCACAACTAAAATATCCTTTATATTCCATTCCACCTGTCATGCACAACTAAAATATCCTTCATAGTACACCTGTCATGCACAACTCAATCCCTAATATTCCACCTGTCATGCACACCTCAATCCTTAATATTCCACCTGTCAT
The DNA here is from genome assembly GCA_949316495.1 of Amphiduros pacificus. Classification (NCBI taxonomy): domain Eukaryota; kingdom Metazoa; phylum Annelida; class Polychaeta; order Phyllodocida; family Hesionidae; genus Amphiduros; species Amphiduros pacificus. The sequence continues at coordinate 15,016,718 of OX439003.1, read as the reverse complement.
GCACATCTCAATCCTTAATATTCCACCTGTCATGCACAACTAAATATCCTTAATATTCCACCTGTCACGCACAACTAAAATATCCTTAATAGTCCACCTGTCACGCACAACTAAAATATCCTTTATATTCCACCTGTCATGCACAACTAAAATATCCTTCATAGTCCACCTGTCATGCACAACTCAATCCCTAATATTCCACCTGTCATGCACACCTCAATCCTTAATATTTCACCTGTCATGCACATCTCAATCCTTAATATTCCACCTGTCATGCACAACTAAAATATCCTTAATATTCCACCTGTCATGCACAACTAAAATATCCTTAATAGTCCACCTGTCATGCACACCTCAATCCTTAATATTCAACCTGTCATGCACACCTCAATCCTTCATATTCCACCTGTCATGCACACCTCAATCCCTAATATTCCACCTGTCATGCACAACTCAATCCCTAATATTCCACCTGTCATGCACAACTCAATCCTTAATATTCCACCTGTCATGCACACCTCAATCCTTCATATTCCACCTGTCATGCACAATCCAAATGTTCGTAATACTCATGTCCCTAACAATCCATGATATTAGAGTCCAGTGCAATCCATCCCAAATATTCAGTAGGCCTTTTATGTTCAAAGAATCCTGAATATTTCACTGTTTCTGCATTTTCCAAATGTCTTATATATTCATCGTAAACTGCACACCCAAGAACATACGCCGAATGCCTAAGAGCTACACTGAGCATTGCTCGATCAAGGTTTGTAAACGTAACCTGATAATTGTACATTTCCTGTGATTTATCAAGAATCATTATTGTAGAAAAGATAAGCTATAGTATTAAATATATATTACATACATGCACTTCATTCATATTATGCATTTCATTCATACAATGATAATATTTTATCTTGCCCACGAACAGCTAAAAAATCCGAAGAGTAGTACCATAAGGATGGAGTTTGACAGACTTATAGATTGCCAGAAAAGTTGCATCACATCACAAGCTCTACTCACTAAGTGAGCACAGCTAAAATCTTCCTTGCCTTCATATGTGTGCTGTATGTGTTATTCTTTCGATGCAGATCTCGACATTGTTTGATGTTTGCATATGTTCTTGGTTTTCTGACTATGGTTGCAAAATTTGGTTTGTCCTTTACATTTGATATTAAATCTATAATAATCTAATCAATAATGCTATCAAGGAAATACCCAGATGCCAATATTAATACTTTGACTGTCTGACACACTTCCAGTAGAAAAAGTGATAAGAATAAAGAGCGATCTTTTCGAAGACCAAGCGGAGAACAGCTAGCCAACAGTGTAAAAATCATTATAGCTTTGGTAGATTGGCAGACACTTTTGATTTAAAAAAATCTATTTGGCGGTTGGATATGAGTTGCCTGACATGCTACAATATCTTTTAGACCATAGTTATAACAAAAAATATAATTGAAAGAATGTAGAGGACTAATGATATTTATGAAAAAAAGAATTATCTGGTTTTAACAATATTAGCAAGTCTACGTGTGAGCGCCTAATGACCACTTATTCCAAAAGCAAATATTGACAGCTCATCAAATATCTTGTGGGCTTTTCTTAAGCTATGTGATTTTGTTTGTCTGTAAACTGGTGCTATTCAAAAGGTTCAAGATCAAACATGAAAGTACCTTTATTCCTTTGCCTGCATGTCACAAAGTGATGTAGTTACAATGCGTGTGGTGTATTCAACAGGAAAATATCCACGGGTCATGCAGGGCTATGAGAGGTATGTCTTTTTATATTTAAATACGTCTTTAAATACGTCTACATTATTAGCGATATTTGTTTATTTGGGATTTGACATGACTCTCAACATTATTTCAGTCATTTCGTGATGAAACCTACATGTAGCAGATATTGTGCTGCCTCACTGAATTGTCATGTCGCAGATCCTTGACATGACAACTCACCCGGTCACAGATTTAGGCAATGGGTCTTAGCTCATATGTGAAATTGTATCCTGAATTCAATCTCGGCGTCGCCAGGGATCGAACCCAAGACCTTTTGGATAACCACTGGTGCTGATAAGCTTGCATTCTAACCAACTGCGTGACGGTCTATGGCCCCCACAATAATAATGAATAGAGATATATTATTTATTAAGGTCAAATGTTCACATCACAATTCTTGTCAAACTTGCTTGGATTTTAGCTGAGTGATCATAGGCCCACGGTGCCACAGTTTTTATAGAGTAGGCCAGGAGTGGCGTGTGACTTGGAACGATTAAAGCCATTGAAAAAAAAATCTAATTGAAAAAAGGAGACTACAAAGATAAAAATGCCTACCTGAAGATCTGCCAAGGCTGAGTAGATACTGTCACATGCCTGTGAGAGGCGATGGTCACATTCTGCTTGTAGCAGGTGTTGTGGCGGTGAATGGTGGTCCCTCGCGCTGCTACACTGGCACCTCTCAGCCTCTACCTGGCTCTTTCTGGTTGTTTGAAGGGGAAGTGGTGCTGCAGGTGTGGTGATCAGCACTCAGCACAATCTGGGGCAGCTCTAGGTTGCAGCATCTCTTCCCAGGAGCAGCTTTAAACAGCAGCATCTAGGTCTCTTCATCTGAGCAGCTTTAAACAGCAGCATTTAGATCTCTTCATCTGAGCAGCTTTAAACATCAGCATCTAGATTTCTTCATTTGAGCATCTTTAAACAACAGCAGCATCTAGAACTCATAAAGCAGCTTTAAGCGGTTGCCTCTAGATCTCTTCACATAAGCAGCTTTAAACTGCAGCATATTTCACAGGAGCATCTCTTTATCAATATCTCTTTTCAGGAGCATTTCTAAACTGGATTACCTTCAATTAGCAACAGTGCATCTCTTAAATTACCAGGGGAAATCTACAATTAATGAGCTATTAGATACTCATTAACGGCTCCAATATAAACCCTGCTTTGTATGATGATTTTAATGATTTAATGAGGCGATAATTTCAGTGTTTGATAATGTATTCTATTGTTGTTTTTCCTCAATGAAAACGATCATAACAAATGAGGTTAATGACTTCAATACATGTTTTCTATTTTCTAATTAAGAACCTGAGTGTGTATAGAAATGTGAAATGGTGTTTTTACGATTCTCTCAGTAACAGTGGCCATATCAGGTCCACTTTCAAATATCTTTACCAGTGTGAAAGTAACAATGCCAGCATTGGGATTAGTAAAGTAAAACACAATATGTTTTTCTTTTATGTCAAAATACCCGACATAAAAGTCTTAGGTCAAGGTACCCCAGTGATAGAAATCAGTGATAGATGACTGACATGGTCAAATATTGACACCTTCATATTTTGAAGAACTTGAATATTATTGTTTTGGAATGATAATATGTCAATCTGATGGAATACATACACGAATGGAAAATACAAAAATCGAGCTCTGTATTTCTTTATTGTTGATTTAAATGTCCAAAACGGGAAAACGAAACAGTGAAAGGCCACTTACTCCACAGACCCATAACACCTTATATAGGTTCATTCCATGCTATTAAAATGTGGATCCAGGCAAAATGTTGAGTGAGCAATCCAGCCAGGAGAAAAAGTCAAAGCTTATCATCAGACATGTGAGACACAAGCTAATTTCGTACTATTGCATTGCATTGATGTATTCTTATATGCTCAAGTTTGTCCTCATGACCAACTTACTTAAAGTGTAAAATCTTGAAATTGTTTTAGTTTATTTGCTTCTCTCAGTTCAACAAAAATCCCAATGACAATTTCATATTTGTATTCTGTACAAAGTTACTATTTTTCACATTTTCTAATTGGCAAAAAGCTATTAAATTCTACATGTTCTGACATGCATATCCCTCAAATAGAACTAAAATATAAAGATCTCATTTCTGTTTTTTATGTAGTCATTATTTTGTTCTCTGCATTTACAAAATAATTTTAATTCTATATGTTTTGACATGCATATTGCACAGATAAAACCTATTTAGACTTCTTCAGCATGAGAAAACACTTGAGAATTGAACCCCAGACCTTTAGCATGGGAGACAGACGTCTTACCCACTGTGCCACATACAACAGTACAATGTAAAATTATCACTTGTAAATCACAGATATGGTTAGGAATGTCATCAATATATCAAGCTATCTTATGAAGGAATCTATTCAGCAATTTCAGAGAACAGCCCAAGTTAAAATTATGGACCATAATATTCTAGAAATATGTTTGTCTTGGATGGTTTCAAAATTAATGCAAATAGAGCAAAAGAAATAGATATCTACAATTCATGTCTCATTTAAATTCCATTTTCCAGTTAATTGTGGTTATATATAATGTATGCATGCATTACTTACATTGAATATGAAGTTTTTCATATAATGTCCAGACACATTATATATATATTTGACTTGAACTTGAAAAATAGAAGATGGTAATAAAACATGGAAGGTCAGTGGAGTGTTGTGTATTTCTCAGTCACCTTTAAAGTCTGGTAGAGTGTAGGGAGCTAATATGTTGATATATTCTCAATGAGTTTGCTGATAAAATAAATCAAGACGGTCGAATATAGGTTGAAACTGTGCTAAACAGGGAAGTGCATGTCATGTCTGCTAGAAATAGACCTCATGAAGTGACTGAGATATTGTGAAATGCACAGGATGATAGGTACCAAATGATTATAGATATAATAATTATAGAATAATAGTTGTCATCAATACCACAAAAGCAATACGACATTATTCTTTCAGAGGCCTGATGTTTGTCATCTGGATGTAATGCCTATAAATATACTTGGGGTGTCTTGTTTTGTCCAATATGTTTTCATCTACATAACAATTTTGGAGCTGGTTAAATCTAATTTTGTGGTATCATGACAGGATGATAGGTATCATGACAGGGTGATAGGTATTAGAGGATGATAGGTATTACAGGATGATAGGTATTACAGGATGATAGGTATGACAGGGTGATGGGCATGACAGGATGATAGGTATGACAGGGTGATGGGAATGACAGGATGATAGGTATTAAGGATGATAGGTATGACAGGGTGATAGGTATGACAGGATGATAGGTATCATGACAGGATGATAGGTATCATGACAGGATGATAGGTATCATGACAGGATGACAGGTATGACAGCATGATAGGTGTCACATGATGACAGGTACGACATAATGATAGGTATAACAGGATGATGGGCATGCCTAGGCGATGATAGGTTTTACAGGATGACAGGTATTACAGGATGATAGGTATTACAGCATGATAGGTATTACAGCATGATAGGTATTACAGTATGATAGGTATGACAGGGTGATAGGTATCATGACAGGATCATAGGTATCATGACAGGATCATAGGTATCATGACAGGATCATAGGTATGACAGGATGATAGGTATGACAGGGTGATAGGTATGACAGGATGATAGGTATTACAGGATGATAGGTATTACAGGATGATAGGTATTACAGGATGATAGGTATTACAGGATGATAGGTATTACAGGATGATAGGTATGACAGGATGATAGGTATGACAGGGTGATAGGTATTACAGGATGATAGGTATTACAGGATGATAGGTATTACAGGATGATAGGTATGACAGGATGATAGGTATTACAGGATGATAGGTATGACAGGATGATAGGTATTACAGGATGATAGGTATTACAGGATGATAGGTATGACAGGATGATAGGTGTCACATGATGATAGGCATGCCAAGGCGATGATGGGTATTAGAGGATAATAGGTATTACACGATGATAGGTATTACACGATGATAGGTATTAGAGGATGATAGGTATTACAGGATGATAGGTATGACATGGTGATGGGCATGACAGGATGACAGGTGTCATAAAAGGACAGATATCATAGTTTGATACACATCTTAAATCTGTTTTGGAAATTTGTCTATGGATAGCAGTGATTATCTGTACATTTATCTGCTCTGGGGATTTACCTGAACTTTAAATGTCTTTGAAATTAGAGCATATTTAAATGAACATTTCTGCAGTTATGTTTAGAACTTTGAAGATAATGTTTAAATGCTGGAAGATACATTACCATTTCAACGTTTCTCTTTCCTGTACGAGTAGATACGCATATAGAAATAATAATCACGTCTACCTGAACAAGATGAGTATTTTACCTTGATGACCTGATCACACCACCATCGATTATCAGCAGTGCAGTCTACACTGCCTTTCAGCTTCACCGTGCTCAAAATTGGCATTGACAGAGAGAAAATTGTCAGATATGTCTCCATGCACTCACTTAAATCAATCAAGATTTTAGAATTTCATTCACAGCTGTTTAAAGTAGTATATATATGACCCAGGTGAGTATGCTAAGCCATCTTTGAAAGAAATGTATGCATGATGAAAATTGACCTCAGAAATTTATGTACAATTTTGAAAAAGCTGATTTTGCAGGATATTTAGGTGAAGCTAATGACTAAGGGTTGTCAATATCGATTAAATATCGTACAAAGGATTAGGGCCTTTGGACATTTTCACACCACATGATCTGTCTGCAAACCAAATGATGAGAATAGGTTTGATCTCAGACATTTGTCTACATATATAGCAGTACTGTACATAACCCAATTGCAAGGGCATGAAAACTCTTACATCATACTTCTGTCAATTTAATGTTTAAATTGAATTAAAAGGTTCAAAGACAAATGGAGCATCTATAATTAAGATTACTCCCTAGAAAATTGCCAAATGTTGTGCATCTTGTTGCCCTATTGTTCATATTTTCAAAGTAGTACAAGGCACTGGATTAAGATAGTACTTTCATATACCACTACTAATTTCCAGAATTTCCGCAAACACTAGTCAAACATTTTTATTTATATATTTTTTTTTCTTAGATTTAGAAATGTAAGGCATGGGTAGGTTTTGAAACACTGAATTTATGGATTGGACGGTAAGAAAAGAGATATCTACACTTTAATTAATTATAAACAACTTTTATGTTGCTCATGAACTACTGCAAAGTCTTCGCTCCAACCTTCAATAATGGCACATCTATAAAGACGATATCGCCAAGAGCCCCTGGTTCATCTATTTTATGCTGGCTTCATTATCTCTTACTATTGATGAACGAAAAATGACTTTATCAATAATGTGGTTATCAAATATGTGGTTGAAATACTCAAAAATGATAATAAGAGTATATCGTCCACCAGAGGACACCACCTGTGCCTGTAAATTGAAAACCATATGTCGAGATTAGACATCTAAAAGGGATCACGAATGTTAACATGACACAAAGATGACTAAACAAGTTCTTGGCAGAAGGATTCATTCAGTAAAACCAATTTTATTCATAATATTGTATGGACCATTAAACCGTTGATGTCAAATGAGGCTAAAATAAATAAGGAAAAAAAATATTTGCAAGACATTTCAGTGAGAGACCCTATATCCCAAACATATACATACATTATGAATATGCTCAAAGCCACAGCGCAGAACATTAGGTCAACGAATTCAGTAGTTAACGAAATGGTTTATGCATTGCTGGGAGGGGAGGGCTATTAAATTAGGCCACATAGAGGATATTCAGATCTAACTTTTTGTTTTCTTTATGTCATCAATAAAATTTCAATAGATGTATTTGGAAATAGTAATTGATTTTATGATCTTTTGATTTCCATGTGAATTTTGATCATGGAAACATCACACTTACTCACCACTAAATCATCAGTAATTCATCACCAATTAAGTAATGAATTATCACTAATTCATCACTGAATTGTCACTATGTCATCCCTAAATCCTCAGTGACTCATACCTGACTCATGACTAAATCATTATTAATTCATACCTGAATAATCATTAATTCATACCTGAATAATCATTAATTCATACCTGAATAATCATTAATTCATACCTGAATAATCATTAATTCATAACTGAATAATCACTAATTCCTCACTGAATCATCACTATGCCATAATTGAATCATCACATCCACGATATTCATTACATGACATCATGGTCTGCCACTATGTGACGAATTTTGAAAGAAATAACTACATCTGAGTAAAAGATTTATATTATATGAATTTTAGATAGATTTTTATATCTTCTTAGCTCGGATAAACATATTCTCATGAGATTTGAATGTATGAAATGGTTTTGCACTACTGACATTAGCAATTGCTATATTAATCAACTCAACTGTGCTATTTTAAGTGTTGACCTACAGTCTTAATGGTTTAAGTAAATAAAACAGAAGCTTAATAACATGCATTGTTGTATATATTTATTTAGAATCAATAAAATAAAGATATAATGAGCAACACTCAGCTGACATGTACAAATAAAGCAGATAGGTTAATGATAAATGAATAGGTGCGATTCATACATCTGTATGATCATACATCGATCTGTATATGTGATAATAATAGTTCTTGAAGCTTTTAAAGGAGAGAAAATTCAAATATTTGCCTCTTACTGGATTAATAAACAAATAGGGAACCACTACTTTGATCAGAAACAAATACTTTTACAAGATAGGCAGCTGAACAAATATATCGTAAATAGTTCATTTTAAATGGAGTTTATTGCTACATCGAATGAGAGAAAACAGACACTACATTTATTTTTTTAAAACTTAAATATGTCCTTCAGAGAGGAAAAATTGAAAACATGATACATTTCTTTTTTGTTGTGTTGTTATACTCATTCTTATGATAATCTCTCATTCTGCAAAATAACATAGTTTCAGGGACAGGAAAATTACCTTCCTGAATATCACCAAATTACCTTCCTGAATATCACCAAATTACCTTCCTGAATATCACCAAATAAATAAGTCTTAGCTAGACTTATTTGCTTCCAAAAGTTTCCAAACCTTCCAGTCTTTCCCCAATGGTGTGCATCAATATATGCTTCTTAAATGTGATACAACTTCATTCACATACAATAGAAGCGTCACATCCAAAAGATGCACAACACAAATGGTCATAATGTTTATAGTGATATTCCTGCAACAAATCCTATGTTTCATATCTGTTCTTCGCCTGTTACAATTTCTATAAATTCATCATATTCCAGGAAACCCGATGAATCTTTGTCAGCTGCCTCCATCATGAACTTCACATCTTCATCCGTGAACAGCTTTCCTGTAATGTAAACAGCCTTTATTTAAAATATGAAATATATTTGTATAACTTTCTATTTATTTCTATGTGTGTTCTACGATCACGATTTCAATATCTAATAGTACACATATTAGGGTTCTGTATATGAATACGTTGAATATATTGGCTGGGTTTGTTTGTGGATATAACATACATCTAATTAATTGTCAGGTTTTTCAGCCATCCTCAAATCTATCAAATTTTGCTTAATATTAACAGTCTTTAAAAAGTCTTGATATTCTAATTGGCCTGTAGTTACCTAGCTCATGAAATACTTGCAACAATTCTCCTTTATCTATTTTTCCATTACCATCCTTGTCAAACATTTTGAAGACGGCTTTCATTGCTGCTTTGCTAAAAATAATACAAATTAACCCAATGGAATTATTCTCATGTGTATTATCAATTTACGCTTGATATATGTAATCCCTTTGTGGATCCCTTTGGGGGCTGTAACAGCGTAGTGAACTGTATGATTTTGAAATTGTATCATCATTTTCATGTAGAAAATAAACAGTCCGTTTAATATATAACAACTCCATAAATAAAATGTACAGTCCATTCTAAAAAAATGACCCCAACCATTAAATATATATATTATGCATTATCAGGATGTCTCATACCTTTTTCTGGAAATGGTTAAGGAGATTACTTACACCTTTATAAATGATTTTGAACCAAATGTAAATTAGGTAAATGCATTCATGTCCAGACATGATTCAATATTTAAATCCCCTATTCCTATCCCCAATATTTCACCTCAAAGTCATGTGTGTTCTCTTATGAAGATATCCTGGTAGCGTGCTGTTAGTTACCTGTGCATGGTCATAGGCGCCCTTGACATGACCTCAAGGTACTCATCATACTGCACCTCCTCGTCCCCAGACGAGTCTGCCCGGTGGAAAAACTTCTGCAATATATACCAGATTTATCACAAAAGGTATCACAAGTGGAATGAACGTGTATTAGCATCCTGCTTCTTAATACGTTGAATTTAGTTCAACCCTCTTTCTAGGATAATGTATTATCTACATAATTAGTGTACCTGAGTTTACAATTCATTGTATCTTATAACTTAAATCTAGGTTTTAAGGTTATTTTGGTTTATAAAATATAAAACATACATAAGAAAAAAACATGATGTACTTCAGGCCATAGATTGTACTGCATCTGGTATACCCAAACACAGATATAACAATACATTATGTCCGATGACAATACGATACTAATCTTGATATCCTCAATATAACATATGAAATAATGCACTTCACCCTATAGACATTTTTATACTGACCATGTCATCTTCAGTAGAAAGAATTATAACAATGCACTTTTTCTACATATTATATTTACTACGTATGAACCTGAATAAAATCTTTTAAAATAATGACCTTTAAGATCCTGACAATTTTAATAATCGAAAACTGTACTGTTTTCTATACAAATGTATCATAATGACATTGTGCTGGTCCTGATAATTTCAATAATAGATATAACAAAACACTTTATTCTAAAGACTATGATGTACTGATAGAGTAATGCACTATATACCAAATGTTGTACTCAGTACTAGTAATTTCAATAATACATATATCAGTAACACATTTTCCCATTGCACTATCCCATACACTATCGAGACTATATTGTACTGACCCGGATGTCGTCCTCGTTGCCAGGGTATCCCTGCTTCTGGAGAGCGTGTGTCAGTTCCGTCAGTGTGAGGGAGCCACTGTTGTCCACATCCGCTTCCTTAAAGAATGTCTCTATGCGCTGCATCACCTTAGACTTTCTATTGGTGAAATGTACAAATACAGAGAAAAGGCAATGACATTTGTTATTTCCTTAAAGTAATTCAATCTCATATTAACCTGTTAATCCGCAGATTGGCTGGGGACCGGATAAGGTCTTTTTTATTGTGGTGGTGTCCCGCATTAACCCTACACAACCAACGTACCTTTCTGGCTGACGTGCTGGTGTCAGTGAGGTCATACAGACCTTCAATCATTTTCTTGATAAAATTGATTTGACATGCACTATCTACTGCAAGGAATTATTCCTAAAATAGTTTGTGTTTCCTGGAGTATCCCTTGCCTGCATCTTTGACTAGCAATATACATTTTATTTATCCATGCAGACATCAGCATTATATGACAAGATGCATAAATTGCCAACTTTAGACAGCAATAGAAACTTTTATCATTTTGCACCATTTAATTCCTCCTGGTGACAGGTCTATATACTATAATGACATGGCCATGTGACAATATAACATCTTGCTTTCAGGGACAAATTAGATCAACTTGGGGTGTTCTCACGGTAGGTCAAACATAACACAGCTCACTCTGAGTTGAGTAATGCATATTTGCATTTCGAGTACCACCTGAGTTTTGTTTGTTTGCTTGGGGTTTTACATCACATTTGACATTATTTCAATCATTTCGTGATGAGACCTATAGCTACTTGTTGCAGATATAACGCTGCCTCACTAAATTGTCAACTTCTAATTCTCTCCATTTTCTGATTTGAACATTGGGGTACCAGTATGTCTGTCATGGCTGCCCGTTCATGAACCCATTGAAACATATTCATACTTGACTGGATTTTGAGAAAGCAACTAAAAATCAGAAAGTAAAAATATTGCTGGGCACGCAAATGATTTTCCAGATTACATGTATTCAAGAAAGGTTACAAGTTTATGTATGTGAAGCATGCTGGTGCACCTATAAGGTGAGTTTATCAGGCTGAGTATTGAATCTATCTGAGAATAGAATGTCATTCTGTCTCTTGAGACATGAAAGCAACACTTCATGAAGGGAAAAGTCTCATTTGTACTTATTCTGGGTTTTTTTGCGCAATGCTAGAGAGGTAGGTTGAATGCGTCAATATTAGTTTTTTTGTCATTTCTCAGTTTATCATATGTTCGGTTTCAAAAAGTTAGCTTGGGTTTACGGGTACAGCAATAGAGGTTTTTTTAGGTGGCTTTAGGAGTTTTGCTATTATTACCCAATGTTTATAGAGGCAGCGAACAGCTCACCAAGATTAGTGTTGAATCAGTGATTGTCAAATTGTCTGGTACCTTCTGTATGAGTCATTAGACCGACTGATATGTGTATTGATTTAATGAAAATAAGAGATGAAAGAACACTTCATCCCTGGAACTAAATATAGGCTCCTAGCGACAGAGACAGGTGTTCAGCGATAACTTCAAAAAGGCATGTACCATTAACATTAAATGAAATATTCATAGAAGAATATGTGTTCACAAATATCACATATATCGATAGGATCTAAATAGAATATTAGAATATTATATAAGACATTCCATCTATGAACTCATATCACTGTGAAGCAGTCATTTATCCTGTGACTGTAAAGTAGAAGGAAACTCTTTTTCTTTTTTATTGATATGTTATGAAATAAATATTTTTTTGTGAGTTAAGGTTTGTGAGTGCCCATGTTATGGATACAAGAATGTTAAATGAATAATTGTCCTAAAAAATCACATTAAAGTGGCTCCTGACCTAGAGTTCACAAAATCAAGATTAACTCTGGTGACCAGGCAAAACATCTGACCATTAAAGAATATCTAAATCTATCTAAAATGGGAGTAGTAAAATGTTTAACGTTGTATGACATATGAGTGTGGACAGATGATGATATAATTTGATATAATGATGTAATATAACTAGCCATATCTATTCACTAAACAAGCCTCCAATTGCAAATAAAGGTCAAAAACTACATTCAGCCAATCATAAGCCTCTACAGAAAGTGCACGTCACAAAGAAAGCCTCTAAAGAAAGCGCACGTCAAAAATACATTCAGAAACCACTCACTGACTAACTTCTACTAAACTAATTATGTGATAACAAAATAGAAAACCCGACAATAGGCAGCATTTATTTCATTTATTCCTTTATTTATTCTCCAACTTTTGTGTTTCACTTACCTCTCTTCTTCAAGTTGTTTGGCAGCTTCCCTGATATAATACATTGCTGAAATAATGTTCAGGTATCGTCATTTACATATGTGAAAGCAAAATACGATTCAGTTAAGATGCTATTTTATTTCATTTGCTCTTTAGAACCCTGGAATTATATACATATATATTTAAGTCTTGAAATAATATTGTTTTAAACAGAGAAGAATGTCATATTAAAATGTAATATTTGATATCTTCTTTTTGATTTGAAATTTAAAATAAAGATATGGTATTGGAAGTGAAAGGAAAAATGAGTTAAGCACTTACCATGGACCTTATCGTGTACTGCTCTATCCACCATGAGTTCCACGGGAGCATAGGGCGCATTTATGTGTTTGTATGCCCGTGCACACCTCGCGTCTGTGGGTCATGAAGTTGTTGTCACATGGGGTGATAGGTGAGGGGTTGTTGTTTAGGTAGCCATGTGTAGGACCTCAGCTGGGCTTCATACCATCCACCCCTGGGGCTGCCGGCAACAAAGGCATGAGGCACAGTCTGTCTCCTACTCAAAGGCTCTGATTCGTTATGAGATTATCAATCAATTCTAGCATATGATCATTCGGTGACATTTTATGATACCATAATATAGCACAATTAAAGGGCATTTCATATTAAATTTTATCTGTACTAATATATACTCTTATTAAATGCAACTTAAAACTGGTTGAGTACATGTCTCCATTACTCATCAGATAAGAAATTACTTCATAATTTTAATTTTACATATTTGATTGCGAATTTGAAAAGGACGTGTCACTGACATTTGATCCATCGGAACGACAGGTGGGTCGATGACGTCACATATATATTGCAACTATATTTAGTGATCGTGCAAAATATCCCGGATGCTAAATTATCATCAGTAATCTCTCCAATCGTTTATACTCCACTATGTGCTCCACCTGTATTACCAATTAATATCCCAGTTAGACTTCTGAACGTTTTATGGGCGATATTTGAGATAAGTTCTGGGTTGGGTCACACTTACACACCGGTACCTGCAAGCTTGAACGAAACAGACAAAAGAAACATATCGTAGAGAAGGCCTAGGACTAACGCTCGGATGGTAATATCGCTAGAGTAATGAAAAGCTATCTGGCGACAGGTCTTGAAATTGGACAATTGTGGCTTTTTGTGGAGTAACACTTCGGATAAGAAACTTTTTTTGCATGTCTTTTTTATTATGAAAGTGACTATATTATTCCTTACATTACAGTCAATAATATCTATAATTTTTACAGGTGTTCATACTTAGAAACCTTTTAAATATAATATTATTATTGTTGTTTGTACACATGGATCTCAATATGTACTTTACTTTTTGATCAAAGTTCATACATCCAACTTGTCCTTATTGAAGAGATCTTGCCTGTGGATATAATATTTCCCAAGATAATAATACAAATATGAAATCAAATGGGAAATCTTCATATTAGGAATAAAGTTGAGGTCAGACACGTTTGCAAATGAACGATAACATGGAGGCAATTTCAAGATTTCAAACTTGAAGTAAATTGGCCATGAAGACAAACTTGAGCAGATGTGAATATATCCAGTGCAATGCAATAGATCCAAATGCATTGGCATGAGCTTGTGACTCACAGGTCTAATGATAAGCTTTGATCTTTTCTCATGGTGAAATTGCTTATTCAACATTTTACCTGGATTCAAATTTCAATATAAACATAGATTGTATCTTTCAGAGTTGTTATGACAATTTATCAACCCTTAACAAAGACAACACTCCTTCTTGGATGTGTTCCATCAGATTAATAATATTCAAGTCCTGTGTTTGGCAGTTTGAAGAGAATAACAGGCACTGTTACATGAACAAAAACCTGGAGGACCTAAAATGGTATTCACTAGCAGGGAGGAGGACTCAGAGGCTGGTTTTATTTTACAAGGCTATAAATGGTAAAATAGCCTTGAAACTACCAGAACATGTCGAACTGAAATCAGCTTCTAAAAGGAAAACCATGGGAATTGCTGTATAGAAATGGCGACAAGCTGTGGCCCTTATAAATACAACTATTCTCCAAGAAATGTGACTGACTGGAATAAAATTCCCCTCATTTAGCTATATATTAGAAACTGGAAGCTTGGCATCTTTCAGGAACTCCCTTGCTGGAGTATAAAGGATGGTGTCAGGCAGCTGGTATGAACCAGCTGCACCCCCTAGTGCAATCTTGCACTCTCAGTGAGATGCCAATTTTTAAAACCTAAAGATGTTGATATAGATCCTCAAAATCTGGAGTTAATATTTGACCATGTCAGTCATGATGGCGATCAACAAGTTACATGTCACCTCTATGCGTAGTTTGCCAAAGAGAAGATAAATAATACTTTTCTATTACTTCATATTCCCTTAGAGCAAACTTGTCATCTCCCTTGTTCTCAGTGTCCATTCACCAGAGCCTGTGCTCTCCTCCCCACAAAAAAATATTTTTTTTTTCTAATGGTTCATCTTGGTTATGCTATGATTTCCAGGATCAGCCGCGAATGCATTCACTCACATGTGCACAGATCACTCATTGGAAACGGTGCCAATGTCTCCAAAAGTCCTCTAGTCGTTTTGACGGTATTAACCATGTAGAATTAGGACTTCTATATTTAAAAAAAACTTTTGTAATTGTCAATTTTATTTTTAATTATCAAATAAAACCGCAATTTCTATATGTCCAGTGATTATGCTCAGTTGTATGTGTGGGAATTTACCCACTATTTCAAGACATGTGAAGGTGGCCACACACCCCACTAACCTGAGTGCTAATCTCAGCAAGCAAGTGCCCTCTGGATGATGTCAGCTCACATTTTTAATCTCTACCGATGGTACACTGACCTGAGACTTTCTTCTCCATGTCAAGCATTTTGGCATAAGGAAAAAACACGTCGTGATTCCACCAATTAAAAAGAAATTCCAAACATTGTTGTGTTTTATCACAGAAGAGGAAAACATTAAAGTTTTGAATTGAACCATTTGCGTTTTGTCTCCCTTGTAATCATATATTGTAGTGTTAATATGTTTAGCCACAATTCTAGGATGGCATCCCTGAAATTTGGATATTCTACTATCCATTTCCTTATAGACCTGGGTGATTAACTGGTCTTCTAGATATCCATATATTCTTTTACAATTTAGGAGAGGTTAAAGTAAGGTTAACCTCGGTTAGAGAGTTCACGACTATGGGGGTAGTGTCACGTCGCAGGGGGTAAACTATGCTCAGCTCACTGCCAGACGGTCTACCCGGTCTTAAGGGGCCAGCAGCGTGGGCCACGGGTCATTAAGAATTTGAATTGTCTCTCTAAGCACAGATAACTCACAACCTTTATCGTTTAAATGTACATGTACATAAATGTTATGGTTGTCTACATAAGAAGTACTATTTAGACTAGATTTACATACAATAATTCTTCACTCCATAGAAATGCTTTGTCTCACTTGTAAGGCATTTAGAAAATTACAACCTATATGATATTTCAGGTTGATTTTGTCATGAGACATAAAATTACATTTGTATCCATTCCATCATTAATACATATTATGCCATTTTTTATCCATCTGTCTTATTTTATGGGCTTGCCCTGAATAGTTATATTGCAAAATAGCACCTGTTGTTTAAGAGCTTTGGCAGCATTTGCGTAAATTCAAGATTAATTAGTTCATACCAAAATGGATGTATATCCTCATAAACTCTAGATATTCATTTTGTTGGTTTCTGATTACACTTAAAAAAAGAATTTCATATCAACAGACTGCGTGCAGCCATACATATCTGGCATGAACCATCTGTCAATCATTTTACACACTTAATTTAAGAGATTTCAACTTCGTTTGAAAATCTATCAACTTCAGATTACCACTCTCTGTTGTATCATTACATTATAAACTATTTTAGATGTTCCTTCCCAAACAAAATTCACAATTTGCTGTTTAACTTCCTTGATTATAAATGGATGAACATGTAAAATACGAGCAACGTAGAGAATATGTAAAACTGCAAGTACATTAATAATAGTTACTTTACACTTGAGTGACAAGTGCCGATATTTCCATGAATGAAATCGACTTCCGAGATTCGTGATCTTAATTCCTTTGCATATCTTAGAAAAAGCTATTCGGTTATTCAGAGATCGGTCATGCGCGAAAGGCAGGCCAGGCACACTCACTTCCGGTTTGGAGCAGGCATATCGTCGGACATTTGTCAAATAGTAAAGTGGTGTTTCTATGTTTATGAAAGTGTGACATGTTTACAATTTTCATGATTTATGATCTTAGATATTTATAGAATTTAAGTCAAATACATTTTTTTATGAAGTGTGCTTGAATGTGATGAAAACTCTGATGTAAACAATGCACACTATCGAGTTGGTTCTGCTGTCAGAAGCACAAGGAGACAGAGCAACTAACATGACCAAAGTAAGCTGAGAAACTTTTGGTATTTACTATTCTGTCACATTTAGCAAACAGAAAATATTAAGAATAATAACTTTATACAGAAAACAAGGATGAAATCTTCATATTGTGGTTCAATTTGAACGATATGCACATCAGAACATATAGCATTGAGTTATTTTTTGCAAACTTAGAAACTATTAAGAATAATAATTTTTACAGAAAACAAGGATGAAATCTTCATATTGTGGTTCAATTTGAACGATATGCACATCAGAACATATAGCATTGAGTTATTTTTTGCAAACTTAGAAACTATTAAGAATAATAACTTTATACAGAAAACAAAGATGAAATCTTCATATTGTGGTTCAATTTGAGCGATATGCACATCAGAACATGTAGCATTGAATTATTTTTTGCAAACGTAGAAACTATTAAGAATAATAACTTTATACAGAAAACAAAGATGAAATCTTCATATTGTGGTTCAATTTGAGCGATATGCACATCAGAACATATAGCATTGAATTATTTTTTGCAAACTTAGAAACTATTAAGAATAATAACTTTATACAGAAAACAAAGATGAAATCTTCATATTGTGGTTCAATTTGAGCGATATGCACATCAGAACATATAGCATTGAATTATTTTTTGCAAACGTAGAAACTATTAAGAATAATAACTTTATACAGAAAACAAAGATGAAATCTTCATATTATGGTTCAATTTGAGCGATATGCACATCAGAACATATAGCATTGAATTATTTTTTGCAAACGTAGAAACTATTAAGAATAATAACTTTATACAGAAAACAAGGATGAAATCTTCATATTGTGGTTCAATTTGAACGATATGCACATCAGAACATATAGCATTGAGTTATTTTTTGCAAACTTAGAAACTATTAAGAATAATAATTTTTACAGAAAACAAGGATGAAATCTTCATATTGTGGTTCAATTTGAACGATATGCACATCAGAACATATAGCATTGAGTTATTTTTTGCAAACTTAGAAACTATTAAGAATAATAACTTTATACAGAAAACAAAGATGAAATCTTCATATTGTGGTTCAATTTGAGCGATATGCACATCAGAACATGTAGCATTGAATTATTTTTTGCAAACGTAGAAACTATTAAGAATAATAACTTTATACAGAAAACAAAGATGAAATCTTCATATTGTGGTTCAATTTGAGCGATATGCACATCAGAACATATAGCATTGAATTATTTTTTGCAAACTTAGAAACTATTAAGAATAATAACTTTATACAGAAAACAAAGATGAAATCTTCATATTGTGGTTCAATTTGAGCGATATGCACATCAGAACATATAGCATTGAATTATTTTTTGCAAACGTAGAAACTATTAAGAATAATAACTTTATACAGAAAACAAAGATGAAATCTTCATATTGTGGTTCAATTTGAGCGATATGCACATCAGAACATATAGCATTGAATTATGTTTTGCAAACGTAGAAACTATTAAGAATAATAACTTTATACAGAAAACAAAGATGAAATCTTCATATTGTGGTTCAATTTGAGCGATATGCACATCAGAACATATAGCATTGAATTATTTTTTGCAAACTTAGAAACTATTAAGAATAATAACTTTATACAGAAAACAAAGATGAAATCTTCATATTGTGGTTCAATTTCAGCGATATGCACATCAGAACATATAGAATATAAATAGTTTTTTGCATATGTAGAATATATGGAAAAGATAATGAATTTAAAGATGAAATCTTCAGATTGGGGTTCAATTTGACAAGCTGTATTGGTCCTATCAGGTATCACAGTGGATTTAAAAACAAAATCTCTGAAAAGACAATTCCTACCTCTTTGCACAAAGTAGGAATTCCTACTGAGCGCACTTGCGCTATGTTGGAATTCCTACTGTTCATTTTAATTTATGGTTATTGCTACTTGATATTACTGCCAATCTGCATGATGTTTATTTAGTTCAAGAAGGTTAGATTTAACTGGGTTTTTTTAAAAATTACTAACACATTTTGTTGAGTTGGCTCAAGTTCATGGTTTATGGCATCACCTGTTTCTTGTTTAATTTGTTCAAATACTAACTATATTTTGTTGAGTTGGCTCAAGTTTATGGTCTACCCCTAACTGACGAGTCCTGGGTTGACTGTATGGGCTGCTAACCTTCATCAGGACGAAACACTGCCAATAACTTGCAATATAAAAAACTTACCCTTTAAAATGTTTGTGAATTAAATATAAGCAATCAATATCCCATTTCCAGTAGAGTTATGTAATAACATTGTTATTGGCAGTGTCTTAGGGATTAATATTCAGTAAATATCAGGAAAATTCTCTTCATAAAAAATCTGACCTAATTATAAAATCAAAGTCACAAAGTGAGCACAATAAAAAAGTGCAAAGAATAGAATGACATATTGAAAGGCTTATTGTCTTAATTTTATTGTTTAATCCTTTTCTAATAGAATTAAGTCATTTGCACACATATATAAATATTTATTTTTATTGTGACGAGACATATTACAAAGCAAATTATAAGTTATATACAATCATAATATTTGATGGATCATTGTGTAAAATAACAATCCAGATATCAATGGATATGTTTCCATTCAATCTCATGATGATGATACAGAGTGACGTCTAGTGATGCTCGGTGATCATCTGACCATACTAACTAGTGACGTTGAGTGATGCATGGTGAACTGAAAATATGTGACCCACATGGTAGCAACATGGTACAGTTATGATGATGTATTTGTCTTTCCCATCTATTAACTTTTTGATTGATGCATCCCCATTAGGGTCTGCTCAAGTATGGCCATAAACTTGACATCATGAAATGTATTATCCTTTGAATAGTGCCAGAATGACGTCGAGCAATGTTACCCTACTTGCAAGTTGTCTTACAGCAACTTATATTTTTACTCTATTATAATTTTCATTTTTCATGATGTTCATATGTGGCTAAGCTTTCAATATACCAAATTGTAGAATTAATGCTTAATATCTTTAAATAAATGTGTCCAGACTCAATTACTTTCATTCCTAAGACACTGCCAATAACAATAATAGTATGTATTAATATGTAAAAGATTAACAAAAATAATTCCTCATACATTCAGACACTTTAATTATTTTTTCTGATGGGTTATTGGCAGTGTTTCGTCCTGATACAGGTTAGTGGCCCATACAGTCTACCCAGGACTCGTCAGTTAGGGATAGACCATAAACTTGAGCCAACTTAACAAAACTTGGTTAGTATTTGAATTAATTAAACAAGAACATGTGTGCTCAACACAGATGGAAGCAAACGAAACAAAATATTTGAACAAAGAAACCAAAAACTATAGATACAACACAAAAAAAATAAATGTGAATAAATATTTAAAAAATCAACAAACAAAACTTTTAACAAACAAAACAAATTTAAATAACAATAAAAATAAATCTGTCCTTATTGCAGTAACAGTTTAATAATAGCAATAACCATAAATTAAAATATTGAGATGTTCTTGAATGTGCAAATCACACCACTGTGAGTTAACGTTGATCACACAACTGTTGACTTGGTCATGCCATAAAACACTCAGAACTAATATTTCTGAAATTGTAAGAACAAGAAAACAATTATATATGTTTTACTTAAATTTTATTGTTATTTCATCCCTGCTCAGTTCACAAAAATGTTTTTCAAGCTGTATTCTTTCTTTAAGTGTTACCAAACAAACCATCTTTTTCTGATTTTTACTTCAAATTTAAATCTAAATTATTAAAATTGATAAGATGTTAAAAGCAAATTAAAAACCTAATTGAAATAAAATTTCTTTCCCTAGCATTTGACACTTTTAACAGCTGTAATGCATTTGTAGTTATTGTAATACAAATCAATTACCTTGCAGTTTTTTTTAAATTTTGGGGGTTCAAATTTGAGGGGCATGATTTTTTTTGGCAGGATAAAAGAACTTTGAAAGACCCTGTTCTCCCTCACATTAAATATATCTGAAATCGTGGAAACACGGGGAAGACAGTTATATACCGGTATGTATCCTGTAGATTTTACTTGGTTTTTGTACAGATGATGACTGCCATAATTGTGATCAATATAAGATGTTCATTATAGTTTTAAAGATTTCACATTAATATATTTCTAATAATACACTTACAGAAATGATTTAAATATTTATGGCATTATGACAGTTATCAGTGGGGACATAAAAAGCATGAAAAATAAAATAAAATTCAAATATGTAAAACATTCAAATATTTAAAACATTCATAAATATTTCCAAAGAAATCACCACTCCCCCAGTGGTGCCCCTATTGGAAATGATTGACAGCTAGACTAAAATTGATCGGCAAATGTATCAAACATTGAAACAAGTGCCAGCCTAATGTATCAAATATATCGATACATTTTATTACATTCCCCTCTCAGCAGTTGTCAATGGTACTGCACTCTTACCTTGACCTCACTCACTGTGTCAATCGCCATTGTTTCATTTACATGTGGAGCATTTGTAACATATCAGAGAACACGAGTGTTTCCAGTTCTATACAATGGTATACTGATATGAAAATGATTGGAATATGTTTTGTAAGTATAAAACATTTAAATAAACTGTATTGTGAATTGTGACAAACTTATAACATTTCAGAATCAAAGGAAACTGATCACCATTTTTCTGACAGCTCACTCGCAAAACCGGAAGTTCATTTCCGGAAGTGAATGTGCCGGTCTGCGTGTGCGCAGGGAGTAACTGTGAATTTGAGAATAACTAATATTTCTTAAAGTATGGATATACACGCTTAAATGCAATTGTATTCACAAGATTGTTCCCTGGAAAGTATCCATATAATATATTCAATTGAATTTGATATGTTGATAGATAGGTCTGAGTTAAAATAGGTTACAGCGATCCAATGCCCATAAGTACATTGATGACATTCAGTGACTTGTTTAAGTATATTATTTAATGATAATTAATGCCAGTACTTGTACCTACATAGACATAAAGATTACATGTTATACAAATCTCCAGAACAGGTGAGAGGCGCGAAAGTTTGTTCCATGACATGGAAACCCGATATGCTCGCACTTCGGCCTTGACTCCTTTTGGCGCTAATCACGTGCAAGGGGGAGCCACTGTGCAGACTGGCTCAAAACAACTCCAACAAGGTACACACAATGACATTCAAATGCAGAAATCATAATGGATTTCTGTTGCTAATTAAATGCAAAATATTATCCATACGGTTATACCTAAGGAAAATTTGAAAATGTGTATATAGTTTATATATATGAAGCTAATATATTGCAAGAAAATCTTTCTCATCGTTTTGAAACTTTATAAATCTTAGAACCTTGTCAAGGCACACTAATTTATAATTCAATGGAATACAGGTATGAGATTGATATACCTTGTCTTATATAATCGACACGTTGTGGAACTGCATGTACGCCTTGTTAGTGGACGGTCAACCACGCAACAGCGGAGGAAGTGCCGCCGCACACCTGTAATGAGAGACACACTTTAATAAGCCAGTTACATCTTTGATTAGCACGGACGCCGTGATTTGGGCTTTGAAGTTTCGCTGGTTGGCATTTAATCAGCTGGTAAAGTACCCGGGGCAGGTGCGCTCCCTGCCGTGGTCCACACTCCACGGGAGACTCTCCTTATCCGGACACTGTGTGCAGCGTCGTAGACAACTATATATATATATATATATATTTATATTTATATAAAACCCCGTACCTGGTAAGTCTTATGTCTTTATGTTACTAAAAACCTGTAATGGAAAGTATATTTCATCGGACTAAAACCACGAACCCGTAAAACGACCCATGTGACATTAAGCTTTTATTTATCAAATACATGCACATATTACTATCTTCTATTGTAGAAAAAAAATGTTGCATAAATAAAATATTAAAGTGGATGGACGTATTTCATTTCAGTTGCATAAACAAATTTCATAAAATCTATATGACGTTTAGTTTGAACTTGATCAAAATAGGCAAACAAGATAATTCCAAATATATGTATAAAAATGACTTATGTCTTACGTTCACTCTTTTGTGATATCTAGTGAAAATAAAACATAAACATTAATCAATGCCATTATCATTATTTATATAAAACACTTTTGAGAACAATATCACATTACCGTGACATTCAGAATATCCATTCTTGGATGCCAAGAAAGTAAGTTGCAATATAAGATTATTTGATGTTTTGCATCGCTTAACATGCACTGTACATCGTACAGGTATTTTTGGTGTGACAGAGTTTACCCTCAGGTAACAATTTTCATGTTTAATCATGGTAGTGTTAAGAGGGAAAAAGCTTTCATATTAGTTTCAAGCTTTGATCAACTATATTATATTTCTTATTTTGGCTTTGATATTTTATTCTATTTTTTTTCAACTTACTTATATTTCCTACATAAGGTTTTCTGCCATGTGTCTTTGGCAGTTGGTAATACTGTATTGATTTAACACCGGCGGCCATCTTGTCAGCTGAGCGCTGATTGACGTACTTCAAAGTTTTACATTTTCCCGAGAGCGAAATATCCACTGTGTGCTGTTACCTAACAACATTTTGAAATTATTTTTTTAACCTTTTAGATATGATCAAAGTACCACTGTACGTATTTAAATCTGAACAAATAACATTGACAATGGAACAACTCGACATTTTGTTCAATTATATTTTTTCAGCGTCTGAGTATGTGTTGCTAAATTTAAATTCTTTTAGTAATATTACAAGCAAATATATGAAACAGATACTTTGTTGCATGACATAATTTGTCAACAATGTTCATGCTATACTAGGCTTGGATAGAAACTTGCAGCAGGAGCTCAATGCCCTGCTCTCTAGAAATAACGACGGTGCTTTCTATCACTGGTTTGTTCCGGCTTATACATCACAAACAATATTATCTCAGTTATTTCATGACAAGACCTACTTGAAGCAGGCATGGCGTTATCTCACTGAATTGTCATGACAACCTACCTCTCACAGGTTTATAAAGACAACAGTTTAAACCTTCAGGCACTAGCCTCAGCTCATTATATCGTGAACTCAATCTCTGCATGACCAGGAATAAAGCCCGCGACCTTTGCATCATCACAGGGGTATTGGTGCTAATATTCTTGCAGTATTTCACCTTTATGAAATATGATTTGACTGAAATCAACTCCGCACTCAGGCACTTAATTATTACTACCAGCAACATTATACAGACAACATCATCACATAGACAGCGTCATCAGACAGACTACATCATCACATAGACAGCGTCATCAGACAGACAACATCATCACATAGACAGCGTCATCAGACAGACAACATCATCACATAGACAGCGTTATCAGACAGACAACATCATCAGATAGACAGCGTCATCAGACAGACAACATCATCACATAGACAGCGTCATCAGACAGACAACACCATCACATATATGGCGTCAGAAAGGCTGATTGAAACATACGGATTTCTCCATTTCAGGTGTGTTCAGTGTCAGCCGTTAACATGTATGCTATACAGGAGGCTGCCAAACATCTGGAGGAACAAAGGTGAACTTTTTTATTCTTTACTCTCTTATGTTCGGTAGGTAAAGTAGCCACCTGAGTCTATATATATATATATATATATATATATATATATATATATATATATATATATATATATATATATATATATATATATATATATATATATATATATATATATATATATATATATATATATATATATATATATATATATATATATATATATATATATATATATATATATATATATATATATATATATATTTATATATATATATATATATATATATATATATATATATAAATATGTATATGCCATTATCATTATTTGCCTATATATATATATATATATATATATATATATATATATATATATATATATATATATATATATAATATATATATATATATTGAAACACCTAATTAGCGTTTAGAAAAAATAGGAATTAATTATTTATGTTGTTTCACGTAGTTTTTTGCCTTAAGAAAACAAACCTGACAAATACCACATTAATTATAAGTGACAATTCAACGTGGGAAATTAAAAGAGTGGAATATTGGGCATCTACAAGCATTTTGTGGAGGAGACATTTTTTTATGATGAAAGCCAAGCTATGAGATCACTGAAAGTAAGATGGATGAAAGCTGATTACAATATGTCTAAAATAAATCTCTGAAGGGAATGACATGTAATATTGTTTAAAAAGTTTGAATGCAACATATGGTTTTAGAGCTTTCACAGCTATTAGAAATTATTTACACCACAACACAATACGTTACGCATTCGCCGCTATACCCTATTGAACTTTATAGTTCCAAGCGACTCTTTCTTACTCCAGTGTTACACCTTTAAGGTTAGGTATATTCTCTTGTGAAAAAAACATGTGATGCTAATGTGTTTTACAGTGCAATATATTGTTAGAAATATGCTTGTCAACTTAGACTTATTTTCAGATATTACACACAGAATAGATGTATTGATAATAATTTGTATAGCGCTATTTCAGACTACATCTGCTCATGGTGCTTGTGTAGATAATGTTTCTTATAGAGATTGGTCTTTAATTGTGTTTTGAAGCTATCAATTGTTTAACAGTTTTTCACTTCAGGGGGCAGGGCATTCCAATTTTTTTCTTGCCATTAATAATGTCTATTAATAAAGACTTATCCAGATACGATTTTCTTTCAGCAAAAAAGCTGTAATTCGGAACTTGGAGGAGTTCTTCAGACAGGCCGATAAGGATAACAGTGGTTCCCTAACTCTGAGTGAACTGGCCTCAGCCTTGAAGAAACAGGGGTACAAGGGTGGTCAAAAACAAATAGCAGTAAGTTGCCACATTATTGAGGGTGGTCAAATAGATAGCTTTATCAAAAGAAAATATATTTTCCGCGCAGCAAAGGTCCAATATACGTGTTGGGCCCTTGAGGGATTTTGATGCAACATTTGACCAACTTCCGGTCATAGTTACAGTGCTTTCTTAACTAGGCTCCAGCTATCACAAATGATTTTCATATTAACACAAAAAGTGCAATTGGTTTCACTGCCATGCCCTATCCAACTTTTAATCCCCCACAACGGTTCCTTACTCCTGTTTTCTACTTTCAAAGTTAGATATATTTGTTTATGGAAAAATTGAACAAAATTGAACATGTATCTTAATTTACGAAAACAAAAGTTAGAAGGTCTGGTGGAACAAGATGGATTTTAAAATCAGGCGAGTTAACCAAATTTAAATCAGGACAATGATGTTTAATGTAAAATACAATTTAAATATCAGCAGCTCAAAGCAAAAAAGTTGTAACTCAGATTACGATATTTAGAATTGAGCTAAGTTAAAGGAAGAAATAAATGACACAATAAACACAAAAACTAAACACAAACATTTGTACTGCTTTGGTTTTACTATTGTAAATGCACATTACTCAATAGTTTATATTATGTTTGGATTGCAGCAATAAGTGGAAAGAACCATTCTTTGTTTCTTCATCACAGTAATTTCCTTTATTCAATTTTGCTATTGTCGTTTTGCAGAAGTTCTTTCAGTTGGCTGACCAAACTGGGGACCAGGAGATTTCATTTGAAGAGTACATCCGGGTAATGGGAGACACGCCCCTAAAAATCCACAGGTGAATAACATCCCCACTAAAATATTCAACAAATGATGATTGCAAAATAATCATTTAAAATTTACCCTGAACAAGCTATCATTTATTTATTTTGATGTCAATAAAGTGGTTCAACTTCATAAATCAACACTGTTTTGACAATTGTTGTAATTATCATGTCAAGCCAGTCATGAATCAGTTCTTTATTTTAGTCAAGCAGCGATGAACCGGGTGTTTTCCATGTTTGACCGAGATGGGAATGGCCGGATAGATAAAGCGGAGTTGATGTTGGTTTTCCGGGAAATGGGGAAGGTAAGATAACAGACACATGATGAGCAACATCTGTTGTATGTTCTTCTTCATCAAAGTTCTAATCAACGATTTCTTTAGTTTTAATATTCATGACAAGGAAGGAAACATATGAAATATCCGGTTAGAAAGATGCGCATGATTTAACTGCATCCTGAGTAAATATCTATGTTGGAAATCACCATTTCTCAAACCGGAAGAGGAAGTTAAGGCTCACACCATCAATCAAAAAGCCAATGCATTTGGTAATATTATTACTCTGCCAATACGATGCTTTTAGTGAACTTAAAATCAACATTTTGGATCCTGATGAAGTGAGATGGATGACGCGGTGACCATAAATGCACTGGCAGATTTGCTGCTCTAAACTATATAAAAATAATAATTATCCAAGTTGAAAATGGGGGGGGGGGGGGCAAGACCCTTTAAGATCCTGACCAAAACATGTCAATGTGGACAAAATGTTTGATAACTTCTACAACATGCTCTCGGTATTTCTGCCATGTAAAATAAGTGAGGATGACCGCAGTCTTACTGATAAATGAACATCTCTTTTAAAAATAAACAACACAGGTTTCCATCTTGTGTTATTGTACAATATTGATGTTTGCAACCAATTTGTATGAACGAAATCATATCATTGTCTCATAGTGAACCAAAAGTAAAGATTCATCATTAAAAAGTTCTTTTCAGCGCTATATCCACAACAAATAGGCCTTTAGAAATATTAAACAGGTCTGAAATTACAAAGGAAGATATGTATGATAGATTTTAATGGAATTTCACTCCTGAGAATTGGCAATAGCTGAAGTTGAACTATCATTTTTCGTGTATAAAATCATATTTCCCCTACATAAATGCTTGTGCCATTTGAAAGTGGACAAGTTTTCTGTTAAAATCTAAAACATCCATTGGACACTTTGTCAACAAACATTGTTTAGCTGACCAGTGACTTTGTGCAAACACCTGTTTAGTAAAATTTTGTTTACAATGGGGCATCTTCAGATTGGGACAATGAAGTGATTTGGCTTTAGAGCCCTGTTTGTCCATAGATGTTTGTCCAATGGTACAGGCTTAACACCCTGACAGACCACAATAGAGGTCACATGATTGCATATACGTGGCCACCTGGTGGTCAAAAGAATACAGGCAGTACTTTACACCTTCAGCAAAGCACAATAACTATGGTCAGTGTATTTTGGTTGATTTTAGTGAGATAGCTTGATTGTATCACAGTTTCATGGCCACGTATCATTTGATCATACCCCAAACCTCTGTAAAATTGCCTGTGACCTCTGTGGTTTCATGAATGCTTTAAACATCATCGTCTTGTGTGCAAATGGTAAACTAATACTTCTGGCGCCAAATTTAAATTATATAGATGGCATTTTTATTCACATATATGATTTTGATAAATTGATTTTAAAAAATAAATTTGATAACTTAAATAAGTTTGCTATTAATTAAGTTTGCTATTAAGTTCGTTTCTGGTAAGAATTTGCGTCTGTAGAGTGAGAATTTGAAGGAGATAATTATATTTTTAATTATAATTTTGATATATGTCTATTTATATAGGTATTTACTGAGGAGGAAGTGCAGAGAATGATGAATATCGCAGACACTGACCAGTCGGGAGCACTTGAGTATGAAGAATTCATAGAAATTGTGATAGGCTCAATAGGAAAAGAATACTAATATTAAAAACACTTTACCTATTCCTTACCGGACTTATATTGCCAAAGATATTCGACCAAATTGCGGAATAAAAAATGTCAAAGGATGTATAAAGCTATCGAAGATTATTTAAGAATCACTTTAGTGTACATAAATATATATACATATTTCTGTATGACTATACTCAATGTTTTAAGGTAAATACGTATTATTTTCCATTTTATTATTTGTGTATTTATTTTTCAAAGACTGAGAAATTAAATTAAATTTTAACATGTCTCTGATATATTCGAAATGTACAATGAGGTTTTCTGTCTAAGTATTTGAAATATATCAGGTATGCATTTAAATTAGATTTTTTACATGACCTTAACTTGCAATTTCTCAGAATTTTATTCATTTTTTAAAATTTGAGGATGATATCTTGGTGTTGTATAATTGAAGTCATTAATTCGGAATAGATTAATCAAGACATGATTCAGGTTATCATGAAAAAGTAAGTTAAAAAAAACTTGAATGTATACGACAAATCCAATACGTGATAACAATTATGTAAAGTAGAGACAACACTTCCGTTGTCTTTCTTATCGAAACCGTCCATTCATGTCATTTGCTCCCCAGGGGGCTCTTCTGCCTTTGGTCATGCATGCGCACCACCTATTGGCAGGAACCATGATGACGTCAAAAACAAATTAACTGAACGAAATGCATCATATTATCAGGACACAGGGTGTCAGTTTTGGTGTAGCATAACGTCATGCACATGTTTTTGTACACAATGTTATGAATGTAATGCACGTTTTTCTCATATTCCCCAGTAATTGCAATGAAATACTATGGAATCATACACACATTGCACTTATAGTTATAGCTGTCACTCGGAGCCACGTGCTAAAAAGAAAAAAATGTATATTTTCTACTAATATGCACAATTGTACGGATTCTATGTTCACGCATTAATAAAGAACTGTATTATGAGGTTTTAATCTTTCTGTTGATTTATTTGGAATTATCATAATTTTCTCTTGTGGTATATTCATAATTCAATGATAAAACTGTTTCATACCCAATAATTTGTGGCCTCTAATAATTCTAGAAGAATGTATACTTGAGATAATGTATTATTACTGATGTAAAGAAATAAAACACAAAAAAAAAACAAGGCTCTTATTGTGAATCTAACATAAACATCGATTCACTACATATTTTGGTCACTTATTGTCAATGATGGTAGACTGGTATCAAGTTCTCAAGATGTAAATGTTTGAATACTTAAATTCATATAATTGACTGAAAACGTAAATAATGTTTTTATTTACATTGCCTGAACTGGTCCTGTATCAAGTGTGGTAGGAAACCTAAACCGGGCCTCTATAAGGTGTGGTAGGAGACCTAAACTGGACCTCTATAAGGTGTGGTAGGAGACCTAAACTAAGCCTCTATAAGGTGTGGTAGGAAACCTAAACTAGGCCTCTATAATGTGTGGTGGGAAATCTATACTGGGCCTCTATAAAGTGTGGGAGGAGACCGAAACTGGGCCTCTATAAGGTGTGGTAGGAAACCTAAACTAGGCCTCTATAATGTGTGGTGGGAAACCTATACTGGGCCTCTATAAGGTGTGGGAGGAGACCTAAACTGGGCCTCTATAAGGTGTGGGAGGAGACCTAAACTGGGCCTCTATAATGTGTTGTAGGAGACCTAGAGTGGGCCTCTATAAGGTGATGTAGGAAACCTAAACTGGGCATCTATAAGGTGTGGAAGGAGACCTAAACTGGGCCTCTATAAGCTGTGGTAGGATATCTAAAATGGACCTCTATAAGGTGTGGTAGGATACCTAAACTGGGCCTCTATAAGGTGTGGTAGGAGACCTAAAGTGGGCCTCTAAAATGTGTGGTGGGAAACCTATACTGGGCCTCTATAAGGTGTGGGAGGAGACCTAAACTGGGCCTTTATAAGGTGTTGTAGGAAACCTATACTGGGCCTCTATAGGGTGTGGAAGGAGACCTAAACTGGGCCTCTATAAGGTGTGGTAGGAAACCTATAATGGGCCTCTATATGGAGTGGTAAGAGCCCTAAACTGAGCCTCTATAAGGTGTGGTAGGAGACCTAAAGTGGATATTTACACATCTCTATATGCCCCGAATTTTATTATCATAAAATGTGGATATTATGTTCACAAAATATGATAAAAATGACTCTTCATGTGTTTTTAAAGTGATCATTGAAACGGGGACCGTTGTAAGATAATAAACAGAATAAGAACATCTGGTCGTATATTCAATACAAACATTACCTATCAGACCCTTAAGAGATTGTGGTATATCTCAAGCAACGTATACCTGCCATATTTTGAGTAGACTGGTCCCCCGCCGAGTGTCAAGAACATGTGGATACACAGAGGGCGGCACCAGTCTATATTTTGAGTGCTTTCAAGTTTGGCTACTAGTACTAGAACGCATTCCCTGCTGAACCATTCAGCATTTTGATTTCCCCCTCCAAAGTCTTTCATTTCAAATGTTGGTTCTTTCTTTTAAGGGAATAACATGTCGTGAGGATTGCTTCTTTTACTCTCATGACTTCCGGCATTAATTGCATCTTTGACTAGAATATTTTCAAAAGAGTATAATTATTAAATATTATACAAAGTTTAATGAATTATAGAGGCTCTTTATATATTCTGCATTTCAGAGTTTCTCAGAGTATGTTACTCACGATCTGCTTAGAGCCGTAAATAGTACCTTTAAATTGATCTCTCAATGTGAAGGACTTTGATGGGGAAACTTATTTCTGACTAATTATTGCACAAGAATACTTCACTGCATGATTAATTTTCTTACACAAACTTTTGCCCAATTATTTGATCATTACACATTATATGTTTAATTTATAATGAGCTGTTCATACCTTATGTTTATATTCATAAAATCTGAATCATTAAGACCCTCTCATATACAGTCAGAGATGGACACTATATATTTAATTCCATTGTCGATGACAAGCACAGGATTGCAATCTATGGCATAACGAGCATTAGAACTTTGCTCAAGCACACACACGTCTTCTTGGCGCGGCCTTGATTCAACTTACTATTTTGAACAACCAAGATACATCATAAAAGTTCCTTTTTTTCAATAAAAAAGCATCAACTTTCATTCACGAGACTATCAGATAAACTTGAGGGCAATTATTAAAAAGTAATTGAAGTATCCTCTGACAGAAGCTTGATTTCAAAATATCAAAACATGTTTAATTGCATCATTTGCCGAGATAATATTTCTTACATTGGCCAACTATATTTGTTAGATTGAAATCTCAAATTCAGATATAAGACCCTTTAAAAGTTCAAAAACAAAAGGTATTGTTAGGGCTAACCGCGTCATGTGTAAAGATTCTAAATACATTTTGTGGCTTCTATCCATCGAAACCGTGGAGCCAAAAAAAATATTGCAAACGAAGGTGTGTATGTGACCACCAGGGGACGCTAAGCATTGCACGATTTAACCACCAGGTGACGCTTAATGTTGTTTTGAAAGTATCGCGATCAACTTGCTGTGTTAAAATCTTTCAAAGTTGGATTTCTACCACCTTTTTTTTCATCTGATTTTGTAGTATTTATGAAAAAATATATTATCTTCAAAATCTTTTTCCGGTAATTTAAAGCCATATTTTTATTTTCACATTCCCAAAACCTGTTATCAAATTAGTCAAATGCTAATGCAAAAACGGTGCGTTGTTTAATTAATTAAATTTTTTCATAAAATCCGATATCTGAACATAAACATTTCAGACTAAATCGTTCTAACTTTAAAATGATATTTTGTCTTTTGAATATATTGTTTTGTGGCAAAAAACCTCACAGAAAATGCGAAGTTGTCATTGGGTTTCAATGATAGCTTCGACAGTGGGAGATTTTCTGTGTTAGCTTAAAATCCTACCCGAGATATCCTACCAATTTAGCTACCAGTCCATCACCTTGGGCCCAAACAAAAATGGCCGTGTTATCTTTGATGTCCCCAAGTGGACAGACTACTTTATTCAATGTTTTAAAGTCTGCTTGATATATATTATTGCTGTAATACAAATCATTGAAAATCCAATATTGAAAGTGATTTTTCATGTGACACAAAATTATGACTATATTTCTCACTGCACCAAACAACTGACTTTAAATACCTTAAATATTATTTGAAGGTTTATGCACATGACTTTTTATAACCCCACGAGAAAATACCAAACATTGAGAATAAAGTCTTTGGTACAAAACTCGTGCACTGAATAGTTAAATGGGGCATCGTCTCGAACACTATTATGTTACGGCCAAAATCTTTCGTGTAAACCTTGAATATTAGCCCAGCACAAAGGCCCCAAAATATTCAAGACTCCTGCAGTTTGGGCAAACTAGCTGAAATACACTTAATATCCTTTGAAAGTTAAAAATGAATGATTGATTGTTTGAATGAATAAATGAAAGAATGTATGAAAGAAAGAAAGAATGAATGAATGAATGAATGAATGATTGTTTGAAAGAATTAATAAATGAGTAAATAAATAAATAAATGAATGAATGAATGAATGAATGAATAAATGAATGAATGAATGAATGAATGAATGAATGAATGAATGAATGAATGAATGGATGGATGGATGGATGGATGGATGGATGGATGGATGGATGGATGGATGAATGAATGAATGAATGAATGAATGAATGAATGAATGAATGAATGAATGAATGAATGAATGAATGAATAAATAAATAAATAAATAAATAAATAAATAAATAAATAAATAAATAAATAAATAAATAAATAAATAAATAAATAAATAAATAAATAAATAAATAAATAAATAAATAAATAAATAAATAAATAAATAAATAAATAAATAAATAAATAAATAAATAAATAAATAAATAAATAAATAAATAAATAAATAAATAAATAAATAAATAAATAAATAAATAAATAAATAAATAAATAAATAAATAAATAAATAAATAAATAAATAAATAAATAAATAAATAAATAAATAAATAAATAAATAAATAAATAAATAAATAAATAAATAAATAAATAAATAAATAAATAAATAAATAAATAAATAAATAAATAAATAAATAAATAAATAAATAAATAAATAAATAAATAAATAAATAAATAAATAAATAAATAAATAAATAAAATAAATAAAGCTTTGCTCGAAGGTTGTCAATGATTTTTTAAAGTATAAAGTGAAGTTTTACATGGATTTCTCTTTATTATTTTCAATAAAAAAACATTAAATCTATTTTGGTAAAGCAATTGCTTTTGACCAAAATATCATTTTATGGAAATACAGCTATGATGCATTTTTGGTTGTCATGGAAACTGCTTTAAAATTGCGTTTTGCAATTTTTCTCTCTCCAGCAAAGCTTCATAGATAATTCATCGTAATGACAGGAATAAGCAACATTTTCTTTGGTCTTTTATGAATCACCACGTTCATCAATTTGGGTTAATTACTGTGAGTGTTAATTATCCAACTCAATCTATTACAACCTTAATTAAGAATTCATTTGTTTTTACATAAGAGTTTTCATAATTGATCGGAATGGAGCTTGATGTAGACTAATGTGGCTGTTATGGTAGTGAATAGCGTCCATTGACAAGATACACTTTAAATCGTCGTGCTATATCTATGAACATTTAGATAACAGATATTTGATTGGAAGTGGCAAACCAGCAAGTGGACCCAGCAAAACATATGGTGACGCATAACAAACAATAGCAAATTCATTGATAGATTAGTAAATAGATGATTGAGCTCTGGAAGAAAGGGTTTTTGTATAAAATGACTCATTACAATTTTGATTATACTTTAAGTAACTCACATCAAATAGGTACACCATGCAAAATAGTTTTAAAATGTTTTTTTCTTGAATGGGACGAAGCCAACAGCATGGAAATAATATTTTCTTCGATGCCAATGCCAGACAAGATTTAAGCATATTAAAACAAGTATTAAGTGGCAAATATTCCTTTATTGAGCTCCAATATCACAAACACATTACTATAAACCAAATCCGTTACCATATTGATCCATCACTCACTCAGCCCAGGATCCAAGCCGGACAAATCTCGCTTTTAATTTCTTGATGAAATGAGGAGGAACTACAGCCTTTTCTCCTTTATCTGATTGGTTATGTTAAAGTTGTGGTTATTTCAAGCCTTATATCCAAGGGTGCTGAGGAATGAAGGACATGCACCTGGTCACTTCATCGGCCTGTCACGCAGGCTAGACACAGACTTAACACGCAGGCCATACACGCAGGCAGGGGTGGATATTATTTCATTCAGTTCGG
Organism: Amphiduros pacificus; assembly: GCA_949316495.1. Classification (NCBI taxonomy): domain Eukaryota; kingdom Metazoa; phylum Annelida; class Polychaeta; order Phyllodocida; family Hesionidae; genus Amphiduros; species Amphiduros pacificus. The sequence continues at coordinate 14,981,163 of OX439003.1, read as the reverse complement.
GAAATGGAGGTTATTTTATGTCAAACCAAAAAATTAAGAAATAAACCTATTTTTGATATTATTTCGATAATTTCAGAAATTAGACGTTATTTGGCACCAAACCACAATACAGTGACATACACATATTTATTTTGTCTATTTTGAACTAGAAATAAGATATGTAAACATTCCAAATGTCTCTCTTTCAGACTCATATCAGTTGAACACCCACGGGCCTTATTTGCAATTTCTAGCAATTGTAGGTGTGGATTTCCAGAATAATACCTATAGAAAAATATATAAGCTTTTGTCAATGGTTATACATATGCATGTATACTAAAAACAGGCCAAGTTTCCTTCTTTTAAGGTCTATAATCCACAATCAGTTTGAAGCATCGGGAGAGAACTTCGGGTGGTCTCGTATATTTACGTAACTGCCTTCGGCACACATGGTGGACAAACTCGTTTGCATGAGATTTTTAAATACTCAACTCTTTTAGTGATAATTCATATTTTATGCCATGATTATATCTAAAATGTTCCAAAAAAGTTTTATTATTCTTTGGATGGCATTAAATAAAGAAAATATAAATACTTGATATAAGTCACCAGCTGCAAAAACTGAGTCGAACCCGTTTTAACGGTAGTTAAAACGGGTTCAATTTAACTAATGAAAAATTAAGACTAGCTGGTTAAGTTTACTTTTTCTGTGCTAAATTAACAAATAACATTACTTTGAACACATTTAAGCCAAAAAAAACATAAGTCTGTCCCAGTTTTTCATTGTGGATTATAGACCTTAATTACGACATAAAATAGCCTTAAGTCTATATGATATATTAATCGATTTCCTTTTTAGCACATATGACGGTGATATCATATTACCAACTTTCACCTGTTTTACGCATGTTTAATGATTTAAGGGGGAGATAAATATTTATGCTTTAATCGATGATACTGGAGGACTATTGATTGATGGAGCGTATGAGGCCAACAGTACATGGAAACAAACCGTGGGATAGTTGTAAACACGTCTTGCTGGTAGTGGTTGGGGAAGGGGCTGATGCGTGGCTTTATATATAGGGTACTCTAGGCGGCGGTGACAGCCTCCAAACACAGGTGACAGCGCACCGCCTTGTGGTAGAAGAGCCCAAGCCGGCCTTGAAGCTTAAGGGGAGCGCAAGCTTGTCAGACAGGAGGTTTAGTAGGGGAAGAGCGGGGGATTATCATTACGGTCTGTGGCGGATTCCGGACGGAGCCGCGGCCGGGGGGATAGGCACAGCGGCAGGTGAGCGCACCATCTCCCGGCGGCCTGCCTGCGTGCCTCATCAGAACCACACCTGGCGCGGGACATCCATCACTACTCGGTCTGCGTACCAGGCGGATGCCACACATCTTTAAGCCTAGCTGCCTGCACTTCCCGTGTCACCACACCCTGCCCGCGCGCCGCCTACCGGTGAGGCAGCCTCACTGACCCAGCTTGGATACGCAGGCCTATGGTATTATTTATTCTCATTCCGCCGCAGAGACGGGAGTACCACACAGGAGCTACTACTATACTTAGGCCATGTGAAAAACACGGGAGATAAACAGACCATGATAGCCACAGGTGGACACACAACCGACTGATTAACAGCTAGCCATGCCTCTCCTCAAATACGGGGGAGGCGGGGTGGGGGCGGCGGGAAGCCTACCCTACAAGGAGACAGGGGTGGCTGCTATGCAGGTCGCCCTGCGTAGGGCTTGTCCCTGCACCTGTCACGAGAACAGAATCTGCTGCCTGACCCTGCAACAGGCCACGCTCCTCGCTGGACTCATCTCAGTGGTAAGATATCTGCACACACTCCCAGCATCGGCACGGTAGCTAATAGCAAATAGCACTGATAAAGTTTGAAAATGGTTTTCTAATTTTCACAAAATCGTGTGACTGTTTCAAAAATTTGGCTACACCACATGAAATAGATAAATTAAATACAGCACTCATTTTTATTATATATGTCAACAAATCTTCTGCAGTGAAGGCGAGAATATTTCTGTCGTTCTGTCTGTCCGTCAACTTTCATCTCCTCCTCAGAAAATACTGGTCACAGTTAAATGTAGGTAAGATGCCGATAAGGTTAAGAATCATTTTGATTCGCTGAAATTATCTTCTAAATCTGCTGGGAACGGTTTTGAATGATCATTTATGAAGTAATCTGGAGGCGTTTGATGAAAATGTTCAAAAATATTACAAAAAAGCAATGAACAGCATAGGTCCAAGGCCATTGGCCTATTTTCTAAATTTACAAAAAGTGCACTCTCTGATCTATCAGAAATACATCTTGATAAAAGATCGATATATGCCGCACACAATGAATTGCCATTATCTGTCTTAACGATATCCCACCTGATGATAAACACGTCATCAGTTTGTGTGTCCCAAACACCTGTGTATGATCATGATCATTATATTGTGAAACATTCTGAGAATCCAATATCGATGCAGATATTCACACAAGTACTCACTTGAGCATCCTTCCCAAAAAGAATCGAAATTCTTTCAAAATTAGTGTGAAATAAATACATGATTTGTTCACACATATTATTGTTTTTTTAAAAGATTGTTTGCTAAAGCATGGGCAAGTACCCACGTTGTTGCTAAATTGACCCAAAGCGCACTGACTTGACCAATTTCTATACATTATGGAGTTGATGAGTATTGATGAGAGTCGCTGACTTTCTGCCCTTAAATCTGGCAACTATATTCGCGGCTTTGTGGAAATCATGTGGAAATCGAACTAACACACGAATGTGAATCTTTCTAATGATACATACGTACATACCTACATACATACAAACATACATACGTACATACGTACATACATACGTACATACGTACAAGGCCACGGGCCGTGGCGCAGTTGGTTAGAGCGCCAGCTTATTAGCACCAGTCCCTCTTTGGTGATCCAAAGGTCGTGGGTTCGAACCCGGCCCGTGCCGAGATTGAATTCATGACACAATTTCATATATGAGCTGAGGCCTTTGCCTAGAGGGTTAACCCGTTGTCCTTGTAAATCTGTGACCGGGTTGTCATGTCAAGGCATGACAATTCAGTGAGGCAGCACTATATCTGCTACAAGTAGGTCTCATCACGAAATGACTGAAATAATGTTGAAAGTGATGTAAAATCCCAAACAAACAACCAAACAATCAAACAAAACATATGTACATACATACACACATACATGCATGCATACATGCATACATAAATACATACATAATATTTTCCTCATTTGACAATAGGACAAATACACACTGTTTCATTTTCGTAATGGTTTGCAATATATATCGTTAAAAATAAACAAAATACAACTACAGACAAATTATCTGTTCAATCCACAGCAAAGCGTAAAACTGGTATGTGTATATTTACATCAAGACCTGATTGAAAATAGAGCAAGATAAAAAAAGCAAAATCTCAGCTGGTCACGTGACTAAGCTTGGGCGCCCCCGGAGGTCCCAATGGGGGCACCGAGTTGTAGACCTGACGTACACAGATAAAGTCGCCGTGTTTGTTGAGGGTTTACCTCGGGGATCCCCAGTGTCACCATTTGGGAACCATCAGCACGCGGCTCAGCAAACTGCACACAGCCCTTCTTTACACATATATTGCAATCAAACAGGAGAGGAAAAAGAGTAACAGCCTTGCCTTCCTGCAAATATTGACAGGAAAGGCCTTTCAACTTTATTTATGGCTTGATCAGAAGATAGAAAAGCCTTAATTCTCTTATGCACATGCACATTATGTGTTAGGCACTTAAGAGATTTTGATGCAGTATTTGATCAACTTTCGGTCATCTTGGTTTCGGTGCTTTCACAGTTTGGCTAGACCTATCACAGATTATTTTTAAGGCAATATAATATGCATTCAACGCTCTTTTCCATTCAACTTTTTTATCCCCAACGTTGGTTCCACATCATAGACTTTCATCTCAATGTTTGGTATTTTCTCTTGAGGGAATAACGCGTCATGATGAATCTATGAATGTTCGTATCTATACAGAGTTGAAACATCATTTACACGCTAACTGAATAGCAAATGGATTTTATCTAAAGCAATTTAGAAATTATATCTTGTTGCAAAAATGCGAAAGCTAAATGCTATTACATAAAATGATATTTTAAAATGAAGGGTTTTCTTCCAGTCATAAGATTAACCACAATATTCGCTTTGATCTCAAACTTTTATATGCTACAAAGAAATGTCAACACCCTGGAACAACAACAAAACTGTCAGGCTGCATGATTAATTACAAAGTCATGATGTATATTTGATGACATAGAATAGGCCTGGATCCAATCCATATACGCAGATACCTCTCATACTGATGATTCCACTCTACCTGAAATATAAAGAGAAGCGAGAGTCATGTTTTTTTAGTTTTTATTTTAAATAATAGAATAAATTAAAGTGGTACAAATAGTATATGTTATTTTTGAGAGAATAACATTTCATATTTTGAGCCATATTTTGAGCCATATTATGAGCCATATTTTGAGCCATATTTTGAGCCATATTTTGAGCCATATTTTGAGCCATATTTTGAGCCATATTTTGAGCCATATTTTGAGCCATATTTTGAGCCATATTTTCAGCCATGTTTTCAGCCATATTTTCAGCCATATTTGTTGAAAAGGTACATCTCACAGTCTGGCTCATGACTGGAACAAGTCTCCCTTTAGTATGGTGATTTCTCTTAAAAACTGTATTCAAAATGCTATATTTACATCATCTGCTTTCATAAATGTTTTTCTATAGGCTAAAGCACCCAATTGAATAAAAATATCGGCTGATTTGTTTCTCAACAAAAAAACAAAAAGAGAAGAAATATTTTAGTTGCAAGGTTCTCTTTATAGTCAACATCGTTGATATGTTTACAGTATGTTATGTTTTTGGTCACGTTTGAGAGTATAATTTTTCATATATCATGTACATGATATGTACACATGATGCCATCTCAGTCACAATATTATTTTGTTGATGGCTCCCCCTGATGACAGCCTCAAGTTGATGTCCCAATGGTTGCAGTATACCAACAGGTGGGATGGCCGTTAATCACCTTCCGGTCTAGTTTATGTACTGCTGGTTGTAATAAAGGAACAATCCCTGTCTCCTTAGAGACGCAGTCCATCTCCTAGCAACTGCCGCTCATCTGTCCATTTTCATTCTACTTGTAATTGTCAAAGGTCCATAAGATTCTGGTCCATAGAAGAATGAAGAGCCTTAGAGGACTGTACTTCAACAATACCTTAATAGACATTAGTTTCAGTGAAACAGGGTTGCAATATATTAACATGATAAAGGTTCATACATCAAAAAGATTTTGTGACAGATTTGAGATTATGATGAAACATGTATGTGTACTCAAAGGATAGTTTGTACTGTTTTACGCTTAAAAGAATGGTTAGTGAGTATGAGAAAGATATTATATCTAAAGGGAATCACTCATTCATTTGAACACGGTATTGGCATATTTGATATTTGATAATGTTATGCTATCTGTTAATTTTGGAGGTGCGAACTGAACTGAAGATCAAGAGCAGGGGGTTAAAAAGTGTTGAGTCGCGAGTGCATTTGCAGGTATTGCGTTGGCGTCAAAATAAATCATTTGTGATTGGGATTGGCAGCCAAGCTGTGGAAATACTGAAAAAAGGTTGCTGAGAGCTGGTTGAAAACCTCAAAATCTTGTAAAGACCTAACACGTCATGTGATAGCTATAGACAAATGCATATTCATGGATTAAATATATATTTATGTTTGAAAATACATTGATATGTTTGCCTCTGTAAAGAGCCCGATAGAGGAAAGGCTTACAGTTGTGTGCGGCCTCCTGAGGTTAGAGGTACGTTTTACAGCCGATGACTTAACATTGCGAGTTAGCCAAAGATCCCTGCTGGCACCTGTTGCCTTGTTTTGCCCAAGAGGATACACCAGACCATAACACTTTTTATATCTGTAATTACTTAAGTGCTGAGGTGTTATGGGATCATGCTAAAACATGCAACTTCATTCAGAATTGATATCAGGAGGTTTATATCGTCCCCCGTGCGATCGTAAATCCAGCATATTTTTGCCCCTTGTTTCTACTTTATTCCGGGCAGCACATGGTTACACTGCAATGAGGACAACAACTTTATGTTTATTTTAGTAATTAGAGAAAATAACATTAAAAAACACATACATCAAATATAGAGAGTTTTTATGATAATCTAGATTGTAATAGAGTGAGTTTGTAATCTATGTCTTTTCTGTGTTTCAGATTTTTTCGCTGCTCATCTTTGCCCACGAGGTGGCGCTCGAAGGTATGTGAGCCTGATTTCTTCACTCATTTGCCCTTGTTATTAGATTTCAGCCAGGCCCATTTTTCTCCTGTCCGTCTGCATTTGTTGTATTCCGCAAGACCAGACAGGCAATACATTGGAGATTTGCTGAGCATTGTTAGATTGCCGTGACAGTTGGGGTATCTCCTGCCATCTGGGATGGAATCATCAACCTTAATGTGATTAATCCTGTCTGTTTACATGTTGCTAACAAAGTATCGTATGGCATCAAATAATATATGACACACAGTCCTTCTCTGTGTGAGGGATGTTTCTCAATATATAATGACTTTATCAACAAGATTTGGATTTTAACCACAACACTTTGCAAAGTGGCTTGTATTTTCAAATGGTCCTGTTTGAAAGAGTTGCATCTGAGCAATCTTGCAGGAGCAAGTGATTCTGATACATTTAATTAACTTCAAGGTACTCACTTAAATGATAAGAAAGACCTAACCGAGACTGACAGAGAATTACACAAGTATTATATTAGTATTGCTGTCCAAGGAAATGTGTTTAGATTTTATAGAACAAGACCAATCTTAGGGTCAAGTGAATATTTCCCAGTCCAGAGATTAGCACATACAGCAACAAGAGTCCCCTGAGTAGAAGGGCCTGATGCCAGGGGACCCGGGCCTGCAGACCGGCTGACGACACCACTACACAGCAAACTTGACTCCATTCATATTTTTGTTGAGATCCAGAATGTTTTCCTCTCTCCTGATGAGGTATATGGACTGTTTGATTTGGCTGGCTGTATGGAAGTAGCGTGCAACCTACAGCAAAGGTCCAGTTGAGCAAGGCAGCCCAGTCAAACCAATGTTTCTGCCATAGCCTAACCCCGTACTGTACCAAACCCCTCTGTATGCCAGTCTTGATATTATATCACAATACAACAATCAGATAATCTCAGCCTAATCCATTATTCAGGACACAGCCGTGTGGGTCTACATATACACTGGAGAAAGGACCAAGATTTATTTTTGTCAGGCCCCCACCAATGTATAAACCTGAGTGGAGGAGTAGCCTATCTCACGTTTCAAGTCAGATCATGAAAACATGGGCTGTTAGATATTATGCATCACCAAATCCTGACATATAGTCTGATCCCGCCCTATATATAAATCTAAGTTCTAAGTCGAATAAATACCAACAGTTAAGTCAGTACTAAAGGTTAAATTGCTGTTTATGGTAAAATTCCGGTGCAGAGTTAAATCCAATCTTAAAGTCAGATTCTAGCTTATAGTCAAATTCTTGATAATAGTTGAGTTATGTGATTGTCAACTACTTACCTTAAGTTAGATCCAGGAATTTAGGAATAAAGTCAATGATCAAAACAATATAGCATTAATGATATATCTATGTGTGTGTGTGTGTGTATCTGTGTGTGTGTGTGTAAATAGAGAGAAAGAAAATGGTTTCTCTATTCATTCATTTTTAACTTTTCTTAGAGAAAAAAACACAAAAAATACTCAGTAGTCAATTATATAAAATGAACAGTTTCTACTCTGTCTGTTATACATATTAAAAATCTGCAAGGGACACTATTGACTAAGCAAGAGTGGTGGCTGGAACTCACCAACAAAGTTGTGAGCAGCCTGAAGTGGTGTTGTTAAATATTTCAATGGTCAGCCCATGTTTACAAATTGCTTGCTGTTCGCCCCTATTCATGAAGTACAATATAAAATAGCTTTATCTAAGACCAAGTTCTATCACTAATGCTCAACTTCCCTGCGTGGTGTTTTCGTTAGTGATGACTTGATTCACTTCACTGGCTTTTTCCATTGCCTTTTTTGTCGGGGCTTTTGAGATTTTTTTTTTACAATGGAATTGCTTTAAAATATTCAGCATAGACTTCTTGCACCTCTTTAGTTGATACAGACTGCTTTCTTAAGTCTAAGGATAAAAAAAATCAGATTTGTCTTGAAACTCATGCATACAGGTTCTCATGGATGCCCACTGTAACACATTCTGAACTCAAGCGCTTAAGCCTAATGCATTAACGAGACTGTCAATTTAACTCATGATATGATCATGAAAATCACATTGACTTTTTAGCAAAATCCGATATTTTGCCCACAATTTTGTCTAAACCTCTTTGTTATTCCCTACGATATCTAAAGAAGATAAGTTTATTGGGTAAATATATATATATATGCATATGTATATGTATATATGTGTGTGTGTGTGTTTGTCTATCTGTTGATGTAAAGCTGGTTTTTCATGTTGGAGCCATTACCAAGATGCACAGGGGGTTATGTTTTTGCTGGTAAACTGAAGCGGAACAGAAATGACAGAAATGCTAAACTTTGTATGTTATTTGTGAGGAGAAAAAGTAACGATGAGACGAGAGCTGATTTGGGAAGCTGTGAATGAAGCTAGGCTGAGATTTATGAGCCCTGTCCCCAGCAGCCATCAGGAGTCTAGATGGACCAGTTTGTTCAGTTATTTCTGATGGTCTACGCTCCCTGATTTAGCACAGACAGCCCCCTGAGGTTCCCAGCTGTATGCGGGGACGCTGATTGCAGCCAAAACGTGGATTCTGATTTTCGTTTCTTGTACTGCTGATTTATGTGTCATTCTTCTGCATTTGTTCATTTTGTTAATGGTATAATACACCAACAGAAGATGATTTGTCCTGTGAATGACATAAATATAAGAAGCCAGACTAATTGTTGACTCTCCAATGCAATTTTGTTGCATCGTCCTGCATTAACTCCACTGGGAAAATCACCACCGCCTGCTAACTATGTATATATATATATATATATATATATATATATATATATATATATATATATATATATATATATATATATATATATATATATATATATATATATATATATATATATATATATATATTCGGTGGTGTCACTAGTTTCATCTATCAAACCGTTTTAAGGTTATTTGTTTCACTCAATTGAGAGTAAAGGATAACAGTAGAAGAAAGGTTGCTTTATCTAAAGATGAGCTCAGAGACTCATAGCTGAAGCTGTAAGTGAAGTTAGTCTTGCAGTTTTCCACTTTTAACATTAACAATGCAAATTTAATTGGTTTGTCTCCAGGTGCACGAACAATGGAGGGTGGTCACAAGGTGCATTGTAAGTGAAATTCCGTCTTCGTTATTGGCATCGTTATCGTCCTTCACTGCAAGTTGTTAAAAAGTTTTTGTCCTACACTTTTAAGGGTTACACTGAAAATTCCAAAATATATTGGCATAAATATATAAATACAAAAAGAAAATAGTGGGGAAATGTTTCCTTGCTTCTTTTGGCTTCTTCCTTGTTGCCTTCTTTATGTAACCTCTTGTTGTTGGTGCATCATTCCGGTTGCCGTCTGGTTGTTGGCCTTCCTGTTGTTGGCCTTCATGTTGTTGCCCTTCCTGTTGTTGCCTTTCCTGTTGTTGCCTTTCCTGTTGTTGCCTTTCCCGTTGTTGCCCTTCATGTTGTTGCCCTTCATGTTGATGCCCTTCATGTTGTTGCCCTTCTTGTTGTTGCCCTTCATGTTGTTGCCCTTCCTGTTGTTGCCCTTCCTGTTGTTGCCCTTCCTGTTGTTGCCCTTTGTGTTGTTTGCCTTTCCTGTTGTTGCCTTTCCTGTTGTTGCCTTTCCTGTTGTTGCCTTTCCTGTTGTTGCCTTTCCCGTTGTTGCCCTTCATGTTGATGCCCTTCATGTTGTTGCCCTTCTTGTTGTTACCCTTCATGTTGTTGCCCTTCATGTTGTTGCCCGTCCAATGGGACCACCTTTTAGACATATGTGGTAAGTCTAGTAGCTCCATGTTTGAGCAATGTCACCGGAGAAGCGGGTCCCCATCGTTCACAGACACATTCCACAAACAAACCCATTGTTCATTAGTTGGTGGGGAAAGGATATTGGTGTTACTATAATGTCTTTTACTCTGGCACTCTGACACTCTGGCACTCTTGCACTCTGGTACTCTGACATTTTGGTTCTTTGACATTCTGACACTTATTTTCTTTCTCCAATTTTAACTCAAATTCAGAGTGATTAGGAAAAGCTCCATTGAAAAATTATAATAGTTTCAATTACGAATGTTTCTCGCATTGGTCAGTGCAATCATGAATCACCCGTCTATGTAAGGATGTCATCTGAGAAAACGTGTTCAAAAATGTTTATAATGTAGATTTTTTATGCTCCCAAACATATCATAAACACATCTATAAGCAGATGGTTTTATTAGTATGTGAATGCAAAATTACTTGAGTTGTTAACTATGCACAGGAAAATATGAAATGAACATTAAGACATGTATTTTATAAGATATTTTTTTTTGACCACAGCTTTTAAAAAACAATCTTCAATAAAAATATATATATATATATTAAAAGATTTTGAAAACATATCAGGATATGATCAAATACCTAAATTGAACTTTTGCCAGGGGATATAGAAATGTGTATACATGGAGTCGGTGCGTGTGTATGGTTACAATATGAAAGTCGTGCTCTGCACACTTATATTATTGACATGCTAACCAGCATGAGGCAGGACTGGGTGTTTGTCAATGGTTGCTCCGAGGACCAGCCTCGGTCTCGTGATATGGTAATTGACCACACTCCTTGCAGCGACAAGCACTCGTCACTGCCACATACATATTGGCATGTCAGTGCACTATAGATATTTGCTATGCACTACTTTCATTCTGGAATAACTCAGTGGGAAATGACGTGCATGGGTTTTCAGATATTCTCAAACCGGAGGACCCTGATCATTGTCATAGAAAAGTTGTTTTTAAAACTAGAGGATTCATTCACAAATGAATTCATTATTGCCATATTTCTGGAATTTAAATAAACATGAAAGATGACTAAAATCATGAAGGCTATAAATATGGATGACTATATATTTGTATGTGAATATTGATGACTATAGATATTGTTGGCAATAGGTGTATACGCTCTGCTTCCAATCACGCTTTTAAATGCAGGACTGTTTTCATGGTTCATTTCAATTATTTAAATCAACTTGATGAAAATGATCTATATTTATTTAACTTTTACCCGAGAAACTGTAGTTTAGGAGTGGTTAACAAGACAATTCTGATAAGATTTTACATCCGTTGGTTTATTGGGTTATTGTTCGGGCCTTATTTACTTCTACTTTGCAAATCCTCTTCATATGAAAATTAACGGACCTTTAGCATCTATTTAACTTAACTTCTACGTATTATAGGAAGAATGGAAGAATGGAATTATAGGAAGAATGGAAGAAAGGAAGAAAGTTTCATTCCATAAAAAAACTTGGACTTGAAATATCAGCGGAGTTATTTTCATGCCGGTTCTCATTATGATATATTGTCAATATTTTTAGACCACGAATTTTATCTTGATTCAGATTGGAATTGAATGCCACTGTATTTCATGCATGTCCCAAGTTTCTGAGTCGACACAACAATTTTATTAAAAATATTGATGCATTCCCAACTTGTATTTTAGTTCAGAATCAGACTTGAATAAAGAATTGGTCTGATGAGGCAAATATTTCCTGACACCAATAACTGCAGGTCAGAACAGGAAACTTCTATTACGTAATATCAACTGCAGAAAAATGTATTTGTCCCCCCCCCCCCCGAAAAAAAAATCTGATTTGCATCAACTTATGAGAAACCGAAATGAGTGTTTACTCGGGAATATTGAAAGTGGTAGAATTTGAGAACTTGAAGTAAATTGTGGATTGTCACAGTAGTTTGAGAAATGGAATTGTTGATCCCAGACAGTAGTCTGATGTGGTGCCGATTTATGGGGGGTCAAGGCTTTCCCAAGGACAAATGTGAAAGCAGTTTGTAGGCTTCCATATAATTCTGTCTTGCACCAGCAAATTACTTAGTTATTCGTGTGATAAGCAACAGCTAAATGAGGTTGTTCATGTAATTGCAAGGTGAGAGGATAACTGACATCTACAATAGGCCTTGGTGAACGAATCTTACACGGTACCTGGGTTATCTTTCCTTGACCCAGCACGTCGCGGTTTATGCAAACTATTGATCTTTCCTGTCCCCCTTCACCTCTCCCCCCTTCACCTCTACCCCAAAAATGCCCCCCCCCCCCAAAAAAAAAAAAAACAACAAAAAAAAACAAAAAAAACAAAAAAAACAACAACAACAAAAAAACGAGAGTCGCCAATAACGCGCGACCGTGAGTTCCAGGTACGAGATGCAGTCTGGGAACACAGAGGCGGTGACCGCAGCGCGCCCCCTAGCGGATAAGAGAGCCTGACTTCTGCAAGCTGGACATTTATCTCTGCCTGACATGCCGTATTGGTCCTGGTTTATTACAGGCTTTTCGTCAAATGATCTACAGTTTTGTTTACATGTCGTTTGTGAACTCTGTTGCAAAGAATATTCCAAGTTCTCTCTGTCAAGCTACCATGAGCTATTTTTGTCACATATTCTGAGGAAGTTACCTCTCCAGAACTGATGCAGGTTCTATGTTAGATGATCAGCATATTCACCATATTAGAATACATAGGGAAAAAGTACATACTCGTAGTATCCAATCATATTGGTCAATATCTATAAATGGGATTTGGCTATTTTTAAAAATCAAATTCACATAATAAATTTAATTTAAGATTCTGATAAACATCATTTATAAAAGAATATTGAATGGTTTATTGATCTTTACTGAAGGCACAAAAAGAATGTTCCCATATAGTGTAGCACATTTGGTTTTATGTGTCCTTCAGCGAGGTCCGGGCGGTCTGATATTCAGCCCAAGTCGGCCACATTGGTAGATAACAAATTCTCCTTGATGTGCAGAACTATATCACCAATTCTAAGAGATTAGCGATCAAATAGAGAGGATAAATGGACGGATCAACAAGAGGATTATCAGATTAGGTTAGCCCATGAATGTTACAACAAAGGATGAGAGATGTGCATTTGTCTGATAATCCCTCTCTTTGTGTCTCTGTGTTTCATGTAGTTTATTATATTCTGTAGCCATATATCTCTAGAATATCCTTATGACATAAACTTCAATTCAGAACTATAGTCTATATGAATGAAATTCCCTAGAATCACTTCGGCTTTCCTGTTGTGATATTAATAGTGCATTACCTTTTATGGTGGTTAGGAAATGTTTCGACATGTTAGAACAAGTTACTGAGACAACAAGGTTTGCTACTGGAAGCGTCCATTTTTGGATTGTATTGTCTTGTCATAAACTGTGAATAAAAGACGTATTTGATTTTGTTTAAATTGTATGTCGGATCCATGTATTCCAGATGAGTTCTAACACTGAACAGTGCATTGGAATTACTGTTTTCATTGAGTTACCCCCAATGCATATGAATCATATTAAATGAAAATATGACATGACTATCCACAGACCCATCTCTATTTAGCTGAGCAGTTTCAGCCCAATATAAGACAAGCTTATTCATACTTACCATTTACTCTCTTTGAGTATCTGGGATCAAGTGCACAATGCATGTAAAACTAACTGATCATGATTGATAGAGCATGATAAAAAAGTGAAAAGTGAACCATTATTATGATTCACGTAGCAAAAATGGGAATCTTTGTTTTGATTATGACGGAGCGAACACGCCTATAAATAACAACATACCACGAAAAACTTACTATCGAAATACACTCACTGATCAAAGCATTAAGCATAGACATATGACGTGCGACCTTAATGGCAGTGTGTCCAAATGCCAATCAAGGTGCGCCCTTTGTCCACGTGATAAAATAGGCCCCGCCCACCCGACTGTCAACCCGACACGTTGCGCTTTTCGTCAGACCAAAACACGAAAACATGCATTAATTTTGGCAGATGAAGACCATATAAATGTGAATTGCACGAAAAATTCAGAATGTAGCAACTTTCACACTTCTAGGCAGGGGCATTCTTGCCTAAATATGATTTCCTGTGACTCAAGCGAGCAACATGAAGCCCCGCCCACTTTCTCTGACGTTGGCCGGCCTTGCCCCCCAGCGGAGATGCCGAACTTAATGACCCCTGTAGATCACGTGACGTCTGCTGACCCAGACGACCACGTGGCACAACAAAGCGGTTTCACATTTATGCCTTCACGTAGAAATGATGGGCTAAATAAGAAAACATCGCCACATAAAACACACAGGGATCTGATTATTGCAGTCTCAAATGCGCAAAGTGTAGGGAACAAAACTGGACATGTTAATGAGTATATTTATGAAAATGAAATTGACATCTTCTTCATTACTGAAACCTGGATGAATGAAATGAACGAGCATATGATATTATCAGAATTAAAGAAGAATGAGTACGAAGTTGAGCATGTTCCTAGACCACTGAGGTCTGGGGGGGGCCTGGCCGCGGTCTACAGGAAGGAGTTAGGTGTAAACAAAGTTAAGCATAACCATATTCTGTCAACTTTTGAACTAATGGAAATTAAAATTACCACGAGTACCCGGACCTGTACAGTCATAACTATTTATAGGGCCGAACCGTCTGGTAAAAACCGATACACCTACTCGCAGTTCTTTGATGAATTCTCTGAAATTTTATCTTATTATAGTATTTATGAACATGAAGTCATATTTATTGGTGATTATAATTTCCATCTAAATAAACCTGATATGCCAAATGTGTTAAAATTTAATGACATTTTGGATTCTTTTAATCTAAAGAATCACATTAAAGAACCAACGCATATCATGGGGAACACATTAGATTTATTAATATCTGACATACAGAGTAATATCATTAAATGGCATCTTGTTGATGAAAAGCTATCGGATCATAGCATAATAAAAATACAATTAAACATGAGAGCAAAAATTAACAACAAGAAAAAAATATCTTATAGAAATTTCAAGAAAATGAATATTAAAAATTTTATGAAAGATATAGATTTGAAATTTGGTAAAGATAAATCATATTGCGATGATGATCTAGACGAACTTCTAAATAAGTATAATAAATTGACAGATGTTCTTGATAAACATGCTCCAATGGTTGAAAAAACCATCAACATCAGGAAACCGGCCCCATGGGTATCGGATGAGCTCCGAGCTGAAAAGAGAAAAAGGAGAAAATTAGAAAGGAAACATAAAAAATCAAGTCTTGCATCCGATAAAATACAATATCAAATACAACGAAATAAATACAACAATATGATGAAGACAGCCAGGAACAACTATTTCTCTGAAAAAATCGACTCAAATAAAGGTGATCCTAAGAAACTGTTTAAAATATTAAATAAATTATTGCACACAAAGGAGGATACCCCCTTCCCAAAATGTGATGACAAGAAGGAACTAGCCTCTGAATTTAATAATTTCTTCTTAAATAAAATTATGGATCTTAGGCATGAAATGGATGCATGCAACCCAAATATAGATCCTATAGTCGAGGAGCCGAAATTTAAAAAGAGACTAACAAAATTCACACCGCTAAACAATGAAGATGTCAGCATATTATTAAAAGAAGCAGCAAAGAAGTCATGCGAACTGGATCCTATACCCACGTGGCTATTAAGTGAATGCCTAGAAAATTTATTGCCGTTAATCACCGAGATCATAAACAAATCCATAACTCTAGGGTATATGCCTAATAGATTAAAGGATGCAATAATAAGGCCATTAATTAAGAAATTAGGTCTAGAACTTATTAAGAAAAACTACCGTCCTGTATCGAACTTGGCATATCTCTCTAAATTAATTGAGAGAGCTGTAGCTAGTCAATTTGTAGGTCACTTGGTAATTAATGGTATTAGGAGTATGTTCCAATCAGCATACCGGGAATTCCACAGTACTGAGACTGCACTATTGAAAGTCCAAAATGACATACTTAGAGACATCGATAATGGTAGAACCGTGATGCTTATACTCCTGGACCTGTCTGCTGCTTTTGATACTATTGACCATGATATACTATTAAACAGACTAGACAAAAGATGCGGTATTGGGGGAGTAGCATTAAACTGGTTTCGTTCCTATCTATCAAATAGGAGGCAATGTGTCACAATAGATGGAAACAGATCAGACAATATGAACCTACACTATGGGGTGCCCCAGGGCTCTGTTCTGGGCCCCATACTTTTCACTGTGTACATGGAACCTCTGGCTGATATCATTGACAAGTATGGACTTAAACACCACATCTACGCTGATGACACGCAGATCTACATTAGTTTTGACCCAAAGTCCAATGTTGAAATAAGATCATCCACTAGTGAAATGGAAAAATGTATCGATGAAGTTAGAAAATTTTTATTAATAAATAAGATGAAGTTCAATGAGGCAAAAACAGAGATGATGCTGTGCGGTAAGAAGATGGATCTGAAAAGAGAAGATGTCCCTAAGACAATTAGGATAGGATCTACTGATATCCCCAGATCAACAAAGATAAAAGATCTTGGTGTGATAATTGATCAGGAACTACAAATGAAATCGCGGATCAAACAAATTTGTAAAAATGGATACTATCATTTAAAAAATCTTGCCAAGATAAGAGGGTGTATTGATGAAAAAACCTCAAATACTTTAGCTCATTCATTCATCACCTCTACTCTAGATTATGGAAATTCCCTACTGGCAGGAATGCCCAGATGTGAACTGGACAAGTTGCAGAAATTGCAAAACGCTGCAGCCAGAGTGGTGGGAAAGTTAGACAGAAGGGACCATATAACGGAAAAACTAATGGACTTGCATTGGTTGCCTGTGGAAGCAAGGATAGATTTTAAAATAGCTCTATTTACCTGGAAAACTCAAAATGGAATGGCCCCTGACTACTTAAAAAATTTATTAGAAATTAAAACAAGTCGGAAAAATCTTAGGTCCGCATTGAAAAATGAATTTTTAATTCCTAAGACCAATCTTGTAACGTATGGGGATAGGGCATTCTCTGTGTATGCGCCGAGAGTTTGGAATGCCCTGCCCCATACAGTGAAGGATTGCAAAAAAATAGACGTTTTCAAAAAACGGTTGAAGACCCATCTATTTAGAGAATATTATCTGCGAAAGCGCCATGAGCAGACTCCGTCTGATATAGCGCTATAGAAATTTATTATTATTATTATTATTATTATTATATATATATATATATATATATATATATACTCCATACTCGTTATACACTTAACAGATAGACAGCAGCAGAAAGTAATGCGATAGAGCCACTGCCATACATCATTGATAGCAAATTGTTTGTTAATGATAGGCCTGGTTAGGGATTGTATTATGATATGCTCATTAAATAAGTAATTTCATTTCCCAGGGCATAATGATGAATGAATTATCGTCTTGGTTCCAAGAACTGCACTAAGGGCGTATCTACCATAGTTTAATAGAATGCATTGGATGGAGTAGGTATTAAGCTAAGTGTGTTTGGTTTGATATTTATATCCAATAGTCTTAGCGACATGAGTGATTAATACAGGCTCTCAGCACTGCGTACAAATAGCAATACATAAAAAAACATAAAACTCTTGCATGGGTCTAATTTCTGCTGTTGATATAGCGCTTCCACACACTATCACCCCATATTGTTGCCTAATGTTCCCTTCTCGTGGCAATCTGGAATTTGGGGGCGAAATAAAAGTACTTATTTCCTTGTGGCCATTAAGGCAGCATTGAGCCCAGAAGCTACTGACTCGAGGCTGGGGCAGGGATGGATGGGTTGCGAGCCAACATTTCACTCACGCCACTACCACGCATTGTGACTAATGTACACGTTTTCATAGGAAGTCTCATGTTTTGTAGAAATAAAAGCGGAATTTCCATTTCTATTAATCAGTGGTTTGTGTGTTTGCTGTTTGTGGGCTTGGGGACTGCATTAGGGAACAGCCGAATCCCGATGATGGCAAACCACAATTACAGCTGCACCACTGCTGACAATGTCACCTCCCAAAATATTCCTGCCTTTACACAATTGTATCACCGCTGACAAACTCACCTGCCAAGTCGTGCCGCTCCCAAGTTCACTCTCTTTAAACAATTTCTCATACAATTACGGTTTTAACATCTGAATATAGAAGAATATACGCTGGTCCACAAAATTGCAATAGGCATTTGGTCACATAAATCTTTTTTTACTATTTTCCATGCAATGAGTCAGAGGGAACAATTAAGTTAAACATATTTAAATGCATTCTTAAAAGAAAGAAATATAGTCAAATATAATGGACTGAAATACCAATTACCTATTGAATATCTTGTACTTGAGATTTTGGATCCATTGAAAGTACAATAGTGAAATAGAAAACTCGGTTTAACTAATATATACATTAAAACACATGTAATTTCTCACTGTATGATATTTGTACCTTTAATTACTACACTCATTTTGGTTTTTTCATTAGTCTAACCAAGCATTAATTTGCTATATTAACAAAACAGAGAGCAAATGTCTAAGGATCTTGTTCTTCTTATAGCATAGTTATGGCGTGTTCGCTGGTGTGCAGTGGTGGTTCAGGCACTGGGTCCCCGGCTTCATAATAATTGGGAGGCAGACGGTACATTTATAGCGAGCTGAGTCCCTCAGCAGCCGCCTGACGTCCCAATATTTCACAGCTGAATTGATAATGTATCAAAAATCCATCACAGCGCAAAAACAAATGCGTTAATAGGCCCGGGTGAATATGATGGCTGGAAAAACATGTATTGGCCCATCAGTGGCCTGGCAGCGGCGGTGTCATGAGGGTGTCAAAGTGGTGATCTGCTCAGCTCTGAGCTGCTCACAGCCTGACTGAGAGGTGCAGGCCACACAGAGAGTAAACACACCTGTGGCTTTGTCTTCTCACCATATGTGTCCAACACAATGTCCATAGTGCTACCGGAAACGTCTTGAGTAACTCGAACTTTCTAAGTATAAAGATACAATTTCAGTGGTCTGGGTATCTATCAACAAATCGTTGAATCTTCAACCTCCTTGACAACAAATACTAGATTTTAAATAGATTCGGCGCATGAAATCGCCTTAATTAAATATTTATTCATACTCTGGATCATTGAGATGTAATTTAGACACAGAAAAATCGCTCTAAATGTTTATCTATGCCTCTGGATCATTGAGTAGTAATTGAGACAAAGAGAAATTGCTTAGTTTTGCCATACGCCCTGCTATCAAATGAATAGTTAATTTTCTTGTCTGAGTCTTTTGGAAGATGAATGGCATTAAGAACAGAGTGTCGCGAAGAAGGCCATGAGTGTTTTTCATCTCATCATAATACTTTATGAATAATTTGCTTTATTGCTCTTCACAACAGGCAATTTTCTTAGTTGGAGCATAACACACCAGACCGCTAAAACGGATTGAACCTCTTTATGCAGGGCATTTTTCTGACATTTTCTTTAGAACTAGAATGAGAAAATATCAAATTTTGAAAGGAAAGTCCAGCGGAGGAGATTAAAGAGTTGAATTTGGCGTAGTAGCGAGTGCATTGACACGTATTGTGCAAGCAGTAAAAAAACAAGTAACTCAGCAACAAATTGAAGCGATGATCCTTAAAAAGTTAGGATAACACTCCTGGTCATAAAAGCAAAAAATAAATAAATAAAAAAAATTAGCTTTGCAACGACCATGTCCGATAAAGATTTAATCTGTTTTTTTGATCATGCTAAGGTGGAATTGGCCTTATAGCAGTGCTCCAGATCTCCTTTGTACTGACCTGGATTGATTACAGAAATGTCCAGAAGGCTTTACAATATTTCACCCTACAACTTTGCGCCAGATTGATATTGTATATATTCAACATGATTAAATCAAACTGTGAAAAGAAGCACAACCATTTATCACAACAGATATTATTTTGTTTCTCATAATATTTCTTTTTAGCTATTTTAATAGTATCTATTCTCCAAACTCCATACATATCTGTTGCTTGGAAATAAAACTGAGATTTCTTTCAAAACTCCCCCGAAAGTCATTCCCTTCCATTTTAGGTATATTGAGCTCCACGTGTCTAGAAATGAGTAACACTTCACCATTAGATTTGGCACAGAACCTACTGGCCTTTGGAAGTCCTGGTTGGCCGTGTTGCGTCTATGGACAATTGTACCGATAATGGTACTGCCTGTGCTGATGTGATAAGAGGTTAAAAGGTTAATGAGATATGTAACCTTTACATAACAACATCGATCCGTCTTCATCAATGTGAGGCACAGAAGAGTGTCATAACTTCCTCATGGGTGAATGGCTTGTAATGACACAATATTCCTCTCAATACCCGAGGTTATGACAACGCTTATTACTGAAATGCCAAGGAACAGGTTACAGAGAGGCCAGGCAATATGCAATGTTACCTACTATTGTTATATGGGAGCCGCTACAAGAAGTGTTATTTTAATAGTTGACATAAAGGTAAACACTAAATGCAATGAAACACTTGACATTGAGGGCTAGTTAATACTGGGGGCAATGCTCCGTATATATGATAGTTGACATGCTCCATACATACACATAACACAGCTGAAAGAGTGGACCAGACCACAGGCAGTAATACCTGGTATAGTTGACATAAGGGGACTGGGTCACATGCAATGATACAGGTCATCAATGATACCTCTAGCTGACATAGAGTAGGTAGGCTACATGCAATGATTTAAAGCTGGCATTTGCAAAGAAATACAAAATGATAGGAAAACGGGGCTGAGCCTAATGCACTCTATATATATATATGTGTATATATGGTATAAGGACATTCCCCACCCGGACATTCCCCACCCGGACAATCCCCACCCGGACATTCCCCACCTAGGACATTCCCCACCCGGACATTCCCCACCCGGACATTTCCCACCCACCATCATTCCCACCCCTCAGCCCCCATACAGTGACATTATACATATACGCAACTGTTAAATATTTCCACATGTAAATAAATAATACATCAAAGAAGACATTAAGTTTTTACATGTTTTATACATATTTTATTTACAATACAAATGATGGATTTACAGTACATATTTTGTTTACAATTGTTTACATTGGTCAGCATTATCACATGATCTTTTTGGAGCAGATCTTATGTACATATTTGATTGGCTCTCATTGTCACATGCATGATTACTTTGGAGCAGATCAGAGGAAATTACAATTGTTTATGCATTGAGCAAATCTAGAGTTATTTCAAAATTGGGAATAAAGGAAAATACCTTTATTCAATTTAATTAAGTTTAATTGCAAAATGAAATATCAATTTTATTATAAGTTATAAGATACAACATATAGCTCAACTTAAGCTACTAAGTAGTTAAGATTTCTATGGAAATAGAGTCATACACTAAGTGG
The DNA here is from genome assembly GCA_949316495.1 of Amphiduros pacificus. Taxonomy (NCBI): domain Eukaryota; kingdom Metazoa; phylum Annelida; class Polychaeta; order Phyllodocida; family Hesionidae; genus Amphiduros; species Amphiduros pacificus. The sequence continues at coordinate 14,959,582 of OX439003.1, read as the reverse complement.
GTGGGAAATGTCCGGGTGGGGAATGTCCTAGGTGAGGAATGTCCGGGTGGGGATTGTCCAGGTGGGGAATGTCCGGGTGGGGAATGTCCGGGTGGGGAATGTCCGGGTGGGGAATGTCCTAGATGTATATGTATATGTATAAATGGTATATTTATACCATTATTATAAACTGTATTAGTAAAATAGTGGAATGTGCCTTTATTACTTTGAGATATCATATATCATATCATTCTACAACAGAGTATATCTTTCAACATGAAGCAATTTGCATTTCAACTTTTCATTCTTCACCATCCCAAACTACCACCAATGTCAGCCTGTCCACAAATAAAGGTTTCCATGGCAACAGTTTCGCAGAATGACGCTGCTATTGTGTGTTATGAAACTTGACTCTGTGAGGTGCAGGAACAAACAAGACAGGACAAATATTGTGTGCTCTCTCCATGACCTCATGTTCAGTAAAACTGCAACATCATCTATCTCAAGGCAATATGAAAGAAAATATCATCGCAATGTTCATAATTATTTCATCCTAGACAAAAATAGTACCAAACATAAAAAGAGATCTCCTTGTTGAATGAATAGAAGAAATTTAATATACAAAGGGGTCATTTTATGCTTATATTTCTTGTAATAGTAGAATTAATATTATATTAGACTTAATAGTATATATGTATGTGTGAAAGACAGAATATTCTGTTGAATGTTAGTTATACTGATATTCAGGCGTTTTTAAACACTTCTCATTTTCTGTCCTCGTAAAGTACTATTGATATATAAGATACAAAACCTGGGAGGCGAGTGCAAATTTTGAGCAAACAAAGGCTTTGTGGTGGAAGTTGTTTTGTGGATTTGTATGTAGCTTCAGATAAATCCACATCCTTCACCAACCTCCTTTGCTCCTCACAAGTGTTTGTCGGGACTACTTTTTATCACATAATTTAGAACAGGTCTGTCCACCCTTTGTGTTAGGGGAAAGCGGGAGTGTTTACCGGAACTACTTTATGTCACCTAAGATAAAATAGGTCTGTCCAGCCTTTGTATTGGGGGGAAGCATTTTTGTCAGACAAGACAGATCCATTTGGGAGAGCATGTGGGAATCAGATACCGCACCAAGTAAGAGGGGTCCCGGGGCAGACAGAGCCCCACGTGGGGGGGCCACAGCCAGCGAGTCGTTATCGGCCGCAATCACAGCCAGGATGGTTGTGGGGGCCCCCTCGGGCTGAGAAAGGAAGGCAAAAGTGTCCAACTAGCTTCGAGAAGATCAACTGAATCTTTTTGTTTTGTATTCCTGTTGTTATGATGCATAATTCTGATTTGTCGTGGAGAGTGCATTTGCTAAATGATCATTAAGAGGTCATAAAGGAAGGAATAAAATATGTGGAAATAATATGAACATTACAGTAGTGTGTATATTACGATAACAAGAGAAATATTGTAATCAGTAGGAACAGGTTATAAACTTAACTCAAGATATATAAGTGAAAGGTGTAAATTGTAGTCAGTAGGAGCAGGTTATAAACTAAGCTAAAGAGATATAAGTGAAAGGTGTAAATTGTAGTCAGTAGGAACAGGTTATAAATTAACTTAAGAGATATAAGTGAAAGGTGTAAATTGTAGTCAATAAGAGCAGGTTATAAACTAAACTTAAGAGATATAACTGAAAGGTGTAAATTGTAGTCAGTGGGAGTACATGCCTGACAATGGAACCCCTCCGCAGACTGCCATACTGCTATCTTTACATCCTCCGCAGACTGCCATACTGCTGTCTTTACATCCTTCGCAGACTGTCATACTGCTGTCTTTACATCATATGCAGACTATCATACTGCTGTCTTTAAATCATCCGTAGACTGCCATACTGCTGTCTTTACATCCTCCACAGACTGCCATACTGCTGTCTTTACATCTTCCGCAGACTTTCATACTGCTGTCTTTACATCATCCGCAGACTATCATATTGCTGTCTTTACATCATCCGTAGACTGCCATACTGCTGTCTTTACATCCTCCACAGACTGCCATACTGCTGTCTTTACATCATCCGCAGACTATCATACTGCTGTCTTTACATCCTCTGTAGACTGCCATACTGCTGTCTTTACATCATCCGCAGACTGCCATACTGCTGTCTTTACATCATCCGCAGACTATCATACTACTGTCTTTACATCATCCGCAGACTATCATACTGCTGTCTTTATACCATCCGTAGACTGCCATACTGCTGTCTTTACATCATCCGCAGACTATCATACTGCTGTCTTTACATCCTCTGTAGACTGCCATACTGCTGTCTTTACATCATCCGCAGACTGCCATACTGCTGTCTTCACATCCTCCGCAGACTGCCATACTGCTGTCTTTACATCATTCGTAGATTGCCATACTGCTGTCTTTACATCCTCCGCAGACTGCCATACTGCTGTCTTTACATCCTCCACAGACTATCATACTGCTGTCTTTACATCATCCGCAGACTGCCATACTGCTGTCTTTACATGCTCTGCAGACTGCCATACTGCTGTCTTTACATCCTCCGCAGACTGCCATACTGCTGTCTATACTACTTCTGCCTCTACAGACTGCCATACCGCTGTCTATACTTCATCTGAAAACTGCCATACTTTTGAATGAAATCTAATTTTGAGAGATTTGACGAATCTAAACTAATAAAATGTAGAGAGATCAGTAGACTGAACAAAAAAGTTTAAAGCCGAAAATCATTGCTCTCTTGAGTACTTCCAACAAAGACCAGCCACTCAGCTTTTATGAATGCTTTGATGGACACCTCTCGTCCCTAACATAATCAGCATTCCTGACTAAGATGTCCTTTCCCTGAAGGGAAACACCCAGGTTCTGTCGGCTGTCTGATTACTAGAGGGGGATTCAATACTTTCAGAGCACTGGGCACAAATATTTTGCACAGAGAATACATAGCAAATTCAGCAGCGATATTCTATCTAACAGTTTTTAGGTTTTTTTCCTCAGACGTAAACTCTAACAGGGAATATAACGTAGCTGTGAATGATATATTTCTAGAGTTTGTTTCTAGGGCCGTGGGTTACGTGATAATGTGATAATACATATGAAATATATTCGGCTTTTTCTTAAATGTGTTAGGCTTTGGAGGCTTCCATTTAACTTGTTATGTGATGAAACCCCAACTATTGAAACCCCAATTATTGAAACCCCATGTACTGAAACCCCATATATTGAAACACCATACACTGAAACCCCATATACTGAATCACCATATATTGAAACACCATATATTGAAACACCATATATTGAAACCCCATATATTGAAACACCATGTACTGAAATACCATATATTGAAAACCCGTACACTGAAACCCCATATACTGAAACCCCATGTACTGAAACACCATATATTGAAACCCCATGTACTGAAACCCCATGTACTGAAACACCATATATTGAAAACCCATACACTGAAACCCCATATACCGAAACCCCATGTACTGAAACACCATATATTGAAACACCATATATTGAAACCCCATATATTGAAATACCATATATTGAAACACCCTATATTGAAACACCCTATATTGATAGAAAATAAACCCTTTAAAAACAGTGAAAATATCCTGGAAACGAGTCATCAACAATTTTCACAAGGTGTCCCCCTTAACACAACCCCGGACACGCCTCTACATACACACCCTTTACAACCACTTGACTATTCCTCATCCCAATCAGGGTGGACAGTCGCCCATAAAATTAAATTAGAGTTGCTCACCATCGCATGTGAATCAAACTGCAGTTCCTAACTCCTTCACTCTCACTTCCGGTCCAGACCGCCACTTACTTAATGACGCTCTTTCAATCTACATGAATATACTACATACAGTCAAGTAAACCGATATATTTAAAATAAAATTATTGGTTATAATGAAGAAACTGGCAGAGCTAAATATACTGATTGGTGTAAATATACTAGATTACAAAGGACAATTATTGAATGATACAGGCGACTTACTTGCTGTAACCATATGTTATGGTAAATTCTTACAACACGTTATTATCCACAGAAAGAGATATAAACAGCAAATACAATAATGTTTACTTCAAAGGTATATATATATATATATATATATATATATATATATATATATATATATATATATATATATATATAGATATATATATATATGTGTGTGTGTGTATATATATATATGTGTGTGTGTGTGTGTGTGTGTGTGTGTGTGTGTGTGTGTGTGTGTGAATGTAAAATTAATTATATATATTTCAAGACATTTTCTTACTATTTCTTTCAAACACGATAGATCACATTTAGATCTAAGACTAAAAGTTCCCGGTGGAAAACGCAGTCAGTACCCATCCACCTGACGAGATCCAACGAGATTGAAACCAGTGTTTGTATTGGGTGGGACTGCAACCATAGTCAATTACCTTATGCAGCATCCCCTTTTTTCTCTTAAACTAAAACTTTATTTAAGCTTTTCATTTAGACAAAAAATTGTCATTAGAAAAATAAATATTCGGATTCTACGCCATATATTTCAGATTTATAATTGCTTTTTACACAGAGTAGAGGAAACGTTAGGCTGTATGGAAACCAGCCAATAATTACCTATATAATCTGCAAAATGAGCAGGTGTTGCATGATGGTCATGGACATATAGACCTATTAGACTGTCTGCTTGCAGATGACGCTTTACACCTGTTTTTATCAAACCTCAAATTGTGAACGAATATATTTATGCTTGAAACTGTGATATATTTCACTTGTTTTTAAACCCCAATTTTTGTCAGTAATCATGGTAACGGGTCCGCTCAAATGTGCAGCTTTTAAAGATGACGCGTATTGCTTTTTGTTTTGTATTGTCTTTTGTTGTTTTTTTTTTGACAGAATGTTGTGGTAAATCTCTGACAAATATGGCTCAATCAGCAATTTCAATCTGGTTTCTCATTCTGGCTCCGATTACATATGAAAACACATTATCATCTTGGTTTAGCTCAAATACATTATTCATGACCAATGATCCATTTTCAAAGACTGAGAACTGCAAACAAAGGCCAATATATCCCTAAAAGGAAAAAAAGATGGATCGATTCTGGTTCTTCACAATGGAGAGAGGTAGTTGACCCAAAACACACAGACCTGATAGCTGGTCTCAAAACGAGGCAAGACATAATCTGGAACAAGGTGTACCTGCTCAGCTGCTCTGCTTCCAGCATGGACGCTAATTGGATAAAACTCACAATATCTCAAGGCAAAACCGCTCATTAACAATTTAGAGTTTATGTATGGTAAGGGGCCGCCACTCCCTGTGATCAATTATGTGTATACCAAGTAATAACATAACTGCTTATATCCATGTTGTGATTAGTATAGGGAGAGGATAATCCATGAGCAACCATTGTATATGTAAATATGTTCGTAGTGTGCTGTTTTCTCGGAGCTTGGATATGAAATAAGTGACCACATTGGCATTACCAATGTAATTATTAAAAGCTGAAAATTTAAATGTTGCAGAAGTTATGCGGTGCACATAAAATTGATACAATAAAACTCCTTGGATACTGTGATGAAAATAATTTTGGGTACATTGGTAAGGCCTGACCATTTTAGTTTACACACTCATTAAGTACTATTAAAATGTCATCATGGATCATGGTACCTAGACTTATTCTTTTCTCTAGCCCCAATTTACAAGAGATTATAGGAAAATCAAGTTTCAATGTGTAGTTTGTTTGCCTAGTATATATATATATATATATATATATATATATATTTATATATATATATATATATATATATATATATATATATATATATATATATATATATATATATATATATATATATATATATATATATATATATATATATATATATATATATATATATATATATATATATATATATATATAATAACAAATGTTATATATATATATATAATAACATGATGAAGGCTTTTAGGCCAAAACAATACACGGAATATATATAAGGTCATCATGCAGCAATGAATAATATGGCTACACAGTATTATTACTTACACTGCAGAAATACTAGGCATTCATTCCTTTAGTTCATTCCAAATATTTGTAACACAATGATGTTATTCTTCCAGTGTTAACTAGGTGTTAATATGGGAATATGGTGTTTATGTTATTGATAATTACAAACGAGTAGGATCTTTTTGCTTCAGACAGATGATCTATGGAGGGCTGAAGATGCTATAATGGCAGAGCAAAAAGAACTGAGCAGACAAACTGAAGTGGAGTGTAGAAACACTTCATGGGAGGCTTAAATCTCCCAAGCTGTATGTTCTCACAGTAGATTCAATGCAGTATCGAGCTGCATAAATCATGACATGTTTTTTTCCCATAAGAGAACATACCTGACTCTGGAGGTGCCACACTGGAGTGAGGGTCCAGTGTGGGGATTAAAATAATGTGTTGAATTGGGAGTACATATACAGGTATTGTGTTGGGGGCAAAATCATTTGTGATTGAGGTAACCAAGCTGTGGAAAGCTGAACTTATGATGACTGACAGTTGGTTCCAAATTGTTTCAAAATCACTTTTGGTTAAGCATAGATAAAAAGGATATCCTTCAATGACATGTATTTTTTAAATGTCTCTTTTTTGTCAGGTCTCTTTTTTGTCAGGTCATGGTTCGATTACTATTAAAATCAATTCTATTGCTCCAAGAACAAATGAGATTTGTTTTTCTTAGGCCTAAGACACGGAGTTTGCCTCAGAATATCAATAGAATGTAGATAGAAAAAATGTCACCTGCTACATGAATTAGGTACATGTTAACCTCATCAGATTTCTGCCAACATCAATATGCAATCAACTCCAAACTACTCCGTTTATATAACACATAATTTACACTTTTATAGCATGATATATACATATATATTGTGTTTCTTTGTGCGCTTTGGGTTGATATACAAATTCCTAAAATTGGATGTAATTTCATCACTATATTATGCTCTTTGTTTGCTAATATCTTTCCGTCTCTTATTCAGACCTCATCAAATATAGGATTGATGGGTAGTATTGGGCAATAAAAAGAGGTAAAGGACATCACCAAGGGGAATCTTCAATAAAAAGGCTAGATTTCACAAGATGGTAATCGAGGAAAAAAACAATGATCATACACAAATTCCCTAACTTTCCATAACAAAGAGACCAATAACTCCTAGTTATGGACATATCTATAATCATAAAAATATTGTAGCTTATTTTTCTATTCGAGTACATTTTTCAAACAAAAGTTGCATCAATGTCTTGGACCGACGGTCCATTACGCAATTATTGAATGTTAGTGTTCAATCTTTAATACTGTGACAGTCAGCAGTACAAGGCTTGTTCCAAGATGTAGATAATGAAAGTATAGATAATGAGGACATGTAATAAAAATAAATCACTCGCTCTCACGTCTAGTGAAATAAATAATGCAGTGTCCAATCATATTATGGGAGGGATGGATGCTGTGCAACATTGATTGCAGACAGCAAGTCTCTCTTATAGAATATTGGAAACTCTGATTTGGAACGGTGATTTACATTAGAATTTGTTGTCATTCTCACTAATAGGAACTGATGAAGCAGAGATCTTCGGTTGCAGCTCCCTCCACAGTAATGCAAACTCATGAGTGGGGCAATAATCTACCATGTTACATCATGCCGTCGCAGTGTTACATCATTCATCTGCCTTGCTCAGCTGTCGTGCACTGGACAATATAACCAATATAAAGCCAATATTAAAGTATGTAGTGTTAACGTGAAACCTTTTGTACTGACCTTACATTGTAACATTTAATTGCAGTATATTCAATAAACTTGAATGGATATTTTGACATTAAATGTGGACTCAAAGATGGCATCATCATGTAGAAAATGACTAATATTATCTTTAATGGCCTGAAAAAAAAAACCAAAAAGAACAACCCCAACATTTTTCAGACATTTATTAAGACACTCAAATGCTTATTTATGAAGATATATATTTTGTTGGTGTGTACGATATCGAAGCTAGACTGAAAAGAAAGAAAACCCAGCCCATCAAGCTTTGAAAGAACGCAGAAATATCGATCCAGAAATATTGTGAAGAGAGGGACCTTGAGGTGTCTAGTACATCTCAATGACGAATACGTGAATATATGTGAGAGGACACGAGATGTGACAGCAGTGTGGGTGAGAACCCTCTTCCGGAAGTGCTCAACGCTGCGCAGAGCAGCTCAGAGTATCACACCGGAAGATGACAGAGGACTGCTGAAAGAGAGGGATTATGGGAGCTGAATGACAGAATGACATCAACTGTAATTAATTAACCCACCAAAGTACACGTACAAGGCTTATCCAATATCTAGAATATCATATACTTTTGGAAAAGAAGAGGAGAATGAAAAAACTTGGTTATCTAATCATATCAATCAAGATATGATATTCTTTATGTAATTCTTTTTTTGTGATTGAATATTATTAAGTCATTAATGTGATAAGGAATGATTTTTTAATTGATGAGGAAGAGGCTTTATTATTTCTATTTAATGAGGCAAATTCATTGATATGAACATGATACAGTACAGAGTATTATTTACTAAGAACAATTTGGAATTGACCAACTCACCTATATCTGATAGCATGCCAGCTATGTTGCAATTAATGGCTACCATGGAAACGGCTGCAGCTTGCTATAAGTATACACCGGCCGTGACACTATACTGTCACCCTCACGAAGACATTGTAAGCATAGCAACTGCAATCATACCAGCCGTAAACGTACCAACTGTACCAATAAAATCAGTTATCATATCAGCTACAAACATGTTAAATGTAGTTGTTTAACCCAATACCAGATGTAAACGCACACGAAATATCATAGGACCACCAAGACCTAAACATATATGACATTTGCCAACAGTGTTTACTCTTGTTCAAGAGTATGTCACAAATAGAGACCAATATACCTATATAAATATATATATATATATATATATATATATATATATATATTTACGTGCAATCCTCAATAGGTCTATTCTTGGTATTAGAATCGATGCAATTTTATAGAGTACTCTATAGTACTCTATATGGACACAAGTGTGACTCCAAACATTTCTAGATAACTCATTAGGCCACAGGTGCCGAAGGCTCTCAGAGGGCGGTGTCCATTTTGACCACCTACAAAATAGTCACCGTGCCAGCGCGCTCGGATTCGATTGCGACTGGGACTCAGTGGGGTCCTGGCAACAGAACAAAGCGAGCGCTGGCAACAGAACAAAGTGAGCGCTGGCAACAGAACAAAGTGAGCGCTGTCAGCACAGAGCAAAGCGAGCGCTGGCAACAGAACAAAGCGAGCGCTGGCAACAGAACAAAGTGAGCGCTGGCAACAGAACAAAGCGAGCGCTGTCAGCACAGAGCAAAGTGAAACCCTTACCGCTGCGACCGTGTCAAGAGAAAAAACAAAGAGCCGACATGGATAGTGAGGACTCCTAGCACGCATGGGTGACTCAGTTGGCACTCCAAAGTGGCTCCAAAGTCGCTGTTCACCTACAGAGCGAGTGCCATGAACGCCGTAGGAGGGCCGTTGTGACAACTTTGTTTTTGTTTTTTTCCCTTTTTGGTAAACAATTTCAGTCACACATCATGCGATTCTACTGCGTTTTGTTAAATATTCAACGCCCAGCAGACGTAGTTCTGATGTAGTTCTGGTGTGACAGAGCATTACTGTATACACTGCTTTCCTTCATTTATTCATGTCTAATTCATCAGGTACTATTCACTAACAAACACGGGGAAAGTATCTACCTTACAATTGAGCTGTAAAGTGGTCCATAACCATTTAAATCCTCATTTCATGATTAGTATTTACAGGAATAGACAAGATGAATACATAAGTACATACATACAAATATACATACATTCATTCAATAAACATACATGCGTTCAATAAAACAGTACAGTGTATGAATACAAAGTATCACTTTCCACTGTACCGTATTTGAAATGCGTCCAACTTTAATGAATTACTCTGCTTACCCTATAGCAAATGTATCTGCTGTCCCCTCAATAAAGCCCCGAAGTCAGGAATGACCTGGAACACGCAACAAGCAGGATCTGTGTCGTGTTAAACACTCATATACAACTGACTGCATCACGTGCGTGTTCCATGGCAGGAATAAAAAACCTATATTACCACAAAATCATCCAAAATTCATGAGTATCATTCCGGCTGCAAATTACAAAAAGAAAGTTTTGACATAACTCACACTATTTCCTCGTGTTCGCTCCATACAATTGGAATTCTTGGAAGGCTAGGGTATAAAATTTTCTTTTTTCAGAAAGAAATATTTTGATTTCTCTTTTGGGTGTCTTGTATCAAGGATCGATATGATTTTTTTTGTTTTCGTTTATGAACCGTTGACCGAACAAGGTCATGTTTTACCATCGCGTGACCTTATTTGTTCACATATATGCATAACCAAATAGATGTTTTTCTCTGACTGATAAATAGTATGTGGATATCATGTGAGTTGTACTCATGAAGAGATACAATGTGTTGTTAGAGAGACCTCTGGGGGAGATTGGAGAACTCAAAGGTGATGGGGGTTGTCGCATGGGAAATAACATGGGAAATATTTATAGGATCTCGTAGAACATTGCGCATGAAAGGCCATGTTTTCTAATTTTCTGAACATTTTTAGAAGCACGATTCAACTATTTTTCTCATAATCTACTTTTTTTACACAATTACTTCATGATAACTTGGAAATGCACCATCTCATTTTATGAGAGTTAAACTATAAGAATCCAAACCATTAAGTTTTCATATTGCTTATCTGGAATATCTCAGTTTGCTAATAAACATTTCATGTTAAATCTTAATAAAATCTTGACATTCACCAGATAACACATTCTCGTCAACAAAATGCCATTTATTTCTCAAGGAGAAAATGGAAATGCGAAACGTCTCCTTTAAAACAAAGAAAAAAACCCAGCCATAACGACGAATATTAAGGAACAGTCGGTAAGATTGATATTTTCTTAAGGGTGTTGTAAAATGACCAGTGTCCCCCTGTGTTTGCCTGCGTGTGTCTTCTCGTTGTCTCGGACTCATCCGAACAATAGTGGTGTCACAGTGAGGTGAGGGTCCAGCTTGTGGGACTTAATACAGTTGAATACAGTTGATAAGGGAAATGCATTTACAGGTATTGTGTTGGGAGCATAATTATTTCTAATTGTGGTATAGCCCAGCTTTGACAGCCGCTAAAACCAAGATGTGTGATATTTGGCTGAAAATTACCTGAGATTCTCTTCAGGACCAACTAACAGGTCATGTTATTTTTAGACTTGGACACGTGTCCTAGCTATTCAAAGAGTATTGTTGAATGACTCCTATGGACGTAAACAAAGAGTTCGATTGTTTACCAAAAACAAAATTTGTAATTGCTGAAGATTTGATATGATCCTCCACTATATGCGTTTTCACTGGCTGAAACATCCCTCAAATGTTATTCACTTTATTTGCTGAATACATTATTGTCAAAAATATACTGTATAGGTGGATATACTGGATATTATATTCCAAAGGAGATGAAATTGCTTACATCATATATAATACTTCTACCCACAATTAACTTTCTTATATTGTTTTGTTTGAACAAAGACCAAATTAATATTCAGAATGAGAAAATATTTAAAAGAATACAAGAAGCTTAGAAGCTTAGAATTTAGACAATACTCTTTTTTGGTATTGAGAGCGAGGACAAAGTATCCCAACCAGGTAGAGCAGTCACGCCAGCAGAAGACAATCAATTGGTCTGCTTCTTGAGAATACAGACAGCTCTGAAGCCTGGTACTTGGTATTGACCATATGCCACAGACAATCATGATAATCCTGGCACGCAAAAAGGAACATAACACACTCCTTGGGAGAAAACGCTATCACTAAAACTCTCCTGTAAGTTGAACTGGAAATATCCAATACGGTCCTTTCTGGCTTTGTCTCGCAAATGCTTAAAAAAGAAAGCGGAAATTAATATTAAGCATGAAATAAAGCAGTAACATGAATTAAAGTGTGAGTCACGTTTTATTTTTTCATGATATATATATACATACATATATAAGGTCCATATATTACTTTAAAGTTATGAGGTGCATTTATATATTTTTATGTAAGAATAGAAGGTACATAAATTCAAATAAGGATGTAAGGTACACATTGATATGTAAGGCGATAAAGTTCATATTTGTGAATAAATATATAAGGTGCATATTCCTAAATAAGGATATACAGTACAATGATATAAGGTACATATTTCTAAATATGGATATACAGTACAATGATATAAGGTACATATTTCTAAATAAGGATATACTGTACAATGATGTGAGGTACATATTTCTAAATAAAGAAATACAGTACAAGGGTATAAGGTATATATTTCTATTAAGGATATACAGTACTAATGATAAAAGTACACATATATGGTTCATGTGTATATGTGATGATGAATGGCACAGAGTGGAAGGTTGATGGCAGGTCTCCAGGCAGCGTGTAATGGCCCATTCTGCGCATTGTATCAGTTATTATGGAGACACTTGATGGCTTTACCGTCAAATTACACCCACAAAATGATGGATACACCATTTAGGTACTGGGCTGCGATGGCTCATTGCACGTGCCACTATGGCTCTTGATAATGGCAAGAGGCTTGAGTGACAGTGGTGCATATTGCCTGAGAAACTCACCATCACGATTCTAGCCTAATGGAGATGTGTTAAGGCACATTAATTTAACCAGCTTGTTCAGGGGAGGTTATTTTTAAATCAAGGGTAATTGTGGACCTACATGGTTTTGCTATATATTTTCTAGTTACAACAGAATAGGTTCAGCGTTGATATGTGACGCATGCAGAGCCCCATGGGGTTAGGCTGTGATTTCTAGGAAGGGGATATTTGGGATTTATTGGCTTTGGGCACTTAAATGGATCGGATACTCATATCAAGAAAGGATATAGGTGGCGCTTTGATCACCAACAATGATGCTGGAGGCATTGCATTTTTTACTGAAGCAAGATTGAAAGGCTTGAATAGACATGGAATATAAATTAAATACATGGGTTAGTCACATAAACATATTATAAAGATTTAAAAAGGAATAGATCATCCATTTATGTTCAGGTGTATGAAATAAGAAACGTCCCTTTATATCTCATGGTCAGATTGTGAGACTCATTAAGGGATGCGATATGGGACCAGAATACCGAGCACTTCCAGAATGGTGATGGGACCAGTTAGGGATTGAGGAGGCTTGTGTTAGGCACTAATGAATTTGACCCCAAGGGCTGGGACAGGGCGAGTAGGCTTGATTGCAGTACGCCCCAGGGTGGCGTAGAGATTGCAGAGAATCAGGCAATAATAGCAAGAGCCTAAAAGGCAATGGTCTTGATAATAATCATGCATGATGTGCCTATATGCCTGATGTGAGTTATTCTTTGTGAGCACTAGGCTAGCCAGGTCCACAGCCTGGGGGTGGGTTTGTGCCAGTCTACCGCCCTCCCCAAGCCCGTAGATCACCTCCCACATCCATCAACCCATCATAGGCTTTGTCAATAACTGCCACTTCAAGCTCTGCAATAGCCGCCATTATAAGCAGACATGTCAGGACCTCGGGACCTTGCTGCCAAATATCACCACTTGCCTCAAACAAAAGGTCAACTGATAGCACTCCTGCCAGCGATTATTGAAATATATATGTGTGACCCATTGCCGACCCTCATACTAATGTGTCTGTAAGCTGTGTCATGTGCAGGGATCACCACTCGTGCATTGCGAGGCCATTTGCGTTTACTCATGGCAGCTTTGGGAACAATAAACCAGTTCTAATGTTTTCCATTAGTAGAATAATCATACCGATGTGGAAACATAAATATGATATATCGAGAAACAATATATTTCTTTGTCTTGCACTTGAGGTGATTTTAATTTTGGTAATTCAGAGGTTGTGTTTTGGTGATGATGATGATAAAGTTTACTACCCCTGCTTAAAACATTTACACTTTTATCTGATTTATGACATAATATGTAATAACATTAGTGTTATAACGTGACTGGCATGTTTGAGCAGGGCAACTGAGGCTGACTGTGTGATGTTACAACATAAGCTGACCCAAGACAGTACTACGCTGATTAGTCTTAGATTGGCATTGGTGCCATGCCAAAACGGCCTGCTTTCCCCATGTCAGGTTTAGTAGTCACTTCAAGGCCTAATTGATTGTTAATCTATAAGTCTGACCTATCGGTCCATTTAGATGTGGGACATTTCCTTCTGCGGAGGCAGTCACTGACCCCAATACTGCTAATTGTCCCCTCAAACAAATACTTCTACGGGTCCTGACCTGATTTTGATAGATGGTAACTTCCGTCCTCATTAAATTTGCATATTGATGTTTTGGCTCTACGGACACTTGGTCTAAAACGGGAACTCAACTCTCTTTGTGGGTCTTGCCCACCAGAAACTAGATAAGTGTTCCTTTCATGACCATCACTGATGAATGTTAGAACTAAATATTTTATGGTGCAAGTCCGTGTTGGAGCCTCGCTTTGGTTGTGTATCACGTGTTCCTGCAGCCAATAAAGATTGTTGGCGAAGCAGCCACTAGCCAATCAGCGTGTAAACAGGTGAACAATGCGGAGCTGTTGCCTCCATATTGTGACCGCCATTTGTACAGTGTATAGCGATTTGTCAGGGCAGCTCAGCGCTGTGGTGACGATTTCTATGCAAACGCTAGTAATGAAACTGTTCAATGATTTTCAATAGAGAGGCATTGATTTTGCTGAAGTGCAGAAAGACGGCGAGAGGAGAGATTGAGATGTGGTTTTTCTGGAGCCTCTTTTTGGTTGAGCTGTTAGTCTTCCACCTGACTTCCCATCGTTGGCGACACCAGCTCACCAACTTTAAACCAATTACTGAGACAGTCCCCCATCTCGAACATTGGTCCTGTCATAAGCCAGTGACTGTCCCAGAAAAAAGCACCAAAATTCCTCAACAACTCACCATGAGGAATTACTTGATAAGCCAGTCATGTATGCAGTAAAGGCATGATGACTTTCTGCGCCATCTCCCCAGTAAAACTCGGCTTTTTTCATCAAGTCCTGAGAGCCATGGGCTGCAACTGAGTGCTCCAAGCCGGTGTTCACAAAATAACAGTCTCTAGTTGCAGCAGAAATCGTGTTTTGTCACTTCTGATTGGATTGGCCAACTTTGAACAGACGTGCCTCTGTATGCTTTAATTCAATTGGGAAACTGGGTTTGAAAAAGTGCCAACACATGGGGTTTTCTAATATCCGAGGAAGCAATCGGCATGTTTTTGTGGTATTTTGCATGTTTTTCAGCGATATTTTCTATCCAAAATATGAAATACCCTGAAGGCATTGACAAGCTCATTCTGGCAAGGAAGAATAATGGCTGATAAAGGAACTGGAATCCTTTCTAGAAAGAAGACATCATCACAATGCTTATGATGTACACCCTAGGTCTAGGTTTATAGCAATTCCTCATTCTTGCTCAGTGATTCATCATAGACAGTCCATTTTTATATAGGCGAAGTGAAATTAGATATATATTGGCCATGTATATATGAATTTGATCTCTAAAGGGTAATTTAATGTTATTAAATATAATCCTTCTGAATTATTTCATGTTATTAAGTTTAATCCTTCTGAATAATTTAATACTATTCATCTCCACACACATTCCATGACAATTTATCTCTTTTAATTCATATTTAACTCTCCATTCATATTTTTCTCAACAGGCAGTGTTATGTATGGTCACGTTCACCACAAATGTATTTTCCCACTTTCCTTGAAGCAAGGCTCCTCCCCACCATCTAGAAATGACCGGCCCAAAACCTCTCTCCTGTGGAGGTAGATTTATTGGGCTCCTTGGTGCATTCCCATAATTGTCATCTGGAGGTAGATAACGAGAACACCAGATTTCCCCTTGTCTGTCAATTATCATAACTATCTTATGGTCTCAAGGGCTGTGTCTGAATTAATTATATGATGCGTAACAAAGTGTTTTCCCTCTAAATACACTATATGAGATTTTACCATCTTGTTTTTATATTCTAAAACATATGCATGGTCTTTACAAAGTGAACATGCATGCAAAGTTCATTCAAGGCATTTGATATATATTGATACTTCATGGACGTTGGTATTTATATTGTACCGGCCTTTATCTGGAAACCTTTATGCAACGTTTAATTGATTTTATGATTACGCGAATATGTATATATTTAGGAGATACGACATCGTCATATATTTAGGTTTCTTCGAATTGGCAAATCAATAAAGAATAAAATGAGATAAAAAGAAATCATGTACAACGTTATGTAGACGTCATTAGGAATGTCAGATGCTTACAGAGAGATTAACAGACGTTAGCGCGACTTACTATTCACAAAAATGTTACATGTCAAATATGGCAACATGAAACCGGAAGTTGAAATATGAATAATTAAGAATTAGAACTGTAAAACATGTGAGAACAACAGGAAATGTTTCGCTATGCTTTGTATTTATGTTCTATATGAGGTCCTTTCATTTGTTTAAGAAGGCATTGTATGAATCATGGATTGCCCATGCATTGCCAATGCATTTCATATGCATTGCCCATGCATTACCTATGCATATATATATATATTTATATATATATATATATATATATATATATATATATATATATATATATATATATATATATATATATATATATATATATATATATATATATATATATATATATATATATATATATATATATATATATATATATATATATATATATATATATATATATATATAAATTGAAAGTGATTCTAATGTTCTTTCTGAGAAACTAGAGAGTGGTTTATGTGTATTGTTCTGGAAGCCATTATATACCAATTGATTTATTCCAACATTTTCTACTTATAGGTGGATTCACATTACGAAACTATGTAGTGTTGGCCTTCTGTATCGTGTGGATAATTGTGACAGCCCTGCTTGCTCTGGGAACAATAAAGGTTAGTAAATACTCCAGAATACATCTCCCTCGCTGTAACCATTTCCTTCAAGGTTATTGTTTGTTTATGTCCATTCAACTCCATTTATTGTATCAGGGAAGATAACACTGTATCAGGCCAGATAAAGCCTGTCACCAAGATTCAATGCCCTACTCTTTTCAGAGAGTGACTGGGGAAAGTATTATCACATAAACCTGATCACACAAACCACGGCTTTTGAGCAGAAACCTTGGTATCATAAAACGCTCCATTGCATGATCCTTTGCCATTAACATTTACATTGCATGATTATTCCTGTGTTCCTCACAGACTATTGTTGTCAGTATAACAACATTTGTTCGTGTTAAGTCAATATTATTATGATTGATAGGATATATTCACAGAAAGGAAAAACTCATATCAAATTCAAGACAAACGTTATGTTTTGAAACATTTTTAGGCAGTGATCGCAATTTGCTTTATTGTCCCAACCATATCACTGTCCAAATCATTTCACACAAGCTTTGATTTTTGATTGGATCATTATCATAAAAGTAAAAAGGTCACAAATAAAATTTAAAAGAATAAAGTACTGAAAAATTCCAATTTTTAATTTGATAAAAATACAGGTTAAATAGTTTGAAACTCAAGATTCCATGTACATAAACAGAACAATACAAATGGATCATAAAGTCATAAAGTTAATGACACAATTACGAGTAGAGTAGATCAGGTGTCTAGATATTTGGTGGTCTCATGGATTTATCTTAAAAATGGCAAATCTAATATCATAAAGATCAGTTTGGTCAAGTTTGGTTTGGCTTGGTCGCAAATGGCAGGATACATTTTGTAACCGTGAATAATAATGTCAATAATATTGTTTCTATCCAGACCACACATAAAGAATTCTACTAGTGCGTTTTCACAAGTGTCTATATGCCGCTGTGAACACAAGTGTAGGGCATCTTTGAGGGAACAATATTAGAGTCATGAGATCTTAATTGTACCAGACATTTGTGTGTTATATCCTAGTCTAGTGTCTCATCTCAGCAGATAGGTTAGAACTCTGTGGAGACTTGTCGTTCTTTATCAAACCTGAAGTAGCTCACAGCTAAGGGTAACAATATTACAAGCAGCAAGTGTATATCTGATATTCTGTAGAGGACACCGATAAAGGGTCTAGTATACACCTAGAGGGATGCCTATATAATGAAGTGAAAGTAAAGTGATACAATGTTATATCACAGGCCTTGTGGCTTCCCATCTAAGTGTAAATTTATCGTGATGTCCTACCCAATCTTGTCCTCATTTGACAGGACTTTGGTAACCACCTAAGACGCTTTATGTGGATAATGAGGTATTATTGATGTTTCTCGTCGGATGTAATCCAAACATGAGTGTGTAAGGTTAACCGGGTTCAATTATGGGATTTGAACCATTATTGACACGTGACCGGGAATAATATTAATCCTAAGAGGATGTTTCAGCTACAATTTCAGATATACCATGTTAGTTGGAGCATAGAGAAGTACGTGGCTTTTAAAGCTGACCCATTTATTGTTTTGTATCTTTTCCGGCATTTTCTCTTCTGTCATGGAATGAATGTTAAAAATGGGCAATACTGAAACGAAGGCAAAAGTCAAGGTTGTTGCTATAGTGACAGGAAATGGCATGACAGTGGACCAGTCAATGCATGGTAATAAAAGAGGGATAAGCTGAGATCGGGACCCAGACATGGCAGCTTGGGGGGCTGCCATGTCTTTCTCTCTGACAGTCTTACAACAACATATCCACAGATCCCGGCTCACAGAGGTCCATTCCTGGTAAACCGCCCTGACAGGCACACTGATACAAATCTACAATCATCCCAAATGCGAATCAAAATGTCTAGATGCCTGGAGGAGGAAATGGAGATCGTCTCAGAGAGAAGTGAATGATGTAACAATGACCTCCGTCAGCTTGACGGGTTACCTATCCCATTCTCCAACAGCACAAACAGACAAACACCAAGGTCACCCTATGACGTCACATCGAAGGTTTCGCTGCGTCAATATGATTTGTGTATGGGTGCTATCAATCATAAAAAGGGAGTTTTCCCTCAACCTACAAATCGAAATAATCTCATAGACACACGTCTTCTGCCGGAGACAATGTGTGATTTCTGCGGGCAGACGACCCATAAAAGCCAAAGCCTAAAATTGTCCTTTGTTATCCTCATAGCTTACACATTTTGTATGTCCATATGAATATTTGCAATCTAATAAGATGCTGTGTTATATTTATGGACAAGTACAATGACCTATTTGTTTTGTTATTTGGATGTTGTAATCATTTTTATTAAATCAAATGATATTATTTGGAGTTGTCAGATTTTCACTGTGTGTCCTGTCTACCATAAATAACCTAATTGTATCTATGCAATTTGGCTCGGCCTTCTTTGTTTGTTATCAATGGAATTTCTGTTTGTTTTTATTTGTCCTAGTAGAAAGAAAATGTAATGCTTAATCTGCCATAGAAAATATCTAACATGAAAACAATTCATCTCAATTTCCCGAAATGAAATTAAATATTTCCAAATTTCCAAAATGGTGTTCTGCAATTGTCTAAATTTGTTTTCTTTTGAATTAAAGCGAATTTCCAAGATCAAAATGGAGAAACAAGATAACTGTACACGTGATAGACGTGATTATGTTTTGTTAGATCTCATTTACAAAATAGCGTTTTGAAAAAATAATGATGGAAATTACTCTCCTTTGCACCGGATTCAGTATAACTGTATTGGAGAGGCCTAGTAAAGCTGGGTAAATGGAAATATTAGGACAACCAAAAGTTTAAAATGTTTTTTTTTTCTTATACATGAAATAAGTGTTTTCAGCGAGCACCTTTTATTTCAAACACATGCACGTTTGCTAGATATATAATTGCAATAAACTGATTATATTCTCAGAGATAACATTTTGTATTTATCCCATAGAAAGTGTTGCATTTAATGAATCAAATATATATATATATATATATATTTTCAGAGAGCTCATTTCCTGCTACTACCCTGGATGATATTAACCTGTGTGCTGATGCCTCTATTCATCGTGGGGATTGTGGCTGGATGGAAGGTTATAGGTCAGTTCATTAAATGGAAATTCAATTCAGCATTTAATCAATCATATCATCTATTTCAATTACGTCAGTAGGAAAATGAGGAAAACGAAAGAAAATTCAGATGGATGTATGTTATGTAGTATGTCATTTCATGATAATATCCAGATTAGTGATAGATCCTCCAAGATAATGATTCAGATCAGCAAATATGACTAATGGTGAGCGACCACTGCTTGTATGATTACTCAGATGAAATAATTGGTTATATGGTGACTCAGATGAATTAATTGGTTATATGGTGACTCAGATGAATAAACTCCTTATATGGTGACTCAGATGAATTAATTGGTTATATGGTGACTCAGATGAATAAACTGCTTATATGGTGACTCAGATGAATAAACTCCTCATATGGTGACTCATATGAATAAACTGCTTATATAGTGACTCAGATGAATTAATTGGTTATATGGTGACTCAGATGAATTAATTGGTTATATGGTGACTCAGATGAATAAACTCCTTATATGGTGACTCATATGAATAAACTGCTTATATTGTGACTCAGATGAATAAACTGCTTATATGGTGACTCAAATGAATTAACTTTTTATCATTTGACTCAGATGAATCATTTGCTTTTTCCAAAATCTGCCAATCTTAACCTGGAATTCAAAGCTAATAATAGTAAAATATTCCAACCTCCATTGTGGAATTTTAAAAGAGATTGAGTTAACAAACTAATAACAACAAACGTTTACTTTGTGTGACCTAAACTGGCATATACATACAATATCCAATACAATCTACTCATCGTGAACAATTACACGTACAGGCCAAGGGCCCCAAGTCTTATCTTAACAGCATATCTAATGACAGGAAATATCAAACAGCAATGGATGGAATACATCTAAATATCATAACAATCAAACTAATCCTACAGCAGATAATGTTTCCAGCTGTACGTGTTTATAATCCATATTGTGTCTATATTTAGTAAATGGTGCATAAAGCTGTAATACCACATCCGGCTGAATTTGATAAGTATGATTGTTTTGTTTTTCGAATGTAAGATTGGAATGAGCAACATATTCACTGCCTCACTCATGGTAATTAGATGTGCTGTCAGCATAGCTTTAGCAATGATAGGTGGGAATTTTCGGCTATTCTGTCTGTCAGTCAAACTTTACCTTCTCCCATTAAACTGCTGAGTGGATTTCTTGGTTATACATGTAATGTAGCTATGTAGTATTTCAGGATATGTGTCCTATGTCTGTTCAAAAGACTCAGATTGTTCCCATTCCTTTTCATGATTTGCAAAAATGTAATGGCAGAAAGTTATTTATTTCTTATAAATACCTTGAACATCCAGTGCCTCATTTTAAAATGGCTTCAATTTTAAACTTTTGCAAAAAAGCAATGTCGGGATTATGGAAGTAGCCCATTATATTGTGAACAAATCCACACACCATTTTCCTACATAGACTGCAAGGCTGGTTAAATACCTAAAATTTTCATGGAAATGTAATTTGCAGGCAATTTCCTTGAAATGTTTACAAACACTGATAACAAAAATGGTCAGCATCGCTCTCAGGCCTTTGATCCTAAGAGTGTGTCTTAATCATTTGATATTTAACCGTTATATGACCTTTTATAGACATCATTGATATTGCGTGACCCATGCAAGGAAGCCCTTTCAACCAGTTAATTGGCGATGTTGAGAATATGAATTTATTTTCAAAAGACTTATGTTTTAAACATAGGGGAGAAATGTTTTCATACTTAGATCAAACATATTGGATAATATAGCCTGAGGTCAGAGAAGTGTGGCAAGCTTGGCGAACCTTACAAGTCGTTGCCAATGCAATTAGCAGGGATGGCAAGCGTCATCTGATAGACTACTCACACTCACACAGTATTGACTAAATGTTCCCACAATTTATTTTAGAACTTTCAGAAGGGACATGAGCTGGGAGGAACAGATCTGCTACATCAGCGGGGTCTAAATTGCTCATAATTATAAATTGTCTGAAATTGGAGCCTGAATTCAGATGACAATATCTGGTTGTCAGGTAGACAGTGGACAGTGGATATATAATTATGATTTTCATAGCACTAGGTTAATTATTATGTAATGTGAATTTGTGGGTGTCCTTAAAATATTCCTGAAAAGTTCAAATTTACGCATTTATTTTTCATTTTAAAAATATCGTTATATAATTTCCTATGAAGTAATTTAGTTTGATGATCTCCCTGTCTTATTGGTTCCAATCACCAAAATGTTTGGTCAAATTAATATAAATTCTGGTATGTTCACTCTAATTTGTTATTTTGATCCTTCAGAGGCACAAACGGATCCCCAATTTCAATAATGCAGTGTTAAATATATATCAGAGTATAAACTCGTGGTTGAACAATGGGCTTAACGTTGTCCTCTAGTACAATTCCCGGTGGGGTGCTGCCACGTGACAACACTTTCCCATTTTCATTGTGAATTCTGTTGAAAACTGAGGCCTGAACACAAGCTCTGGTATTGATATTTCTGTTGGCTGTGCCTATCGGAGTAAGGTCCGGTGCCATGCATCGATCTGTTCAAGTGAAGTTTTGTGATGTATGTGAAATCGGTGTAATCATATTTCATTATTGAAGGATATAAGAACCAGATATTACAAAGCCCTTGACTATTCATGAATGTGAGAGCGAGGCTGTAGCGTCGGGTCACCACAGAGGTCAAGGTTCCTCAGGCTCAGGCCTTACATCAATGTACATGAAAAGGTCATCGGTTGCCAGCTCTCTTGTATAAAAAGGTTGGGTCTTGATTAAGGTTTACAGCCAATCCGTGAGATATACGAGACACACAGATAAGTGCAGTCACTTCAGCTTACATCTCAGATCATTTTACAATCGGGCTGAGTTAAAATAGGCCAAAAAATTGATGGGAGGGGGATTTAAAGATTTATAAAATATGTCATGTTTAGAGGAACGGTGACTAATCGTCCGTTTCGTATCAGGGTGTTCGTGCCAGTTCTATTGCATTTCCAGTTTTGCTGTATCTTGACTTCACATATTGACATCCTCTCATCAATATTTTACACCAGGTCACACTATCTATACAATATGGGTCATTACCATAGTCTTTAGAAACACTAATCCGTATTAGTGTTTGCCATGAAAAATAACAAGCACCATATTGTAAATTTGAATTAAACCAATTACTTCCATCGCAATGTGTTAGGAACCATAACAAAATCCCTTTATGTTTTTAAATATGTTTTGGTGTTGAGTTTGAGCTGTTTTAGAAAGAAAGTGTTTAGAATTGTGGTTGGACAGGATTAGAATGTAGGATATATTCTGGCACAGCTCATGGGTCACGTGACACGATTTCGTCCTTCTCGGATGACTGAAAGCTTCTAGTCCGAACACCTAAAACTATAATGGCTCGTTTCCAGGTAACAATGGACACTCTAGGTTTTTAAAAGGTCTAGCCATTTGTCATCAATGGTGTCTTGTTATACGCAGGTGCAACTGGGGATATAAATATCCCTGAACACTATACTCCGTCTCTCATGTATCAGATTATATACATATCAAATCTGATACTCATAATCTGAGTAAAGCTCCATATATTAAATCCACACAATATACACATATATACTTGTATGAATGCACTTTGAAAATGGGCGGCTTTTGACACAATCTACAAATGATTATGATTAAGTCTACATATATGTATATTATGTATATTCGATTGAGTCTAAAAAATATACCATAACATCATTAGATAAATAACATTTGAATGAAGTATTAGTCAAAACGATAAATGTTTAGAGCGCTCTTATAGTGATAATGTGAAAAAAGTGAAATGTTTAAAGACATTTTTTTTTGTATTTGTTACAGCTGCCTGCATGAAGGAGGGTAATCAGGGAGCTTGTATACACGAATACCATCTGTTTGGAACCAATCATCACACCGCAGCCAGCCTCAAACTTGCTCTACTTCTGTTTATGTTTATACTCAATGTAAGTTGCAATATTCCAACTTCTTCTGTGAGCTACTCAGGTGACTGAAATCCATATCGTGTCAATTACAACTCTCGCTTGTTATTGGGTTTTAGCAGTCAATGTTATTTGTGTCCTCTAAGCCAATAATCCAAGGATTTTTCATTCATGGTTCGGTTCGGTATGTCTTACCTAAGAATACATAAGCTTCATGAATTACGATTTGGATTAAACTCAGGCTACTTTCAACCTTCATTCAAGTCATATTGACTACACACCCATCTTAATAGCATAATGGTATGCTTTATTCATCATATATATTTCTTATATATTGTCATGCAGTGTTAAATATACGTACGGCCGTACACAAGCAAAATATTAACAAGTGCTAAAATATCAACTTCAACAAATGATATAGTTAGAAACACTACAATGTACGTCTTATCAAAGCCTCATAATATCACAATGTTGCAAAATCTAAATTGCTTTTAAAAATGGCCTAGTTTCTCAAGCCAATCACAGTCAGTATTGCCGTATTTTATATCAACACAATGGTTAAAAGATGGCCTCTATAAACTCACTGCAGACATGAAATGAGACATGCCCATTATGCAACCTGGAGGCCAGTAGTTCAAGATGAAGATTTCTATACTCTGCATTACAGAGGTAGCATTCAATTACAACCCCTGCAGTCATTGCCCTATATTGGATACCATTCTACATTTGGAATTCCCCAAGTTACAAATGCTTGCCTTGCTCAGAAAAATATCATCAAATCTGAATTGACCAACATTGGGTCATAAATTGTAACCAGGTGTAACCAGGTGTCTGACAGCCTGTACATATTGTGACAACTTATGTATAAATGCTTCTCTTGTATTCGTTGTCTACAATGAAAAATGAATATTGTGTTGTAACCGTCATTTATGGTCTGACTGCTTATTTCGTATTGGTGGTCTGTGCTTGCAGAGCTGCTCGTTCCTGGTCGTGTACAGATACTTTATATATTTAACTTCAGTCGACACAAGGAAACGTTCACAGGTAAGTGTATGGTTTGGGCTGGTTACCGCTCTTCTCTTCTTTAAGTGGGACAGATGAACCCAGACATGGATCATGACCAAGTTATATAAACACTGACTGTGAGTTGACAGAGTGGACAGAAATCTTCAGGTTAATCAATTACATTGTTTAGTACAGTTTATCATATGTAGCATAAGGATAAATTTGATTCTCAACAAAACAAATTAGTTGAGTGGTTTTAAGAACAACATATTTAATTGCATTCCGGTAGTATGATTGTTTTTACAGTGACAATTGGCAATGTTGGTTTCCAGTTTACATGTCATCCAAGAACACAGGTTCACTACTTGTGATTAACGTCAATGAACTGCATATTTTAGCATCAATAAACAGTTACGTTCACATAGAAGTCCAGATTACTAATCTATAGCCGATATAAAAAGCAAGGCATTGCAAAAATATACAGCAATGGAAAAAAAAGCTGATCATAAAAAGACAATAAAAGACAGCGACAAGTGCTCGCTCTCTGAGTTACAATCATTCTCCACGAAGACACTTGACACAATGCTATTGGAGTAACGACCTTTCAGCACATTTGGGCTTTATATATGTATGTAGCAGAAACCATGGCTTTTGTTAACAAAAGCCATTGCTTATGGTAACTCAGTAACTGTTATCCAATTTTCTCAATCCAGTATTATCAATTAAAGAAGTACATGTACTTTTCCCAACCGCGTATCAAGCCATGGTTGCCAGAAATGAGACAGACATTTTATCAAATGGAGACCTAAATATATCATTCCTGTCACCCTGTACATAAATACTTGCAATGAAATCGAAAATGATGTTTTTTATCTCATGCAGTGAAAAGTCAATGAGCTTGCGCAGAGTATATACTGTTATCAATAGTTTTTGTCATTGAGAAGTTTGGGGCCATAATAATTTCTTGTTTTTGTAATTTACAGGATGGTCCTATTCTCGACGATCACACGCCATCTGGTGTGAGGTATGAACGTTTCCATGATGATGACGACATAGAGACTAACATGCCACTATGTGCTAATGCAGACGACCAGGTTGACAACCGGGAATCCGCCACGTGAGGGCAGCACCGGGCTGATTACTAATCAGCATTATTGCCCACAAGATGTCACTGGTTGCAAAGTTAATGTCGCTGGAGGACATTATGCCAGCAGACATTTTGTTGAAGAAAATGCATTATTGCCTTGAGGGTACCAAAAAGAAAACTATTTAGTTCACTAAACCACATAACAGATCCATAACTGCTTACAAAATAACCAGTATTGATATTTCTAAGCTGATTTACTGATCAGGGCTTTTAATGTCACAAGGTGGCAGCACCTCGTGGCATAATTCCTCACTAGGTGTCACTCCATATCACATGGAATCATGGACTCAAAACCAGGAATATAAATATAACAGTCTGACAACAGGTCTAACATGGAACTTAATACCAGGCCAGCATCATGTTGTATTCTGCGACTTGTTAAAACGATGTAGATCGGTACCAAAATGTAAATAAAACTATGGAGAGCCAGATTGTATATAGCTGAATAGACTGAAGGCTCGCTGTGATAGACTTGGGATAGATGGTACAATCAGTTGCTCCCTCTATGGAGGTCTAGATTAGAACATTATTTATGGATGCACCACCACCGGAAGTGCCTTGTAGTTTCACATGGCTATCACTTAATCTTGATCCAGATGATCTTAATATTAACAGTGTTTTGTATATTCTGAGTGGATATCGATTAAACAGAATTCCTATGTTTGCTGAATCTTGAAAGGTGTTATGCAGATAACCCAGTATGTGACAACATGGTTCAAACACATGTTTGTATTTTTACTAAGCACATTCACGGGTGTCAAATTGAATTCCAAATGCACAAATTAAAGGTAACAAAACCATAAACTGAATCTTCCAAAATATTGCTGCATGTTTTGAGTGTTAATAAAATGTATTGATATTAAATCTACAAAGCACCAGCACAAAACACAATGTGGAATTACCAAATATAATAGCATGATTCTTTGACATTTATGATTTATGTTGTATTCGTTGATTGAGATTTTTATTAATTAGTGAGCAATATATCCCAATTATATTCAAATACAAATTTGTCTTAGTCAAATTGAGGCTACACAGAGGAAGTGTTTGATATGTTGTCAATTTCCGATTATATTTTCAATACAAATAATAACCTATTACACACCACACCCATTCCAATCAATGGACATTATATAAAATAATTGATACAAACATACTGATGTAGCTATAACAAATATGCAAAATACTTTAATAATAATTGTTCTATACCCAGATGACTTCGGTGAAATAAATCAATATAATATATGGCAATAAAATAATCAAGATAATCCCATGACTCATCATCTCACAAATTATCATTATTATTACATGGCATTCTGGGTAACATTGATCCATGGCGAACGATAGAATATATTCTGTACTCTCACTGCTGTATAAATGTATTCAAATCACGTTTTTTGCTCCTGGTTCATAACAGTACTAATATAGACAGTCACATCTATCTGCACACTCAGTGATAGTGTAGTACACCAAATGCTTTTCAAATATGACGTTTGGTTACTTGGGACAGGAAGAAAGTTCAGTTTCACTCTGAACTTCCTCATCACATTTTCTTGCAACTCACAATCCAGTGGATTTATTTAATGACCTGACTAAAATAGCTGTTAATTTTCTTTGCAAATAGTCCCTTTCCAAAAGGTATACTATCATCAATCTCCTTGTGTTAATTTTAAGTAGCTTCGCCAACCATATTTAGATGTATTCAGTAAATCTAGACAAAATACAATAAACAAAAGATTTTTCAAAATTTATTGATTGAGCCCAATCAACGACGGATTTTATAGACCACATCATTTTCAATTTTCAGAATGGTTAACAGAAAGAAAATAAGCATATTGACCTGCTGGTATTTAGTTAATGCTGCAGCTTCTCTCTCCGCTCAGGACTACTGGCTATGTAATATTGTTCATGCATTCACCACTGCCATAATATTGTCAGGAGTCAGGTGTTATCCTTATTTCATTATTATTCAATTTCATTAAGATATACGTGTATGATCTCATAATCAAAATAACTATTTTTACATTTTATATGAATATATTGCTGTGAAGTTGTTTAATATTTTGTGATGAATTGAAATGATTTGTATTGTTTGAATTGCAGTGTTGAGTTTATTTTAATTTGTAACCCACTATATTAATAACAAGGGAAATAAAGACACATTATAAATTTACATTGGAGTTTTAGATAATATGTTCAACTTGGGCCAAGAATACATGTGTAAGATAATACACTTTCAGCCTTAATTTGATAAAGTAGTGATCACTTAATGCGGTACTGATATTTAAAATGGAGATTTTCTTATGAATTCAGTCAAACACATAACATATTCTATGGTTGCTTTTGACAAAAATGTCAAAGTTCAGGAAAAAGACCTGTTACCAATTTTTTATTTGTCATTTACGATATACAGCTCAACACACATTTTCACTATTTTCACAAATGCATTAAGCCATTGCTATTTTAAATACATTGTCATGAACAAATAAAGTGGTACATTGCAAAATACACATAATCACCTCCCATTGAAACTTACAATATTCATAAAACTACTGTCACATATCATAAATGAATAAGATAGTGTTATATAGCTTATGATATAGAGTGTATGAAAGAAAGGCAAATAAAACAAAAGGAAGGCAATATAACAAAGTTCAATATTTTGATGAAACAATATTCCAATTAATATTCTCCGCTGTATCACCACCAGACAGAAGGAATCTATTTGTTGTAGCCTTGCTTTGGTTATGATAATCTCCAAGTATAAAAAGATAAGTAAAACATGATATTTTCTATTTAGTCAAAATTCTGAATTCAGCAAAACAATAAGCACATGATAAGGAATAAATGTAAAAAAAACGAAAAAGAAATATTTCAAAACAGTTAGTTGTCCCTTTAAACATTCTTCTAAACCATTGTAAGTTGGGTTTTTTTAAATAGTGAGCTATTTAATAAAAACCAACTAAACATCAAAACCTGTTAAGATATCGGGAACACAACAATTTGTTTATGTTAAGATTCTAAAAATATTAGGATAAGAGTGTCCGGAGATGTGTTTATTCCTTTCTGGTGTAAATCATACAAATGATGTTTCAGCATTACCTATTTACATTACCTGTTTACAAATTTCAAGGCTATGACTGGTTAAACAATTACAGTTCAGAGGAGCAAAGGATGATTGGGGATCTTAGAGATTTCTCTCATATTACCTGGTTAAGAAAATATTTATTCTGCTCAGCGTCATATCAGAGCTATATAAACAATTGCGTGTACTAGTAACAGTTTTCTGGGCACATATAAACATAACCTCTATAAAAACAATTGCTTTTAAATCAAATATTTAATGAACATTTGATCAAATGTTTATCACATTGTAACATTATATTTACAAATCAAGACGCGGTGAGCGCACCACAAATAAATCAAATAATCAATATATATATATATATATATATATATATATATACTAAAAAAACAATATATTTCAAGAGATTCGTCGAATAATCTATCACTAGTAGTTCATAGCTATATTGTATTTTTTACTGCTTGCAGAAATGGTTCTAACGCTAAGTGTTTTAAATAGTTATCTGTAAGGACAAAGTCTGAAATTGATAGATTGGTTATTAGACTGATTTACATGAAACAACTTTATATATCACCGTAGAATTATGCTAAATGGGCGCAATGTATCAAGAGAAATGCCTGACATGGTATATTTACATTGATAAATGATAAGGCCCCAACTGCTTCGTTCAACCGTTGATAAAAGATTTTCTCTAGCCAATGATTTCAAGAAAGTCTTATAAATAATGAAAAAGTGAATCTCAAATGGAGAGTGATTTGACAGGTTGTATGCGCTCGAAAGTAGGTAGAATAGGAAAACATCGCTTTGAGGTAAAAAAAAATATTGCCTTGAAGTGAAAATATTGCCTTGAGGTAAAAAAATATTGCCTTGAAGTGAAAATATTGCCTTGAAGTGAAAATATTGCCTTGAAGTGAAAATATTGCCTTAAAGTGAAAATATTGCCTTGAAGTGAAAATATTGCCTTGAAGTGAAAATATTGCCTTAACTCAAATCGTCTCTTTGTAAAGTGATAGTGCAGTCTTAATTCGCTACTAAATAAATCTTTGTCTATAACAATTTCCTTTTCTTTTAATGGAGATAGTTGCAAGCATTTTGACATGTTATGGACTTTTGAGTTAAACTCTGAATAAGATCAATGGTGTTCCATTTAAATCAACATCTTTAAACATAAAGCAATGCTTTCACACCAGGGGAATGAAATCATAATTTCTAAGCATTGTATATATGGATTTTCCTTCTTCGTTATTATACATTTCTACATGTGATATATGTAAAATCATATCAAATATCTATTAAAATACATTTGATATACCTTTTCTACGCTATGTCAAACGGGTAATATTTTGTATTTTTTTTTATGTCATCATAAAGTCAATTCATATTTACAAACTTACAGTTGAACGCCAAGGTTCACATGTTGCTACTCTTGGGAGGCTTTTAAATTCAATAATGCACACTCAACAGTTTCTTGGGAACAATAATCTGGTTTTGTTTTATATGAAACAGATAAGTTTATAAATCTATTGAAAGGTGTGATACCAGAAATCTTGATTCAATCATGGAGATCAATAACATGTTCATCGTCATTTAATTATGGCAGTTTTATTGTCAATTTCACACACTTATATCTTCCCGTATCCTTTTAGGGATTGTGAAATGATTCACAAGACAGAAAGATACCATACTTGGCAAGATTGACTTATCCGCTGTGAATTCAAAGTCTTTTTTCACATTAATTTTCAGCCACTTCCGGTTCATAAAATAATTGGTTAAAATATATTTCCTTTTGAGAAATGAGAACCCAAGCGTGGATAAATATGATTCTATGCACAGCATATCTTTCCTCTGTGAGATCATAATGTCTTATGCCCTTAAAGGGTTTTATACCAATTTACAACCAACTTTAAGCCATCTTGGTCTCAGGGCTTTTACAGCATGGCTACTACAACCACAAATGCTTTTGACCCATTAACAGACGAATAAATGTATTCCAGACTCTACACTACTCAACTTTGTGATCACCCACGCTGGATCCACACTCCAGTGTGGCATATTCAAAGTCAGGGATGTACTATCCTGGGGTAAAATCTCCTCTTGTGTCTGTTTTTGTCATACCCGTTTAACACTGCAGACAAAACTGTAGTTTTGTTAAAGGCAAGATAATGTTTGTCCTGGCTTGACCCGACCTGTTCTAAATAGGTATCAACATAATATGATTACAACCAATCATAATTTCTAATTTCCATTATTTTCTGTTGTTTGCTCATTCATGTTTGTTCTATGGTTGGTTTATGTACTTCTACCTGGTGTTGTATAGTGACACTTTCAGAAACGATGTTCTCTTCTGTGCTTTCCGCTGTTGAAATGGATATTGATGGCGGGGGTAACTCTGGAGTGAGCACTGGAATAGACTGTACATCATCTGGAGTACAGGCATCCTCAGGGGAACAGACATATCCTAGACTTGAACATTCAGCTTCACCACCGGATGTCTTCCTGTTTATGGTTATGTCACAATTGGGTGCCTGGCTGTTTGGCATAGATGACGAATAAAAAAATCCTTGAACTTGAGTCCATTCTGTATTTCCATTGACGGTGTTCTCGCTGACTGTTCTACCCACCGGCACAAAGCATATACTTGCCCGTGTGCCGGAGTCACTGTTAGCGCCATCGGTGTCTGCGGTGCTGACTTCGCCATCTGCTGAACACAAAGATGGTCTTGCTTCCTGTGATGAAGGAAACATCCGGAAGAAAAAGGTGCTGTTAGAATCTTTTTGGTCTAAAGGCTGTGGTGAAGAACCAATGCAATTTTCACCACCTTTGTGGCAGACCAGATATGGTGTCGCATGTAGAATTTCTGTCTTTCCATAGGCACCGTCATATTTGACAACAGGTGTCACTGGCCGAAAGGAGGTGGTAGAGTTGCCATCATTGAAGACGATCGTGGGGCCACCTGGTGGCGCATGCTGATTTGAGGCCAATCGACGCATTTTCTTCTTGGCATAGCAATGTAAATACAGACAATGAGAGACAATATAGACTATTATCACACTAGAGGCCCCTATCAAAAAAGCTGGCACAAGACCATACTTAATTTCTGTCACTTCTTTGTGATTGATTTTCCTATTTTCCTTTCCAGATCCTATATTTGATCTATCGTTAGGAGCGCTTTCCCGGCAGGTGGCGTCGGTGGAGTTACAGCCTTCCTTCGAAGCATAATGTATGACCTGCGAGTCCTTTCCGTTTGGCAGCGGGACAGAGTGAACATGACGGATGACCAGCCATCCCACACTCAGACACCAGAATATGCCGCTCATCATCACAGTACCCATCATCACTTATCTCTCTCTCCCATCACAATATTTGAAAGCAATTTCTGTTATCAGTATCTGTTCTATAATCTCTGGTCACATCTGGGTCGCAGTCAATTGCGCTGAAAATATACAAAAATGACATTCGACATTTATTCATTTATAGACATCATTGACGTTTATTCCAATGCTGAAAATAAGCAAGAAGTTCAATGGATAAATATTATACCATTGTATCACAAAAATAAGCAAAAACAATATTAGGTTTATAAACATATACAAGCATTTTATCATATATTTTAGAAATTAACCCAAGTCGCAAAAAAATAATGTTTATGCTTCTATAATTCATAAAACTTTGTGCTCGATATATCTGTTTTTTTACTCTAACCATCTTAGAGTAATAGATATAAGAAATAAAGGCTTGGAATAATCCTAATTTCTGACAATTTTGACATATCTTACATCTCCATCACCATGAGAGCCAGAGTCGCACCGACATCTTAAGAACTATCATTTTGAAGGCAACTCATTTTTCTTATCAATTTCTCCTTTGTCTTTAGTTCTCTAATGGAAATCGGAAATTTATCACTAAGGTTTGAGCAACCGATTCGTCAAAGCTTGTATAATTTTCCATCCGGACTCAGCGTGACATTCTATTCTAATAATAAGACCCATTTTTCCCAATCCATCTTTTTCCTGAGGTCATTTTTTATACTTGACCCTGTATTAAATCTATAATAACGAAGATATTGATATAACTCATATTTGTAGTTTTCCCCCTATAATAGCAACGCCTCGATGGAGTAGAGCATTAAAGTTCACAGCATTATGTCTGAAATCTGGTTCAGAAAAAAACCCATAATAACCCAGGCCAGCATAAGATGACAAGCCATAGAAAGACATTGGTTTGATGCCCTATTGGACACAGGGACCTCCTTTGCCTCTCAAGGGTTTCTTATAATCTGGTTTGTGTGTATTGCTGCATTGTTCTCCCATACAGTGACCTTGACCTTATGATTCTGACTTATGGTTGTGCTAACATTTAGCCTGTCATGGTCACTTCTAGGCATCATTCTGCCTGGCATAGCTATGGTAATATCCATATCAAACGTATAACGTCTGTTATGCAAGTGTCACGTCTCTATTTCTTATCTGGAGATATTATTTTTGTCAGAAACCGCCATTGATATACAAGAGCGTTATCGAGGTACAATGCTGACATACTTTCGGCCATCTTGGTTGCAGTGCCTTTACAATGTGTCTGCCACAAAAATGAACACTCTCCATCACACAACACTATTTAACTTTTTATTTCAGCACGTTAGAATAGGATCAAAAGAGCATATAATAATAATATGTCAATACAAATTTTGGAAGCAAATCTTCGAAACGATATTGATTCAGATATATTCATTTCTTAAAGGTTCGTTGTGAAGTTTATGTATCCACAAAAGTGTAATTTTCCTTATACCACCCTGTGACCTAAAATGAAATGATCTCTAAAATGGTGTTATAAATGTCATTTGCGTCTAACAAGCAATTCCATGACCTATTAATAAGTCAGCCTTGGTGTGATACTAACTCTTGCGAGTAATCAGGATTAGTATAATTCAGCAAAAGTTTAATTTCGCCCAAATCGAGGATTCTATGATTCTATTAAGGTCACACATTTCTGTAAATAAAGATAATTGTTCTGAGGGGTTAGATATTTTATAGAATTATTCGTTATTATAGAAGAACCATTTGAGATATTGACTGATTCTTATTTTCAGTTTAGGTTTTTTAGTTTTCTTCATCGTTCTTAATGTTCAATGAATTAAGTCTCAGATTTCAAATGGAAATCTATCTTGTGCAAAATTGTTAGAGGGGGATAAACATGTATGCACAATGCTTTCGCCAAAATGAAAAAAAAAACGCTGACTGTGCATATTTCTTTTATTGCATACGTTCTTCCTTTCTCCTCTGTCACGGGTAGATATGAATATGATGATAGGATCTTTGTGACTCCCTTCAGACCATTTATGGTGTCACAAAGGGTCATGAGAGTCTGCCCGGGCTCCCCCCGCATGATCGGGGCCTATAAATCTCCTTAGACCGGTGACACTGCCGCGATCGCCCGCCATTTAGCCCTTATTATCTGAAAAATTGGCTGCCATAGCCGGGATAAATGAATTCTTTGTGGATTTAACACAACTGCGAAGATGCCTATATTGTGTCTCAGACTTTTCTCATGTATATGCCACAAAGAAATGCTTTTTTCCTGCCGATATTTCAACATTGATTCGATAGCCTCTCTTTGGAATGAAAGCAGTAAGAGCGTGATAAAATGGGGCAACATACAAAAAAGACAAATAAAACTTTTCATAATGAAATTATTCTGACAATGATAGATAAATTAGATCTCATCAAAGTGGCACTTTGTACGTATTATCGACCAGAATATGTGTTTGTGTATCAATTGATAAAAGCTTTAACAAACAACTTTATTCTGGAAATCCTATGATTTACTGGTGTACTTTTCCCTAATGTTTGGGGTATTCATATATATATATATATAACACCATTACAAATCATAAAAGAGAATGGGATTACGTTTATATGCGTAATGGGCTGTGCTTAATAACATAAATGTTGACACACCGTGTGTTGCGTACAAGTTTTCTATAGATTAGGATGCTTTTAAAATATATAAAGAAACATTCCCTTCTTTCATGGCTCCTACCGAAGACGATTGGCAGGAGAAGACGTTGAAGAGTTAAGTCATAAGAGCAAAGAAAGGGGGAAATGGCGTCTGTCACATTCACTTGTTGACAATATACTTCACATGTCACTAACAAGCTCAAACCACAATTGCTAGATGAAAGCCTGTCTGAGACTCCATTGCATAGTCAAACCTTATCATCTGACTCCTGACAACAGATCTCAGTTCCAAGGCCAGACACTCTCCAAGGGTGTCGCACAATTAAGATGTCAGGGAAAAAGTTGATGAAATTAACTTTGTCCTTACATCTTTTATTTGATATCATATCAAGTCTAAGCTACAGAGATCGTTATCGCTTTCCTATGATATTTGAGGAATGATAGCTTTAGACAATTCGCTGCATTAGAGGTTTTAAACATAAATACATTTTTGTTTATTATACATTATCAATTATCAGTATCTCCACATCACAAATAAAAGCAGAAAGACTATGCCCGATATCAAAGGTCAACGAATCCACCTCAAACACAACAAAGCTTTCCTCTTTTCAAGGGAAGAGAACACCCACTGATTTACTTTACACTAGGAAAGGTGGGTGTTCCTACATGTAGGCAAGACGTGAGGAGAGATGACGAGTCAATGACATTGCGGGTCTCATCATTGTCAGCGTGTATCAGGGACCATTAAGGCACACAGTTAATTAGAGGCGACAACCTTGTTAACCACCACCAAGCTGGCTGGGTTATACATCACCTCAGGCATCAAAATTGAGAGCTGACAGGAATCGTATGGTCCATGTATCTGCGTGCGCAGACTGCGTGATGATCGCGTCTTCCGTTCAAACCCTAGTATACATGTATATTCTATGTTGTTTTATTGTCAAGAAAAACATGTTTAATATTTCATCACATTGATATGAGTGGTGTATCCTTTAGCACAGTTGTATTATGACGTTCTGATATTCTCCACAGGAATCTGATGTCAGAGGACAGCTGTAAATTAATGATTGAGGAAAACAAAGTTACATTGAATAAAACAGCCGGCCATCTTGAGTGAGCTCCGGATAACCTTGTCTGGTCACAGCTCCACATCTCTGGCCTTCACTGGTCCCTGATCTCAATTAGCTTTTTTTTCTTCAATTTGACTGGTGCCCTGTGAACCTCAGCGGTCTTCTCATGCAGTAATAGTTGTCCTGCCTGTACCTTATCGAAACGTTCAATCGCACTTTTTCAAGTTTAGTGTGGCAAGGATTCTTGAAAGCCAACATTAATGTATCCTTATGATATAAGGTATATTAAAGTCGGGAGCCGCTGGAGGGCGTTGTGGTAGATTTGTGAAATAAATCAAATGTGTTCAAACTATAATGATTGTCTCCCTTTTTAAAATTAATTCAAAGAGAGATTAAAGGGTGTCATATTTGTTGAAATAATCTTACATTCAAATAGCAAAAGAGGAGGCATAATCGCAACTCTACAATACGTGCAATGGCCAATGTATTAAAGAATAGGGAAACACATTCAAGTGAAACACGTCTACAATGTTAATAATGCTAAAAGACAGTTTGACTGATCCCTCGGAGGTGGACCAAAACTAATCAAGCAACATCACTCATAGGATTCGCTTTGACAGCATGCATGAATATTTAATCGAAGGTCAAGTGGAAGGTCAGATTGAAGGTCAAGGACATTTTCTTTCAGAAAGGAACAATGGACATACAATTCAGCCAGTGACTGACAAGAACAGATGAGTCTGTGTCAGAACATCTCAGAAGAATATTTGTTGATGAAGTATCGCCTTAAGTAACCAATATTGCGATTTACATTGGATTTTTAGTGTCTCTAAACAATTGACATGATGTTTGATGTTTAAAAATATTGAAATTGAAAGATAGTTAAAGACTGAAATGGTCAATCTAAAAATATGGGTAGTTAATTCGGTCATAACGCTTATGCAGTGCTTCATTGATTCACTCTTGTGGGAACCTCCTACCAGATTGCCTGCAGATTTTGTGAATGATCCTGAGAACTGAAAATATACATAATACACTCTTATTAATTCTTAGAACATTTCATCGTCCCTTAAAGTGTCATCTCCTGAAGTATCGAGATTTGTTTGCTTATTTCAACTGATCATCATACTTCCTCATCTAATTTGTCCGCGTTTGAAAATGCAATGTGTATTATGTGAATAGAATAAGGCTGTGATATTTTTCCCAGCACTAAAGAATGAAAATCTGGACCACGCTTACCCAATTATCAGTTTTAAATGAGACTGATACGATAGCCTTGCCTAATTCAAATCAGTTTGTAATAGGACTACACTTTCAGGCTTTGTAGCCAAGTTTTTAGTCAATTACATAATTGATTTTTCCTTTCAAGAGCACAGTTTCTAAAGATGAAATTGATACATTAATGCACACGAGATCTTGAGGGAAATAGATTATAAAAGGGAAATAGATTATAAATTTGTCACTTTAAAATGTTATTAGGAGTTGCTCATTATAGTTAGATCATTCCTGTTGATGAAAATAACAAGAAGAGAGAGAATGGGAAAAAGAAAAAGTGGGAGAGACATATATATATTTAGAAGCTGGTATATATATATATATATATATATATATATATATATATATATATATATATATATATATATATATATATATATATATATATATATATATATCATTTATATATATATATCATTTATATATCATTTATATATATACATACATTTATATATATATATATATATATATATATATATATATATATATATATATATATATATATATATATATATATATATTTATATATATATATATATATATATATATATATATATATATATATATATATATATATATATATATATATATATATATATATAAATGATAGATGAACGGACAAAATAAAATATTTGCCATATTGAAACACCCCTGTTCATTTTACAATTATCATCTCCCATAACAAAATCTGCACAGATCTCTTACCCAGAAATAGATCAATATCAAAGTTGTCTGCAAATATCAAAGAAGCGTGTGATTATGAAAGGCATCATATCTGTATATCAGTATAGATATGAAAAGCTCCAGGTCCTAGTCTTGTAGTTTCCAGTTAGGCGACTTTCTCTTAATGGAAAAAGACATTTTGCTCTTAGCTTTAACTCCATTTTACACATTAATATGTCAAGAACAAGCTGGTGTGCTCTCTTTCTCTCTTGCCATGTATTTCAATTATCAACAATGAAAGTCTTTTCTTTTATGAAACAAAACAAATCAATATCTATTACATTTTGTACCACAAACAAGCTTCTTTTTCAAAAGACTTACACATTTCATTGGTGTGGTTGAAGTATAAACTTACCGCCTATACACAAGCATCACATAATTAAATATCCATATAATTAATTGATAAGGAGGTTTCAAATTTAATTTTTATTTTTAAGGAAATTGGAGTATTTGGGTTGACATCTGATAGAGGAATGACTGATATAAGTTCCCGTTTAGATAGATTTGATACAAGCTATTTATTATTTGTGGTTCTTTTAGAATAAGACCAAGACCGTATTCAAGGCATTTTGACAATGGATTTTAACATAAAAGCATTCGCAATTATTAATAGAAGATTGTGAAGATCAATGCACAAGACACAAACTGTGTAGGTGGGAGAAAGTATTGTTTGTCATATAAATCTGACATCATCTGCAATGCAGCTTCAAGTACAACAATGCAGTATCGAAAAGATAGCGATAAAATATTGTGCAATATTTTGGATAAAAATATAAGATCTAAATGCAGTTGGGTGAAAAATGAAAGATTCCATATTTATGGAATTTCTTGCCTATGTATAATTCCTCGCCAATGCATTGCTCATCAATCTGATATTAATATCTACCTTTTGAAAATACCTGACGCGTTATTCCCTAAAGAAACATGCCACACTTTGAAAGGAAGGTCTTTGGTTTGGAATAATTTATTTTTGACAGTGGCAGCCAAGCACTAAAAGCATCGAGGCTGTAAGTTAGTTGAGAAATGATGGTCGAAAAATCTCTGAAAGGCCTGATAACGATATAGATGAACTAAATAGTTGATCTTTTACTTATCTTGGGACCAAACGGAACTTGTGTTTGGATTAAACATATTCGACATTTGCCTTTTTAGTCAATTTTGCATTTACATAAATTGACAACATTCTGACTAATAATCTTCACTTCTGAATCAGATGATTAGAATATTGATTTTTAGAAAATATGTTCCATGACTTTCTACAAGATTTAAGGATTTATTACGAATCTCTTTGTTGATCCATAAATATTTATATATTTCGTACTTAGGCTTTCACACCACGACCTTGAAGAGTTGAGAATACTCCATTGCTATTTTCACTGGAATAAATCAATGTAGTTTCTGTATTCATTATATGAGACCTGCCTTCCTGGTTATCTTGGGGATTGGTTGTATTGTTTGGAAAGATTGTCTCTATTGACTTTGTCATTTCAACAAAGATGGAGACAACATTCCAGCAACATGATCGGAAATACATCTTATGCTGTGTAATATACTCCAGCCGGCAGACAGGAAGCGGAACCAACTTATGTTAAGCCTTAAGGCTACTCTTTGAAATATTACCATGTGTTCCACAATGAAAAAATATATTCCTTTTCTAGTAATATTCATCACAGATACTATGTAGGATTGATCATATTTGATAAAGTCATTTTGGCTTTGGCCGTTATTGATTTTCTATCCCTTAAACGAACCGAGATAATCTAATAATATACATCTTATCAGATGATCTTCTAAATTATTCCAACCCATCAGCACTTGGACAGACTCATTTGTCAAATTAAAAGGAAACGGTCTGAGTTTGATGGATAGCTAAATAAATCACATGGCAAGGCAGACAATTAGCTGTACATGAGTGAGTGGAGCAATCCTTTGAGACTTGTGCCTAATATCGCCCCATTATTCCAAACCAGCATGTATGTGTATACACCTAGCACTGTGTTATCTGGATCTTGTCAATTCTGTCAGCCACAGCGTTGCTTTATTGACACAGTATACTGTGGGGACAGGGTAGAGTCATTCCCTGAGGACACATATACCGAATGTACCTTTACTCCATGCTGATACCGTACACTATACACTGTCAAGGCATGGCACTGATATTCATTATGGATACCTGTCTCGACGTGGGAGTGCCATGCCCCAAAAGTTGATTTTACAATATTACTTCTTCCTATATTTGAGGGCCACTTGCATTGACAGTCTTTTTTTGTCTTGCAGTTCTCTGCACAGAAGATATTGCATTTAATTTAGAGCAAGGTCTCAGTATCCCAGAGACAAAGGCCGGAACAGATTAATATTAAATAAGGTTGTTTTATCCTCATGCCAAGCTTGAGATGAATGAATGTATAGAAAAAGCTTGATGGCTAAAATGAAATATGATTAAGAATCTTGATTTTTATGAGCTGTAAATGTAAATTGCATTATTCAGAGCAGGCAAGACTTCAAACATTCTTCTCATCGGTATGACAGTCACGTGACAGGCAAACATCTCCCATGATTCCCTGAAGAACCGACAGTTGCCGACAGTTGCCGAACAAAACCTACAAGACACGATTTCCCGGAGGGGGTTATTCCGTTGACAATGCCAGATTACCACAACGTGCAGAAACATCTACTTTACTTGTTCTCTTCATCCAAGCCTGTCTGATACTTTACTTTAAAATGTGTGCCTCTCCTTTCCTTTTTTCTCTCACGCCTAATTATAAA
Source organism: Amphiduros pacificus (assembly GCA_949316495.1). Lineage (NCBI taxonomy): Eukaryota > Metazoa > Annelida > Polychaeta > Phyllodocida > Hesionidae > Amphiduros > Amphiduros pacificus. The sequence continues at coordinate 14,918,401 of OX439003.1, read as the reverse complement.
TTGTAAAAGGTTTAATTACAACAAGCGTCCTCTTCAAAAGAATAGGAAATTACTCTGGCGTTGATTTTTTTTTTTTTATCCCTCAACAGCTGCATGTCCATCGTGATTTATCAAAGAAGATATCAGCATAACTGTAAAATGGTAGTCAATCATACTAAAATCATAAACATGAAATGTTTGTCTAAGGAAATAGATGAATATCTTTAATTTCCATGCAAGTACATCATTACTTTCTCATTGCCATGTTTTTATTTTTTTTTTTGCGTTGGTAAATTTAGATTGAGGAAAAGAGTGTTTTCACTTCCTGACATAACACTAAACTTGTCCTTCAGTAATGTAAACAGCCCCTTTATAACCCAACTTCCATGGCACAACCTGTCTTTTAATGGCACAACTTCAATAACCCAACCTGCCCCCCCAATGGCACAAATTCCGTTAAACAGTCTGCCCCGCAATGACACAACTTCAATGACACAGCCTGCCCATTCAACAGCCTGCCCTTCAATGACACAACTTAAATAACGCAACCGACCCTTCATTATCACAATTTCTGTGACACAACAATCGGCCTTTAAAGGTGACAGAAATCGGCCCATCAAGGACACAACTTCAGTGACACAACTGGCTCTTCACACACACACACACACACACACACACACACACACACACACACACACACACACACACACACACACACACACACACACACACACACACACACACACACACACACACACACACATACACATCCGACCTTTCAATAACACAACTTCATTGGTACAATGGGTCTGTGTGAATGCTGCGTCCTCCAGGACTAGATTGTTTGCTGGTGTTAACAGATCCTTCCAGCACACGACTGGAACAAAGCCACCGGTCACATATAATGACAAATTTACAACTTTAAAACGTGAATTACACGACTTTCCATGACAAAACTGGTCCTTTAATGACCCAACCAGCCCTTCAATGAAATAATTTGATGACAAGGTGGGTTGCTTCAGTGACCTAACTTGTCTTTCCATGCATAACACAGCTGGTCCTTCCAGACTCAACCAGCGCTCCTTCTCCCCAGACCTGCTCATCCAGTGACGTCTGCTCACCAATCGCTTTCCACCTTATTATACATAAGTGTTTCACACACATTTCATCAATCAATACTCAGAAATTCCATTTAATTTCCTTCCATGACTATTTGCCTGAAGATCTCTTTTAGGGATTCAATATGAGCTTAATATATCATCCACATGGCTGGAAGCTACATCTTTTAGGTCCCTTCTTCACATCCCCGTTCTTCCTTATGGCAGTTAACGTTACCACGTCTCTCTGTTTTCTTGAGTTAATGCTTACAGCCCTTTACCATACTAAAAATACAAAAAACATTTTAACTTTATTCCCTGGCCAGTTATGTCAGTATTACAGCGGTCTAGTGTTTTTATGTCTCTCGCCAAATGGAAATTATGGAAATACCCGCCTTTGAGGTACCCGACGGAGGAAGTTAGTGTTGCATTCTGGGAAGTAGGATATGGTTATATACGCTTTGATCTGAATTTTGTCGCATTGAATGAACTTCGCGGCGCAGAACAAATTTGCTCTGCTTGTGAGGGGTGAAGTCGATGTTGGCCTTACTCTGATCCTACTGTCAATTAGACACACCAGCCTCAACACTTTATAACCATATTTTTTTTCTCAAAAGTCTAAGGTTGCATTATTTCACAGATGTAGATAGAACCTTTAACATTTCATATCTCAGAATACATGTACATACGACTCAAGTTCGTGAATGAATACTTTTATGTAAAGGACATACATTACAAACAGTGATTTATATATTATACGAACTGCATATTTGACTAAGAGAATCACTTAGACTTAATATTGTTATTCACGTCATATAAAAATAACAAAATGGAGCGACATGAAAGTGGATGGTGTTGCAATCAAAGAATGAGTTGAGCTCTCACACTGTCGCTCCTATTACATGTACTAGGGTTTAGTACCAACCTTATTCGTACGGAGATGTACTGCTTTAATAATCATGGTTCCTTTGCATGATTCACATATAGTTTCAGATTTCCTGGCCATGATTCAAATATTGTTTCAGATTTCCTGTCCATGATTCACATATTGTTTCAGATTTCCTCTCCATGATTCACATATTGTTTCAGATTTCCTCTCCATGATTCACATATTGTTTCAGATTTCCTGTCCATGAATCACATATTGTTTCAGATTTCCTCTCCATGATTCACATATTGTTTCAGATTTCCTGTCCATGATTCACATATTGTTTCAGATTTCCTCTCCATGATTCACATATTGTTTCAGATTTCCTCTCCATGATTCACATATTGTTTCAGATTTCCTCTCCATGATTCACATATTGTTTCAGATTTCCTCTCCATGATTCACGTTGTGTTTCAGATTTCCTCTCCATGATTCATATATATATATATATATATATATATATATATATATATATATATATATATATATATATATATATATATATATATATATATTTTTCATAATTCACATGTGTTTCAGATTTCATCTCCTTGCTTCACATAATTTTCACAGTCAAAAATAAAATCACCATGAAATCTTGTGGACAGCAAAATTTCATGTGTGAGCAAAATTCTGAAAGTTTATATATATATGATTCTGAAAGGTTTGAAAATGTGTTTTGCATCTTAAAACACGATGTTCTCGGCAAGAGGTTTTTGAATGATGCCAACTGATAGGTTCAAGGGTATACTCAAATTAACTGAATTATTGAGCAATATTTCTCGGTCGCTATATCATTCTTAAGTCACGCAAGAGACCTAGATGTACCGATATTTGTTATGGAAAGAAAGATTGTTTCATAAATATTATCACAATCAATCTTTAAAGCAATCTGCTTTTGTGGAGACTGCTGTCGACCAATCTTGCAAATATTCACTTTTCTGCGAGACTATGTAAAAAAAGGCTCAATCCCTAAATAAGATAACAGGAATACAATGTCTGTGATGATACATGTCGTGGTATTTTGGTCTAAAAGCTGTCATTTAAACCTAGATTTGATTTAGAAATTATTCACAATGATTCTATTATCCAAAAATTAAACTCTCTTCGTCATAGGTATGTCAATTGTTCTCTTGCTACACACGTTTTAATTTTCACAGTTTAATTAGAAGTTCTGATTTGCTCACAATCACGTTTTACAAATGACCTGCATTGGCATAATATGGGGAAATGACAGATTTTGCAACTTTATGGAAAGATAGAACGGTCGATGATATCTTCACAATTTAAACATTTATATGCCATATAAAGTAATTCTGGATAGTTTTTAATGCTGTTATTTCGTTTCGAGAACAGTTTAAAAACACACAAACAATTCCATGTCTTTGAATGTGGTATTGTGGATATATTATGCTGTTGATCATATGTATGTAAATTCAAGTTATGGAATAAACTAAACAAAGTTGCCCAGGAGTTCTTGTAATAGATAATTTACAAATATTTGTCAAAAAATCAAACAATACATTATCCGCTATTTAATAATGGACCTAATTTAGTTTATCTAATATTAAAACATTTTTGAGATTTTGATGAAATCTTCGATCAATTGTAAACCATCTTAGTTTCGGTGTTTTCATAGTTTGGCTATATCTTTCACAAATTATTTCGAAGCTTACATATGAGGTATTCAACTGTTCCCTAGTAGAGTGTTTCACATCTTAAGTCAGATATATTCTTTTTTTTTGCAAAAAAAAACCCACTACATTCCCCATGTGACCCGGTTACAACAATTATCCGGATCGTCCTTAAAATAGAAATATGCAACATCTTCTTGAAGAATTTGCAGAAAAACGTATGCAACAAGATGGAAATCGTCACATTGTTTTAACATTATTTTTCCATTCATGTCTTGAGTTTTCCTGGCTACCACTTGTCCTCGGGGAAGCTCCTTCTAGCTCCGCGGGGAGAACTGCTTTAGTAGCAAAGTGGGCCTTTACTTTGAGATAATAACGCAGCGGACATTATTTTCCTGCGGAATAATAACGCTCCGGGCAAAGTAATCCTGGCAGAAAACACGGAAATAATTTTGGCCCTATTATCGTCTAGTGAGAACTGCACTTCGCCGAAGCCACATGACAACGGTTCCGTCCTCATGGCAACCGTTGCCAAGTAAGCCACCAATGGCGAGAAGTTGTTGCTCTGGTATTACTTTTTCCAGTTAGGATCCCATTATTAACGCCAATGAGTTGGCAAGTAGGAAGGAGTAATATGATCCTATGCGGACTGATAGCCTCAAAATTACATTCATACTAAAGGTCTGACACCAACAAAAGTATACCCATGTGCACCTACACATGTGCACACATTGTGTCCAGTATATCATATATAAAAAAACTGCTAGTTACAACAAACTGCCTCACAGGACACAGAACAGACCGCACTGTACAAGGATATTCTTTTTAGAAATGCAGTATATGTATCTTGAATTAAGTTGAGACAGTATTGTGCAGTTTTTGTCCAAGTGTGTGTTTGTTTGCAAACTCATAATGGTGTATGCGTTGAGAAAACATTGCTACTCTGGAACAAAACAAAAAACTGCTGCGATTAAGAGAAGCTCTAGGACAAAGAGAATGAAGCTACAGTCACTACAGATTACGTTCCCAGTTTTTCAATAGACCCGTTTATGGCAACCAACTTGTTGCATACCTGACAATGAGCATGATGAGGGACACTATGGACTCAGTTTGATAGAAAACATACTGTACTTACTAAATGATCCCCCTAATCGGTGGACACGTCTCCTGCAGTTTACTGATGGGCCTCTTGCCACATGTAATCATCTTCTCACGTGAGCGCGAGAAACCCCGGGATTTTACGACAATGCTCTACTTCAAATCTTGGCAAAATTCCGATCGCTACAAGGACAGATTACAAAATATTCTAGAGGACATCATGCCTCCTTTCTCTCCAATAAATATTTTTAAAGATTCTTAAATCTATCGATAAGGGACATATGTATGTTATTTGAACATTCGTAGAATTATTTTCATAAATTGTAACTAAA